>CM076580.1:939361909-939771512 GCA_034641835.2 Pinus albicaulis
AAGACAAGTTTCCATCTCCCTATAGTGAAATAGGGTCTAACTAGGCAAGGTGTAAGCGGCCCATAGTCCACACATTGTTTATTTTTTGCAAGGAAAAATCACACATAATGTAATTAGAAAAGGATTGTAAAATATCTACGCATATCCAAATCTCATAACACTTGTGATTGTACACTCCAAAGCACATGCGAAGTATCTGTTAGTGTAAGCCTTTGAAGCCTTCCTCCAGTGATCAAACATGCTCTTACAAAGTGATTTTAAGGTGTCAAGGTCAAATTTTGTCATTTCAGTGAGTCTTCAAGTAAAATTTGGTCACTAGGTATTAGGTCTAGGGTTTGCTTTTACTCCTGTCAAAGTTGTCCAAATGTAGGTCCATGTCACCATTCAGCTGATTGTACTATCAATCAGAGGGTTGTCATCATCATGTCAAGTTCCACTGGGTCATTTTACACCTTGTTCATGCTTCAGTTGTGCCTTGGTAAGGTTCATTTCCCTCTCCTAGGGTTTTGAAGGTAATTTCTCTTGGATGGTCAAATCCCATCAAGAAACTTGTATCCTGATGTTCATACACTTTCCCCTATCCTTAATATACCTTATTAAACACTTCCCATCACTGAGATCCCCCAAATTCCTCATTTTCGCACGAACCCTAGTTTCTTGCTATAACTTGGCAATTTTCTAGGCTAGGCTTGTGTTTTGCCCTTTTGGACCCCTTCCCCTCACTCAATCTATGAAATTCCACTTTCCCCTACTTCCTAACATCCCTCCCTACTTCCCAAAATTTTATGAAGAATTTAGAAGCCCCTTATCCCCTTCATTTCGCTTCATTTCGACAAATCCCTTGTTCCACATATCGGGATAAGTTTTACTCCAATGATGTTTCTGCGCAAGAAAAGATGAATTTGGGACAACTGAGAGAGGTTTGTTTCCAAAATAGATCAAGGAAGAAAAACCTCCTTCACTTTTTACACAGGTGTCATTTTTTTAGAGAAATATCAAAAATACAGTTGCCTCAGGAGAATTGATGCACCTCTGAAGTGACCTTGGGAAAATCAATATTTCTCCTAGCTTGGTTGGCCAAATGACTTTCTTGATGAGTCAAATGATAACTATACAAAAAGATATTTCCAATGAGCTATCATGAGCTCAATTTGGATTTGAGGAAGACCTTCAAACGTTGACTGCAACAGCACTCTTCCTTGAGGCAGCCTCATTTTTCTCATTTTGACCAGTCTTGGGAGATTTGATTTTTGACAAGGAAAATGAAATCCAAATTGAAAAATTGCAGTTGGGTTGGAAATTAGACTCAATAATATTTCCAAAGAGCTATCCCGCACCCAATTTAGACACCAGGAAGGCCTCCAAAATCCTCCTGCAAAAGGGTGCTATGCATTGGGTTTGTGGCGCGGCACATAGAGCTGCAAGCCCAATTTCACTATAAACTTCTCCAAATTTTCCAAATGTGCTCAAATATGTGGTGTGCAAGTAATTTAAGAGTTTTTTCCATTTCAATTGAAGATTTTTTCTCAGAATTTATGGTGGTTTAGTGTACAAAATCTCATCATTCAGTCAAGAAGCCAAAATGAAGCAAAACAGAGTTTTTTCAAAAAGTGTCAAAGTCTGGAACATTGCAAAGTGGGTTTTTTGAAATAAAGAGTTAAAATCATTAGTATATAAATCATATTTTTGTTACAAGAGTTCATTTTTATTCCAATATGAACCAAGGATAAATCGTGAATAGCGAAGAGGTAATTTGACGGAGAATTTGTGCAAATTTCCCTGCGCGGCGCATAGGCTGAGTGTCGCGACGCATTGGGAAAGCGCGGCGCATTGGGCCGACCGCCACTGTGTAAAAATTACACTGGAATGACGCATCAGGGAGGCGCGGCGCACTGGGTTAGGCGCACGACGCACATGGCAGAGAGAAAATTGTTTGCTAGTTTTTCCAATTCATCAAATCGACTCGGTCCCTTCTTGTTCTAGTAAGTTCATGTGACCTCTCCTTTTCCATGAACATGTGTAGGGGATTGATTATGAGAATTCAAATGCCAAAAACTCAAAAACCTATTCTCTTGTTTTAAGATTTCTCCTAGGGTCTTAAAATTGGTTTTGGGTGTCAAAGATTTCCACTTCCGTCACTTTGTTTTTCCCCTCCTCACTGTTCATTTGCTCACCACAGTCCCCTTTTCCTATTTCACCTTACATCCCTAAAATAAATTATCCCTATCCCATTCCCATTATCCCCATACCATTTTTAAAATTTCTCAAATCCCAAGTTATCCCAAAAAAGTTAAGTGGCTGTCCCAACACATAGTTTTCAAACTCACAATTTCACTTGATTGTAGCCCATCACTTTCATTATCCCATTCCTCCATATTTCCTCCCATTTGACATATATTTGGCAATAAAATCGAAACACCAAAGTTCTCATTATCATACAAGACAACATAGACCTTGCAAATTCTCATGGAGAAGGATACTTCTTATGACCGAGATAGTGACTCTACAACTGAATTGCGTGCACCAAGAGGGCACTAAAGCGTCGCAAAAGGTATGATAGGATCCAAATATTGGCCAAATATTATTTGGCTGAGCATAGCATTTGATCAGGGACCTTCAGCCCAAATTTCAAGAAATTTGGGAAAATTTTTTGTCAATTTTGAATTTTTTGGCCTAAACACAGATTTTTCCGCCCGACGCGTAGCGCCACTTGGCGCGCACTTATAATTGGAAACTCTTCTGGAGGAAAAATTTGCATTTCTGGATTTTTCATCAAAATTTATGCATGCTCATGGATTAACTAAGGATTTTATTAAGTTCTGGGTTGCCTAAAGGGTCAAAAACACCCTAAAAATGGCCTTTCTGCCACTTTTTGCACACACATGAAGCAATGTTGGGAGATTTGTTTTTTGGAGGGGAAAATGGCAACCAAATCCAGAAATTCCACTTGGGTTGGAAAGAATACAGGTAGAGCTTTCCAACGAGCTATCTGGCACTCAATTTTGACTTCAATAAGGCCCTCAAAATCAGCTCCAAACTTTTGCTACACATAGAGATTCCAGGCGCGGCGCATAGAGGAATTTGGCCCATTTTTCACTCAGCAGCTCAGAATTTCGCCTAGTTTTGGCCAGTTTCACTTTTTCATGTAACTCTTGATGTAATTTCATGACCATGATGTAATTTTGGCACATTTTTACTCATTCTAGAAGATTCATTCACCAAAGTGAAATGGGCAATTGACCGGGCTTCTGACATAGAGGCAAGTTGTTTCATTGCCTATTTTCTAGTTCCTAGTTTAGATATGGTTGAAACAGCTCCTAGAATGATGAGCTCGACCCCTAGAGGCATGGGAAGGAGTTAGGCTTGTCTATATCTTGTATTTTCTCAGTCATTTTCAGAGGTTGGACACTTGGGATTGCTTGGCACTGCATTGTACATTTCATCGTTGCACTTTTGGCAAAGGAATAGACCAGGGTTTGCAGCACTCTTTGGGATTCATGTGGCTCTATGTTTTGATGGTGTTTTTCTCTATGTAATTGTAAGTTCACTGATTTTTATGTGTATCATTTCCCTTCTCATTTCTTCTTAAATTAAACAAATGAGTGATAAAGGTGAAATTCATTAGCTTGCTTTGCTCTGCCTTCAGTTTTGTTTAATTTTCCATGTTTTCATCTGTTTGAAGAGGATTATTGAAATATTATTGCCCTCTTTAGCTCCTCACTGGTCTGAACCATCCATTCATTCAATATAAAGCATCAAAACAATTGCCTTCCTTGCCCCAATCAGAACTCTGCAAAAACTAGGCCTCATCCCCGCACCCAAAACTGCCTTTCCCTTTGATCCAACAAAAACCCCCAAAATAAAAATAAAACTCCTTTACTTATATACCTAGCTGAAAATTAGCCTTTATTTCAAGTCATTTCAAGCCTTATTGATTATCTTTGCAGAGATTGACCCGGAGAGAGCCCTCTCCTGATCTAGTAGGGCTAGCTACCAGACTGAGCGTGGTTTGATGTTACCCTGAACTCTGCCTTATTTCAGCCTGAGGTAGATTTAGGCAATAACAGTATTAGTAAGCATTGGACCAAAAGGAATACAGTGTGTTGGGACCTTTATCCTCTTCTTACACTTACTTCACTAAGGAACACCCTAAGAAAATTGAGACTCTTTAAAAATAATCACTAACCAAACTCACTAAATTCTCCCCACAAGGGCCACAAAATAAATTATATTTTAGGTTAGGACCATCGAGGGTAGGCATCCAATAAGCCGTCGTCGTCATAATACATTTTGAAACACAGATGTTTAATTTTTAAGGAGCTTCAAATCCATCTATCTGCCCAAAAAATGAATATCTGAGCATTACCAAAGACTCGTTTCAGAGGGGGTTAAGCTTAGGACCAGTGCGTGTAGTACTTTTAGGGGCTAAATGACCCATCTAGTGCTCAGTAATAGTATTTTATTACCAAGAATCTCAAGACTCGAACGCTCATATGGGACGATGGTACTTTAGTGGCCAAAACTAGGGCATCCTTCCCTATAAGTGACGGTGCAGGCAAAACCTGATCCTCTTACCATTACCTTGGTTGATTCTTCAGCTGCTGGAAGGTGTTGCCAGTTCTTTCAAGATGTTAGCCCCAATACCCATCATAAGACATCTTTGCAAGGACCAGTTACATTGAGAGTGTGAGGATGAATAGGTCTATATAGGATTTTGAGTATCATACAAAAAACAAACAAAACCACATTTTTTGCTTGCTTGATCACATAGTGTTAAATTAAATGAAAACTTACCTCTTACTATTTTGCTTTTTTTTTATACATGTGATCACATTTTCTTTGATACAAATATTCCTTCCTCTAGAAAACCAAAAATATCACCAAGATTAAGCTAGTCGACACCATAACGGACCCAACGGGATCCAGTCGATCTAGGAATTTCTTGGACCCCCCCCCCCCCATTAAAGGGAGGAGTGCTATGTCTCTCGCCATTTAGGCGTTGAACACATCACACTACCTCCATTATTGGTTCATCCTTTATCGGGGCATTTGTGATTGGAAACCCCCCAGGGTCACCCAACACCACTCTAGTGGAAACCCCAACAAGGTCACCACACTCAAACTCTCTGACAACCCATAGAAGGCAGAGGAGTGCTACCCCTTTGGGGAGTTAGTAGAATATTCATCACGGCACACCATAGGGTAATATGACCTAGGAATATCCCCTAAACCATCACATCCAGACACTTTTTTTTCCACGATATACAATCGCATTCAATACTCAGTTACCCTTCTTAGCATCACTTAATCTTCTAGATCTAACGAAGTTAACTAATGACCCCATTTATCATGGCCTTAATTGGCCTCCCATGCCCACGAAGCTCTCTTCGGATATGCCAAAATTGAAAGGGAAGCAAGTGGAATACCTAAGAAATCATATTATGACTTTCCACCTATGGTGTTTGTCCAATAGTATCATTGATGATACCATTAGGCTAAGAATTCTTCAATGCCCCCTTGTAGGGCCTGCAGTGAAATTGTTTATCAATTAACCTTCTGCTTCTCATGGAACCTTTAGCACCCATTCTACCGCGTAAATCATTTATTTTCAGCTACCCATTCATCATGATTCAGGAATGGAATCGTTGACTCATTTTAGGCAAACGCCAGTCGTCCATATATCAGATCATCTCCACGAATGGTGGCAATGTTGCAGTTTGTGTAAAACCAAGCTCGATGATAGATTTTTGTTGGAATTACTTTTTAAAACTCTCACAGTTGATATCTCAAAATACGTGGCGATGTAGAAACCTTCCTCCGAGGAGGAGCCATTGGCAAGGCCCAACAACTTGAACTCATTTACACCTAGTCATGATATATTTACAATTTCTTGCCAAATTCCCCACGCCTACACACTTATAGAGAGTTATCAGGTGCTTCGAATACTGTAGACGATTTGATCGGGTCCTTGACCCAAGGTCACCTAAGCAGCAATATCCAGTACCCAGGATACTTGTACAATTCTACTCAGAACGTGTTATCACCAAAATAGGACCCTGATAGGTTGCTCATCAAACCACTTCAGTGTAACTATTTCAAACCAATATTTTAGCTGAGGCTTAGAATCCTTAGCCTGAGAGGGCTCTCGCAAGGGTTAATGATTTTGTATAAATATAGATGGCTAACTCTATGGTTTGTGGTTTTGTATGTTTGCAGGTTGAAAGATGAAGACAAGCTACCATTGGGCTATGGAGTCAGTGATAGGGATAAGATAACAAAATAGCTCTTCTTATAAAACTGAGGCTTGTATATACTTCAATGAAAGGATGACACATTCTGGAAAGTCTCAATATCTTGAGGTTCAAAGGAAATCAGAGCATGTGTGCATGAATTCTGAGTCATGATACATCAAGTTATTGAAAGGAAAGTATTTAACAGAGATTTATCCAAGCTTAACACTTAAAGGAAGTCAGAGCATGAATGACCATGAATTCTGAGTAATAAGTATCAAATATTGAATGAAACCATCTACAGATAGGACCTAAGAACTCAATTCACCATAAATTAACACTTAAAGGAAGTCAGCGCATGTTCCCATGAATTCTGAGTAATAAGCATCAAAAATATGGAAGTAAAACACATGATAGAAGATAAAGCTCACTGAAGTACACTAAGAATCTCAGCTTCAGAAAAGATAATATTCTTCTGTATATATCAGTCTCCCCAAAGCAATTACAAAAGTAGACTTTTCATAAGACATTTTCCAACCTTTAATACATCGAATTCTACACTATTTATAGGCTTTTAGCCTTTACAATTAGTCTTCCAAGTGGCTAGACCATTTAACCTTTAACTGACACTTAAATCTAACCATAAACTGGATTTTAGAGACTAGGACTGACACCTATTCGAAATAAGACTAAGAGTCCTACTAGGAATTAAACACTTATTTATTACATTTAAACTAAACTAATCCAAGTCTTCCTCGAAAGGAATCCAATATTTTTATGTTGGCCTTTAACAAAACATTTATATCATGATTGTCTTCGTGAGGTAACTCTGCCCTTCATTTAAAAGAAGTTAGTTTGATGACATGGCACATGTTGGCTAGTATCTTTCAAACTCTTCCAATTGAAAATTTCCACTTGGAAAAATTGATAATCTTTATCACCCTGATACTCTTTGACATCCTGATACTGAACATATTTAAACATGCTTGACCTTTCTTCCATGTTCATCATTTATCATGAAAACTGTCCTTACTGTCAAGTTGTGTTTTGAGCTACGAAAACAACTTGTTTTCATAGCGTACACAAAATTTGATATGTGAAATTCTTCTGTTGTTTTTAACCATGGGAAGATGTTCAATGATAAAAAAAAATTAAACATGACCTTCAAAACTTCTCACTTCCATCAGTTTATGCCTTTCAAAAGCAAAAATAAACCTTCAAAAATTCTGCAGCAAAAACTGGGCTTCAAGCCTTACCCTTGTTGCGGAATTGCCTAACACTTTGGAAGTTTTGAAAAAACTTGTATCAAAGCTTAAGAAAGTATATAAACATGGCTGCATGTAGTTCATTGATATTATAAGACAAAAATATGATAATATAATTGTTACTTTCTTATCTATTAGTGTTTTCAAACAGTCTTGTTCATGATTCCTCTTTCCAAGTCTCCTTTCTTTGATTATGTCTTCATCAATTCCATTTCTTATTTTAATTCTTTCACTTGTCTCTGCAGATTTCTCTTCTCTGCCTGTAAAAATAAATTCCTCTTCCTTGTGTGTGACATTATGATGCGTAAAGGCTGTGTCTTTTTCAACAGATTCTTGGCTTTTGCAATGGAAGTCTCAAAATGACTAACCTGTTCGGTTACTTTCTTCTCTACCTCATCTATCATCTCTCTTTCTTTCTTATATCCTTCCAGCTCTTTATTTGTATTAGCCAATTCATCTTTGACAAATTTAAATTGTTCTTCTAAAATCTCCTTTTCAGTCTTCTCTATGGCCTTGTCTTTTCCTTTTCTTTGTTTGATTGTTTCTTCTTTATGCTTACTCTGTCTTTTAGAAGAATCTGTCTCGAGTTTCCTTTGAGACTTACCTTTAAATTTGTCTGTCTTCTTATCTTTGATAGCTTATGTCTCACTAGGTGATATAATAATAACTTCCTTTGCCATTTCTCCTTTACTTTTAACTTCCCTCTTTTTACTATCACCAATAGTAAAAGTATCTGACATTTGTGACCTAGTAAGAGGTTTTCGAGGTTTGAAAATAAAGGTTGAATCATCTGAAGAGAAGTCTAATTTCTTAACTATGAGTCCCTTACCTTTGACTTCAGCTCTTCTAATTTCTGTTGCTTTTACCACAGGGGCTTCCGTAATGTCAATGGCCTGTAAGATATCTTCAAGTTTTCCTTTCCCTTTAACATTTTCTTCATAATTTCTTTTAGATCTCTTAGCTTCAGAATTAGTCTTTCTATCTGTAACATGTTTGATAGTCCTCTTTCTAGTTCTAGTTGCTGGAGGTAATGATATATCTTGGAATAAATCAGTTTTCTCCACCAAGTCTTTATCTGAATCTTTTAAATCTTCATGTTGAGTTCCTTCAAATTCTGCAGTAGTATTGACATCCACTTCTTGCTTTGAAGAAGAATTTTTAATCTTGGAAGATTTCCTTGGAGATAAGACATCAAGTTCATATCCATTCATGAATAGGAATGATGCCCAATCTCTGTTAAGTTTGTTTAATTCCTCCAAAACTAGAAATTTTATCAACCCATGGTGGAAAATGGAAGTTTCATACCTTTCAGGCTTTCCTTGTACCTTGTCTACCATTTTCTCGAGACTTCTAAAGAGATAGAATGTGATATCTATCAATTTCTTCCCTGTGAAATGAATCAATAATTTGAAATGATACATGTAAAATGTCTGAAAACAACGTTCACATGTAAAATATTTTTGTATGACCATTAGCAATTTGGAAAATTCATCTTTAAGACAGCTTCTAGGAATTCCTTCAGTGATTTTGATCCCTGCATGCTCTGGTTTTAAATAATCATCACAAATTTTAAGTCAAATTTGGTGGCTTTAAACCATTCCTCTCTGGTTTTCGGGATCCTTGTTGCTTTAGAGATGCTATCTAGTGAAATTGGGATATGAAGACAGCCTACCTTTGTAAATGTGCCTCTGAAACTTGCCACAAAGTCTCATGATACCTGTTGATGATGCCCTTGCAGTTTCTGAAAGAATTGAATACATCCTGCCTTTGTAAATAACTCGGTGAAATTTTCATCTCCTAAAACCAAGTCTGGAGCTATAGGATCATAGCGGAATGGAAAAAATCCTTTATAAACCTTCTTGGGAGTAGTTGTAGCCATTTTTTTATGGTGCAGTGGTGGCCTTCCATATAACTTTACACCTATTTGGGAGAAAATACTTGATGATAGAGAGCAGCTAAATGGAGATAAGTTAATATACTGCAAGGGTTTCTACTGGGGATCTTCTTGACAGAGAGATACTTTGGTAGCAAATGATAAGTGCGGAAAAAAAAAACAAAAAGTATGAGAGATAAATTCAAAAGTGGAATGAGAGAGCGTAAGACAAAAGATGAATGATATGAGAAAGTGTATGACTTTTAAATGATGGCTTAAGTCTGGCAGCAGGTCCTCGAGACTCTCAAACACTTAACTGTTCATCATTACTCTTTAAACCGTTAAATACTGGCAGATATTTAGTAGCACATTTCATTTGACATGTGTCAGTTTTTCTATGGAACTACTAGGTGTTTCCATAGCAAATTCTGTTAACTTCGTGCTATATTTGCTGCGGACTCAGACAGTTTGGTGACAAATGGAAAAATTTTGGACTTGTGATCATTTCAAAGTGTCTACTCAAAACACCCTTCCCCGATGTGGCTTGGAATGATTTCTAAGACCTTATCTAATTTTTTTTAAAACTTAAATACACCATAAAACATATCATTTTATGGTATCTTGCAACCTAAGAAATTTGAATGAGTACTATGACTGATTTTCAAGCATGAGATTTTGAAAATTTGAGAAGTGATAACAGAACGTGTCACAACCTGGCTACCATCAAAGTCAATCTGCACCTTTGCAGAATATGAGGAATAGGGTAATACCATACCATCAATAGCAGGGAGGCTCATACCCTCCCTCGCAGGGGAACTAATACTCAGCTAGGAATGTTAATACAACAGAGATTCCCAAATATTACACCAATCAGGGACAGGGGAAACTATATCCCTCTTTTCATGCACAAAATCTAACACCAACGTAAAAAAACGCGCCGGTGAACCTAGTGCAACCATCTAGGGCTCAACAGCGACAGTCTTACGACCAAGAGAAAAACAATAACCCTCCAAATGCTACCAAAAAGAAGCCTAGTAATAAGCAAAAGGGAGACTTTGGAAAGGGGGGTAGTAATCAACAACACCCCCTGAGATCTCAATTTTGTGGAAACCCCAATCAAAATCAAAACCAAAAGCCAAATAATAACTCCCAATGGAAAAATAAGAGACCAAATCTAAGGACAAATCATTCTTGTGTCGTATGTGGTGAATATGACCATTACACTCACCACTGTCCCAAACTCCCCGAACTGAAAAAACTTCAGGGTAGCCGTGGAGAGGGGGGACCTCCTCAACGACCTGCTATTATGTAGGAACCCTTCCCCCACCAAGAATCGGTTAACACCCATCAACAAAAACCACCCCAAAATGATACCGGAGGAGGTAGTCACAAAATATACACGGCTGGCAAAGAATTGTTCTTCCAAACAAGGAATAGGAACTATGATACACCTCTGGATGCCAACCCACCAGGTACAAGTATGAGTGCACCTAATGTACCATTAACCATCTCCAAAGTACCTATAAAACCACTTCCAAAAATGGTCAAGGAACAAACTGAGCATGTAGGAAATCACTCTAAGGCTGCTCATAACTATAGCATAGTAGATTATTTAGCATAATCACCAGCTACTATGTTAGCCTTGGAAGTTCTACAATCTTTCCCAATACAACATAAAGCCTTAATTTCTGCGTTAGGCACAATCAATCCTTCTGATTCACACCTAATGGTTTTCGACCTAGACAAAACAAGCTCGAGGCTTCCTTCTCTGGTTGCTTTTCGAATACCAGTTTCATTACATAACATCACCATACACTGATGCATCGTTGATGAAGGAGCATCCACATGTATCATGTCCAAATCAGTTTGGAAAAAGTTAGGATCACCTAAATTAAAACCATCTGACATCATGCTTAGAGCATATGACGGTCACCCTTTAGCCCCCATCGGTCTATATAAAAATGTCCCAGTAAACCTGGTCGAAAAGACAGTTATTATAGACATTGAGGTCTTAGATGCACAACTAGAGTACAATATACTCCTCGGGCAGAGTTATATGTACCTCATGAATGTAGTCACATCCTCTATCTTTAGGGTAATGATGTTTCCCCATGATGATCGGATCATCACCATCAACCAACTCACATACTACGACAAGAAACCCATGACGTCATGTTGTCATACGTAGACACAACTACAGAACCACTTACATGGTATACAAAATTCAGCCCAAGCCAGTTCAAAACATCATCCATCCTAGGGTCATTCCCAGGAGATCCCCCTATTATACTAGAGGGAGTCCCAGAAAGCACGGAGGCACCAATGTGCATGATGCTCTCATCAAACATCGAAACTAGCCTAGACATAGAAACCAACAGTATGGAGACTGAAGCCACTGACATGACATTCCTACCCTATGCCATTTCGCAAACCCCATTCTTATACCCCCCACCTGGTTTTGTGTAAAAAAAAGTCATGGAAACTATGAAATTGTCGAATATGGCTTTCATAATACCCGTGTGATAATTGGTCCCAACAGCTATGCTAGGAAGTCTAGGTATAATCTCTATAAGAATAATCCTTATTTCCCTTCAAGAGGTCACAACGATTAACGAAACAACTGTAGCAATGCCAACTAATACGACCAAGAAAAATAACAAAAAAGGGAAGAAATTTGAAACCCCCAAGTTACCTAGGGCATTACAACCTTGAAAATTGTGCAATATCGCATGTCATCCTACTAATATTTGCCCAAAGTTAGATGAATTGAAAACCCTTCTACACACCGAAATAAATGTCGCGACCTTGAATTCCCATAAAAAGGAACAGGCCATGAAAAATCGAGGGAAATCATTACGCACCAATCATGCATGTACCGTATGCAACCATTATGGGCATTATACCCATCATTGTCCAGATATTTCTCCAAATAGGGATGCCGTGCAAGCCCTAGAACAATCTTACCAAGAGGAACCATCAGCTCCACCCATGCAAATGGAAAAAGGAGAACCTAAAACCATATTGTACATATGAGAGGAGCCTACATCTTTCTCGTATACAGTAACGTCAATGGACCAAATATGACAAATAGAGGCCATATCGCATGTCTCAGTTTGCGCACTATGTGACGAGCTTGATCACTTAGTCACACAGTGCCCCGAGTTAAGGGAGTTTAACGATTAGTATCAAGTATTGCATGTTTCCCAAAGAAACTTAGTTCGACATCAATGACATAAGTGTCATATTTGTTTGAGCAACCACCACGTGCGTCATTGTCCCCATATCTATCGATTCTGGTCTATGTTGGATTTCATGTGACACTTCGTCGCTGAAAACCCTGACTTAGCCGACTCGGACACACAATCCACAAAAAACACTTCAACTCAAAGGATAGAAGAAACAAGGACCATATTGTATGTGTCAGAGGAGAGATGGTCACCTGAACGACCACCTCCTCCCTGTAATCATCTTCAAGCTTCAGTTTAGCTCTGTGCATTCTGTGATGAACGAGATCACTTAATCGCTCACTGTGCAACTCTAAAGTTATTTCAAATATGGTACTCGGTCAACCCAATGTACTACGATGACCTATGAATAGTCCAATATTCATGTCGAGTGTGTTCATATAACCACCCGGTTCATCGTTGTCCCTACATCCCTCTCTTCCGTTTGACGTTAAATTATTTACGCTAGGCCATAACCCATCTCGTTGCAACAGACATATTAGATTCAGACTCAGTGAGAAGTTCAAAAAGCCAAGAGAATGAGGCAACCAGGTCCATCCTCTTCATATCGACAGAAAAATGACCAATAAGGGGGCAGATTATTGCCCCCAACTGCCATCCATGAATAATCCTAGTCTGCACATTATGCAACACACACAATCATTTGATCGCTCAATGCCCATATTTACAATCACTTCACAAATGGTACCCAATTACTCCAGTATTCCAAATGGAGTGGAGAACCAAAGAGAAACAATATTCTCTGATTTGTCACGAAATCCATCCCGCTCAAAATTGTACTTACATCCCCCAATTTCGACCTATGTTAGACGTCATATGCTCATTGGTCACAAAATACTCGGATGTAACTAGTTTCAAACCTAGGAAACCTGACACAATGCAGCCATCCCCCCATCATCACCAAAACACTAGGAAGGCTAAGGCGACCAATCATCCTAGCAGGGCATGAAACTAGCCAAGAAAAAAATGTGTTCTATGCAATAGAAAGTGCCACATGGTAAATCAATGTCAGGAACTCAAGAAACTGACTGACAGTCTTCACCATCGTATCTCATATCCATCTCTCTAATCAAGAGAAGATCACACGCTGCTATTACCAGATTTGCTCGCAATTCCACCACACTATGAATTGTGAATACCTCCCAAGGTTACAAGAGACAAGAGAAACATTAAGTTTGGACTCCCTGAAGGATCCACATCAACCAAGACCAAAGACTCGGAGATTGCAGAAGTGCAAAAATGTCCCAATGCTGAATCATCTCTAAGAATCCACTTCTGGCATGGAGAGTAGTGTTGGTTCTCACATGATCTACTCGATAGGACACTTTACTCCATGAACCATTTGCACGAGCCATTAACATGAAACAAAGACATGCTACATGATTAAAACATTTCAACACCTCTGGCTTCAATGCAACTTCCAAGTACAAGAAGGTGTGCATACCCTTAGTACACTACCAGAAGAGCACTAGTTTTCTATCAAACAAACAACCTTAATGGAAATTCTTCCACCAGTTAACGCTGAAGACACACAACACCATATATGATTCATCTCATCATGCATGGGAACCATGACTCATGTCGTCTTCTCATCTTTCATTTGTGTCGAGCCCGCTGCAACTACCACAATAGTAGTAGTACCATCGATAGTGTAAACCCAACCTGTCTGCACCCTGTCAAGCTCGTTTGTTTCCATGACATCAACCACAAAATCATATTCATGTCTGTCGACCAACACTGTTAGGCCCAAACCAATTCCTCGTGGCCTCACACAAACCAATTCCTCCTTAGACATCTTGCTTCACTCAGAGGAAGATATTCTAGAGGCCATGAGGAAACTAGATTGTCCATGGGACTCAATGCATCACCACTCGTTTTTTCTTCCAGAAAAAACATTCGGGCCTAGAAACCCAAAAACCCAGGATATATATGGAATTAAGTCTAAATAATTCCTTCCATATGGGAATGTAGATTGGTTCAAAAACCCTATCCCAACACCTGATGTGTTCGAAGAAGGGAATATGTCAAATATTTCGTGAACCATTAAGGTGAATATCTCAAGGAAACCAGGCAAAAATGAAGAAATATCACTAGGGTCAACATGCTACCCAGACGAGGTAGTCGCTTATACAAACTTGTTAGAAGATTACATGGATATCTTTGCATGGGATTATTCAGAAATGCCAGGGCTTAGCCCCACCATCGTAGAACACCACATTGACACCTGGCTTGATGTATCACCAGTCTACCAAAAGTAGCGTCAATTAATCCCATCTAAGGCAGAAGTAATCAAGCAAGATATTGACAAGATTCACAAAGCTAGGTTCATCTACCCAATCACTTACATGTAGTGGGTTTCCAAACCTGCACCCATCATGAAAAAACAGGGCACCATCCAAGTCTACACCGATTTTAGAGATTTAAATAAAGCTTGTCCCAAGGAAAATTTCCCTACCCTGTTTATCGACCAAGTAATTGATGCTTTCGCTGATCATGAGGCCTTTTCCTTCATGGAATGATTCTTAGGGTACAATCAAATTAAAATCCGACATAAAGACCAGTACAAAATGACGTTCACTAACCCTTGGGGCACATTCACATATCAAGTTATGCCTTTCGGTCTTAAAAACACTGGAGCCACCTTCCAATGAGCCATGAATTATATCTTCCATGAACTGGCTCACCTCATCTTAGCTTACATGGATGACCTCACCATACGATAAAAAATAAGTGACCATCTGGAAGACTTGCGGTTGGTATTCCAACAGTGCCGACACTACAACCTACGCTTGAACCCTCTCAAGTGTGTCTTCTGCATTAATGTAGGCAGGCTATTATGATTCATCGTATCCCAACAAGGGATTAGAGTTGACCCCCTCAAGGTCTAGGGAATCAAAGAAGTGCCACCACCTAAAACTCTCAAGCAACTTCAAAGCCTGCAGGGGAAAGCCAACTTCTTATGACGCTTTGTCCCCGAATATGACACGTGCACGCAAGGTTTTCTACGCCTTCTCTGTCAGGACATTCCGTTAAAATGATTAGGCTCAAAAGTCGTTTGAGCTGCTAAAATATGCATTGTCTTTATCCCCTTTGATCAATCCACCCAATTACGACAAAGACTACATCTTATATCTATCAGCATCAGACACAGCCATAGCTAGGGTGTTAGTCCAAGACGGGCCAGATAATAAAGAACACGTAATATTTTATGTCAGTAAGAACCTACCCGGCCTTGCTTTAAAATACGAACCAGAAGAAAAAAAATTCCCTATCCCTAGTACACACAGTACAAAAACTTCCACATTACATCATCCTAAGGAATACAACAGTCATAGCAACTATCAACCCCATGAGATATATGCTAACCTGCCATCTAATGGACCATAAGTATGCTCGATGGGTAGTCATACTGTAGGAATTCGACCTTCAGTTTAGCGCCCCCAAGAGAAAAAAAGCATTAATCTTAGCTGAGTTCATCATTGACCTTCCAAGTCTGACTCAAGGATCCCTAGTTAACGACTCACTACCAGATGAAACTCTATTCTTAGTGATGATTGAGGACCCTTGGTACGGTGACATCCTCCTATTCTTGTGAACCCAAAAGTTTAAATTGTAGCTCACCTGTGACGACTGAAGGCGCATACACCATCAGGCCCCCTGATACCTTCTCATGGGGGATGCCCTATATCAAAGAGGCGTTGACACTATTTTACGCCGATGTCTCACACACGACCAAGCTGAGCAAGCCCTAAATGAATGTAATAATGGGGCTTGCGACGATCACCTCTCAAGGATGGCCATCACCCAAAAAGTCCAATGGGTTGGTTGTTCTTGGCCTACCCTATTTCGTGATTGCACTCAAGCAGTCAATCGGTGCGAGTGATGCCAGCGCTTCACCACAAGGCAAGAGCACCTCCCGCTCCCCTGCACCTAGTCATTGTAGCAGGCCCCTTTTGTAAATTGGGAATCGAATTTATGAATTGAAACCCTACGTCATTTAGCAACCAAAAATACATTATTATAGTCGTCGACTATTTCACCAAGTGGGCAGAAGCCATGCCTACATATGACAATACAGTAGAAACCACAACTCGGTTTCCCTTCAACCATGTCATCGCACGATTTAGTGTGCCTAAGGAGTTAGTCTCCGACCATGAAAATCATTTTGAAATCAAAATATTGCAGTAGATATCCCATCATCTAGGATTCACCCATGAGTTTGCGTCTCCATACTACCCCCAGTCCAATGGTCAGGTAGAAGCTGTGAACAAAGTGCTCAAAGCAATGTTACAGTGTATGGTTAACAACCATAAAACTAACTTGAACCATATGGTATTTTCAGCCCTATGGCCATATCGCACAATGGTTAAATATTAAACAAGATTCACACCTTTCTAATTGGTATACGAAGTGGAGGTCGTGATTCCCATTGAACGCGAAATCCCCAACTTACACATAGCTATCGAACTCCTCGATGATACCCAACCTTTAGAGAAACAGTTGGTACAATTAGAACTCGTCGATGAAAATCAAAGAGAGCCTCTCCAACATAATGAGGCGCACAAGAAAAGGGTAAAAGCATCATTCGATGACAACATTACCCCTCGCTCATTTTCAGAGGGGGAGCTAGTCCTCCGCTACGTTGTTGCAAAAGAAGCCTTAGGACCTGGGAAGTTCAAAACATTATGGAAGGGTCCTTACATCATAAAACACTGCCTCCTCAAATGGGCATACATCTTGTCTAAGCCTGATGGTACATGCCTAGCTAACCTCGTCAATGGTCTCTACCTAAAAAAATTTCACCCATAAGGGCAGGAAGTCTCAGCCTTAGAGATAAGATGCATGTAACATAAATTTTTGAGATGATCACAATCATCAAGGACTTGTTCTAAAAAATTCTTGTGTCACAGATGGATCATCCCCCCATCCACTATTTTGGATTTGCTGATGGAGCCTCCCAGTGCTCACAAAATTTAGCAGCAGCCGCCTGGGAAATATACTCTCCTCACTGGTCACCATTCCTCACCAACGAAGTATGTATAGGATAAACTACCAATAATCAAGTAGAATATGATGCAGTCATCGGGCTGTTGAGCGATGCCTCCAACCTTGGAATTCACTATCTACATGTCTATCTTGATTCCCAACTAGTGGTATCACAAAAAACCAAGCTTTTGACGTACACGATTCATACCTATTTAGGAAATACTTGCATGCACGACGATTGAGTCATCATTTTGATCACATTAAATTTACACATATACCAAGAAATAAAAACCAGACAGCCGATCACATAGCTAACCATATCCTAGACTGGAATGCATCTCGTATAAACTATCATCCACAAAAAAGAAAGCCATAAAACATAAATGTCCATAATAGGTACATAACATCCATCATAAACACAAATAATAACAACAGAAACATCATAAGAGTCACAAAAATATACATAAAAAAATATGTGAGTCCCAGTACACAAAATAGGTCCCTGACCATCATGTCAACAAAAAATATACATGTCATCAAAATAGGGAAGCATCCTCATAATGGGTGCTTTCCCTAAACCATACAAAAATTTCTAGGGCTGAGCCTTGCCTCTTTAGACCCACAGATGCACCTGTTGCCAGTATAGGTGCAGCAACCAAAATCGTAAGTGCAGCTCGACGTAAAGTCGGGCGATGCGTCCTCTCTCAAGACATCAATGTCTCAAGCCAGACGTCATCAAAGTAATCAAATAAACCCCGGTGGGAATACCTCAGGTCAACCTCTATAACTAACTCCATGAGTCAACTAGACCTGCTGCATGAGCGTCAATAGCCTCAACTCGAGCCTCTGACACCAACACTCTAAGGTCGGCAGCAACCGATTGCTCCTCGACTACCGTTGCCCATGCCTTGACCGCCACTACCCATGCCTTCGCCACCTCAGTACAGGCAAGGAGAGTAGTATCCCCATCGGAAGTTGCAGCGCTGTTTCCCTCCCCTGAAGGGACTCCTACACCACCTTGCCCCCCAACTGGGGCCTGACCAGCCCCAACTGGAACCCTCCTCAAAGGCTAATGACCCACCAAACGGGCAGTAGGATGCCGTTCTGAACCCACATCTGTAAGAGAAACCAAAAATTGTATCAGTGTCACCATCAAAGACATATAGATCTATATATTATAAAAATCATCAAAATGTAGAAAAGCATTAAAAGTCATACTTGTTGGGCCCCATGCATAACCTGTAGGAAGACCAGCCATGTCCGGGTACCCTCAGAAGTCCATCGCAGAGTACAGGTAGTCCAGAAACATCTGCGGGTTCGACTCAAACCACACCTCAACCGTCACATCCCAGTAGCAACCCGCCTCTCCTCCTCCACCACGGGGCATCACAGGTGCCCACTGATGCATCCTAGGATCCCTCAGAGGACCTAGGTGCACTGCCACAAAAGGAAAAATCATCATTACCCGCTCATACATGATTTTGCATAGGATACTCGCATAAGAGAAGACCTTAATGGTCCCCCTTTGGGCCTTGCCTGCTGTGTAACCATGACCTGGTAGACATAGCAAGCCCAATCGAAGAAGTGACTGGTTCGAAGCTGGCGCAAAACCAAAATATGTGGGACCGAAACTCAATGATGCACTATCGACCCTGATAAGAAAACTATCATTGCCATGGAAACCATCTAAGACACATCCATCACATAGCTCACACGGATGCATCCCTGAGTGATCACATCAGGACCACAGTGATCCTGGGTCCAACAACAGATGTTCACTCCCCCAGTTGGGAGTGGATACGGAAGAGCCTCCCCCTGAGGTAGTAGACCAGTCAAAAATTAGATGTCGGTCTCCGACTGGATAACCAAGCCTCTATGACGCAACACCATAACATATTGTCTCCTATTCTAGCGACAGACCAGGTATCACAGTAAGCCATCCTGCGATCTGAGTAGGTTGTTCTATAAAAACCTCAGTAACCCATACTGAGCCAAAACCCTCCGAGCACCAGGGTATTGGGCCACAACTGCGTGGAGTTCAGGCCAGTCTCTCTCTCACCACAGCATCCAGTCACCAGAGAAAAAACCAAAAATCAGTTTTGTAAACCAAAAAGATTAACAAATTTTCAAAAATGGACTCTATCGTGCCTGTGAAAATATTAGGTGTGATGAACACACGTTTGTATTAGATACATACATGTGGTCCATCGCACACAATTTTTCCTGGGCGTGAAGGCCTTGCACAAAATTTATCTTCTGCACAAGGACCATGCGTGTTAACCTTGATTTCTCGCACGGTCTGGCCCAAAAAGGTGTATAAAGCCCGTAAAAATCCATATTTGTATGGACCCCATGCAAGAAAATGGAAAAAATGAAAAGTAGGATGTTTAGGGTCCTACTTGACATTGACGACACGAATCTCGGGTACTTAGGCTGACTGCAACGACAAGAAAATCTCGGGAACGGGGGCTCAACTTTGACCTCAGACCATCAAAAGACACAAATGAGTTGAAATGAGCCATATTGGCCCATATATCACCCTTTTCTCATTATTCGATAGACCATACCGAGAGCTCAGAGTACTCGATTGTAAAACTGTGAGAAACATAGTGATCAACGCTTCATCATGTGCAAAGTAGGCCCCATAAATCCACGCCTCAGAAAAAATCATTTTTAATCACAATAAGTATGCCCTCTCTTATTGTTTTACATTCAAATTATTTCAAATAGGTTTGTATGAAAAATATGCTTTCACTTGGGGTATTGGTTGCAGGTATTACAAACATGCCGAATCACCATATGTCCCAGCCACCAAAGGTACAAAAGCAAGTATCATTCTACCCCTACCATGATAGGCTCCCCAAAGAAGCTTTGCATATCTTGACATCATTTCTCCAAATAAATAAACCATAGATTTCATTCACCTGACCATGTTTATCATCATCCCACCTTGCACATGAGAAACACCCTTGCAGGTCGATAGAGCCTTACCCTCCATGGTATCCATCAGTCATGTAGACCATACACCAAAGGTCTAGAGCCATGACCATAAAAACCCAAGCCCAGGTAGCACTTCATGTTCAGTTATCCATCATACATCAAGTCAAGTTTTACCCATGTCATGATAAAACCCCTTTCTCGGGCTACCATTCTTACAAGAAGATCGAAAAATGAACCACCTCATCTCACACTTGGCCTGTCACACCCCCATTATCATCACCCATCTGTGACATTTTTTATCTGCTTCATCACACCCACACCAAGACCATCCAATGGGGCCCCTGCCCTCAGCAAAACACACTCCTCACACCATAGTGATGGATTGTTTCATTTATAGGGGCACTCGTCTCCATGCTCGTACATCCAAACCCAATCTATATTCTTTTGGAAAGTGTACAAATATTTTTTAGGAGAGCACTCCCACCCATCAATTTACATTTCTCACCTTGAAAAAATCCCTATTCACCCTTGTTCAGTGCTACACATTCTTTTACCGCACCCAACCATGACAGTCATGGCAACCATACACCCACCTTGGACGTTCTACCGACCCCAGGGATGTCTCACCAGAAATTGTTATGACTGCCGCTACTCGCATTTACAGTTCCGACCTCGGGTCACTTAACTTTCATCCTTAGTTATAACCATTTCTCATAATCATGCCTAGTTAACCCATCACAACACACCATGATACATCAGAAACCTTGGTCCCTTGCATCAATACTCATTTCGGTCGGTTGATGCTTCCTTCTTTTCGACTACAACAAAAATTTTCCAAGAAGGAGGTAGTACCTTGGATGACTCCTCACCTCAATAGGGGCATCCCCGAATGGCATTATGGAAATAATCATTGCCCATTGATGTCATCAATCCTCTTGACATTTGACTTCATGATAAGCTTTCATTTCAAGATGGTATCGTACTTCAAAACCATTACACTATGTCAGAATTTGTCGAAGACCCGTGACTTGATAAGCATCTCTTTCATAAATGCTTACATGAGAAGGTCCCCAACAGTCAAAGACCCATGCATACAATGAGCACTCGTTCTAAACAAATGTGCCATACCAAGATCATGCACGTGGGCACCACATTCAACCTTCTTTCAAAGAAAAATGCCTCAGAGGGCGTCAACAATTGTCATCGTCAACCAACAGAAAGTCACTACCAAAAGTGGCATAAACAAAACCACTATATGTCAGATAAGCTTAACTAGTCAAAACATCACGAGCATGGGACATGCCCGCCTAGTGGAAATATTTTGTTCATTTTATCTCTTTCATGTTTCCAACATAGCACGGTGTATTTTTTACTCAAGGCAAGGGGTCTCTCAACTCAGTGCCAAAGAAAGTTACTCCATCTCTCACTCTCTCAAAAGGGTCACACAGAAAATAAAATATAATGTATTTTGGCTATATAGTTCTTCCTATACCTCATACATTAGGGGGCAACTGTTAACACTGGAAAATAATACAGGAAAAAGACATTAAAAATGTCAAGCAGAAGGTACAGATAAAGGGTTTCTAGAGAAGAAATACATTAAAGGAGCCAAAATTTTATTTTTTCCTAAGGTCAAAGGACAAAATTTATGGACAACACATAGGCAACACTGGCTCTTGGTGCACATTGTGGCTTTCTCTTCAATAGTCACGCGACTATCCCTTCGATAGCCACGTGGTCCTGGGGATGACAGAATGTCACCATCCGGGACCACTTGGCACACTTGATGAAAAAGATTCTCACTCAACTTAACCAAGTATAGTCGCCTTTGAGCCACCTTAAGGCTTTAGTGTAGCACATAAAGGAATCATACCCCCACTCTTGTGTCACCATCCATCTTGGGCCAAGAGAGGGAGGGGAAATTTGAAAATGGCCTATAAAATCTAGCCTTGGGAAGATAAATAGGAGACACATTGTTATGCTAGCCAAGTTTCTCCATAGCAAACCAGCTTGTGTTGTCCAGCAACAGGAGGATTGGAAGGACTCAGTTGTTGGCCACCCAACATCTCAGTCCAAGAGAGAGGAGTTCACCACAAGTTCTTTGATCTACCATCCTTTGAGAGGGAAGAGAGGCTTGTTGAAAACTTGAGGGGAAGAGGCCCCCTTGTCTTGGATATTGGAGCTCCGTAGCTCGAGGATCCACTACAAGAGATCTAGCATTCTATCTTCTATTACTATCAGCACCTAATAAAGGGAAAAGTGCTCCATTGTTGAGTTATTAGTGTGTTTGCTCTATTGAGCATGTATCTTGTGCATGTTGTTTTGTTTTTGTTTCATTGTTTATGTAGCATGCTATGCTTCCTTTAGCTTATTACATGTTGAACTTGTTCCACTAACGTTTGACAAACCATTTTGACCTGTGACTCTTATGTAGGAAAGTAGCTTCCATACTAAGCAAAGTGTATTTCATCGACTTATGCGCCGAATACACTACCACACTCCCCATTCATTTGCAACAATAATGAGAACTTATCATCATAAGTCTTAAGGGTTTAGCTCCAATAGCAATAAATATTCGTGATCAACAATCATGGGGAAAATATCCTCATTAAAGGTATATAGTTAACGATGAATTTGCTCTCCTTCTCTCTAAACATATGCATCGAGAACCTTGGAAAATTTGGCACAATATATGGGGTAGGGATGGAATTCCAAAGGTAAACACCTTTTATTGGCTTCTTGTTCATCAAAATATATTAGCAACAAAAAACCTCCATAAAAGAAGCATACAGGGTCCCTCAAGGTGTGCTTTGTGCAAGGAAGCTAAAGAATCCATTCCACATTTATTCTTCCATTGTCCCTTTTCTCTAACAACGTGGTAGATTGCCTTCTCACCACTGATTCACCTATATGATATCTCTGATATATGGGAAAATATGTTTGATCAATGGATGACAAAATACCCATGGAGTCCGAAATTTTCCTCTCTTCCTCTGCATTGTTGGGCTGATTTAATGAAGTTTCTCTGTTGGATACTATGGTTAGCAAAGAACAATGCAATATTCAATAACGAAGTACCATATTCAAGGAAGGTTGCAAGTAAGGTGACTGATATTTTTCTGAATATATCACAGCTAAGGGTTTTCCCACCAAAGAGTTGGATGACATTTCACAGCAGGAAAAGGATCCGATAATCAAGCTAAGTCTCATAATAACAACCAATAATCAGGCTGAGTCTCTTGTCTTATGGCAAGGCCTTCAACTTTCACTAGATAAGAAAAGGCAAGCCCTTGAACTGTCACTAGATAAGAATATTGCAAGCTTGATGGTGTATGGGGAATCACTTGTAATTATTCGCCATATAGTCAACACAAAGATAGATATACATATTAACGATCCGCACATTATGCAACGAATCAAATTGCAACTAAATCAATTTGAATAAATATGCAGACAAACTGGACAAGAAAAGAATGCTCTTGGAGCAAGGAGCATTGGAACGAGAGGACGACGGGGCTTGTCTCCTCCCATTCCCGTAAATTGACAATGGTGCACATCCCTATACGCATGGAAAATTTCAAAAAATTAATGAAAATCAAATTGATCACACAGTTGCGCAATTCACAGGAAGAAACTCCTGGAATGCACTTGAACTAAATCAACTAAAATATATGCAATAAAGGATGT
The DNA here is from genome assembly GCA_034641835.2 of Pinus albicaulis. NCBI lineage: Eukaryota > Viridiplantae > Streptophyta > Pinopsida > Pinales > Pinaceae > Pinus > Pinus albicaulis. The sequence continues at coordinate 939,386,136 of CM076580.1, forward strand.
TTGAATTTAATGCCTCTTCTCTGAAATGAATTCTCCATGGATCCTCTGTACCCTTCCATTGAGGTGACAATGATGGTTACAGTCAATAAATATCGTCGGGCTTGGGAGCTTGGCAAAGTATTGGTGTTTTTCTCGTCTCGGAGCTATTCTCAGCTAAAGGCATAGCCTTCCTTCCACACTGTCAGAAATTTCTTCGGTCACTTAGGAAAGAAAAATATGTATCACATGCTCTCTCGTTTATCTGACTTGCTGGAGAGTTTGTTGGTTAACTGGTAGAGACAAACAAATATATTTTCTGAAGAAAGGGCAACATCTCAGCTGGTTGTCAAATCGAAGCTCTTGATTCAAAAGGTGACAATAGAGTCATTCTGTGAGGAAATCCATGTTGCACTGGAAGCATGAGTCCACAAGTTGGAAGGTTAAGGGGATAATTAAGTGTTGTATTATTGTAATGTAGAGGCCACCAACACTGAGATGGGGTTGTGGGGAGTGCAAATTGTGGACACTTCTGCAATAAATGAGAATGTTGACGAATGCCACACCGCACGAAATCCCAGGAAAAATGATTGTGGTACTTTTCATGGTTACTTAGTCAATGTATCTACTGAAGGAAACTGCAATTTTTAAGTCATAAACTATATATTTTTTAATGTAATATAATTTGTAATTGTTTTAAAATATATATATATATATATTTCAATACACATATATATATATTTCAATACACATAAAATAATTGTCACTAAAAACTAATAATTTTAAACATTTACCAAGAGATACACATTTTACATATAAATATGATTAAAAATAAATATATTTCGGGACTTTTTGGCTAAAAATGACATGTCAAACAAAATATTTTTATGGAAAAAATTAAACATAAAAAGTAAAAAGTAACAAATTTTATGAAATTTTTATGAACTATATGTCCAAATATGATAATATTTGAAATTTTTTCTTTTCCAAAAATGATGATTCACATAAAACTTCAAGTAAAAATAACAAAAAAAATCTTAAGAAGAAGAAGAACAACAAAAGAACAAAAAAAAATTGGTTGAAATAAAAATAAAAAAAAAAATAGAAAAAAAAAACAAATTTTTTTTTTTAAACAACATTAAAAAAAAAACATTTAGAATAAAAAATTGAAAATAAATAAATAACTAAAAAAATTGCTTAAAATCAATTTTTTTTTTTTTTTTTGGAATCTATATATATATATATAGACACACACACACACACACACACTTTAAGTACCACATTTTGAAAAAAAAAATGGTTTATTTTCCGATCTAATTTGTCTTGAATCCTACAAGGATTCATTGAAATCACAAGTTTGATAGGAAAACCCTTCTCGAATAGCACCAGGGGTTTTTTCAGCTAGAAACTCCAAAAAGTTACACTAAAAAACTACTATATATATAAAACAAAAAAAACTAAACAATTATATATATATATATATATATATATATATATATATATATATATATATACTAAAAAATTAAAATTAAATTAAGAAATTAAGAAATTAAAATTAAATTAAGAAATAAAAAAATGTAAAACTAAAACATATATCACTAAAAAATCATAATTAAAAAAAAATAGCAAATGGGAAAAAAAAAACAAAAACAAAAATTTAGGGGTTTCTTTGTGAGCCAAATCACTTAATCGATTCCAAAGTTGCTTCAAGGGATGAGTGTAACAACTCCCTTCATTATGATATTCCACTTCTTGTTCATCCTCTCTCTTCTATTCATCCGAAGCATCCAGAGTTCTCTGACATTGTAGATTGTTCTCATTCTACTCATTCTGGAGAAATTGGTAATAATAATAATAATAATAATAATAACTTCTTTAATAATAATAATAATAATATATTTTTTATTGATTCTAACAACAATATCAATAATAAAAATATAATTTCTTTCACTCCTTTTAATAATAGAGTTGTTAATATTTCATGTTTTTCTTTTGATCCTCCGGTTTATAGTCTTTTAGAGACAGGTTTAATTTTTCTCTTGCTCCTAGAAAAATCCCAGTGGAATTTATTATATGTGACATTGAATTTTGAATAAGGGACTTACGAGACTCTACTAAGGATATCATTAGATAGGATTGTGTGACTGTCCTGAGAAAGTCTAAACCCCCAAGAACAACCTTAGCAAACCTGAGTTTGATGCTCTCGAAGCTTTGAATAACAAGGACATTGTTGTTCTTAAAGCGGACAAAGGGGTAGTTTTTTTTTTTTTTTTATCTTAGATAAGGAATATTACCGGAGAAAAATGATAGATCACATTTGTCATAGTTGGAGCTATAGAAAACTTAATAATAATTCCTTAAAGAACATTTCCAAAACAATTTCTCTAACCACAAAATCTAGTATCACTGTTAGCCCCCTTAGCTTGAAGCTGATTAAGAGTATCCCTCTCACTCCTAGGATTTATGGTCTTCCAAAGACCCATAAGGAAGGGGCTCCCTTGCGTCCCATTGTCAACACTTTTGGAGGGCTGACCTATCTTTATGCTGAGTTTTTAGCCAATAAGCTAAAACCTCTTGTTGGTCAAACTGAATCCTTTGTCAAAGATTCGTCTTCGTTTGTTAACGCATTAAAGGGTATAAGGCTGAATCCTGGTTATAATTTGGTGAGTTTCTATGTGGTCTCCTTATACAATAATATCTCCATTAACGGGGTTGTTGAAGTCATCAAGCACATTACAGACCCAGATATAACTTATTTGGTTAAAATCTGTCTTACTTCTACTTTCTTCAGTTTTGAAGGTGAATTTATGAACAAACTTGTGGCATTTCCATAGGTTCCCCCTTTCCCCAGTAGTGGTTAATATGTTTATGGAGGAATTTGAATCTAAGGCCTTGTCCTCAACTCTATTCCAACCTAAGCTTTGGAAAATATTTGTGGATGACACTTGCATCATCTGGTCTCATGGTCGGGAAAATTTGAAGCTTTTTTTCTAGCATCTTAACAATAAATCTAGCTCCATAAAGCAAGTTATGAAATGTGAAATCGATGAAAACCTCCCTTTCCTCGATGTTCTTATTTCAAAGAGAGATGATGGTTCTTTCTTCCAACAGGTTTTTCGGAAGAAAACTCACACCGAAAAATATATTCATGCAAATTCACATCATTTCCCCGCTCAAAATCTAGCTGTTCTCAACACCTTATCCACTCAGGTGTTACGAGTTTCTGATAAAAACTACCTCAATTATGAAAAAACCCATATCCTTAGTTTTTTTACTAAGAATGTTTATAGTAAGCGCCAATGTATTAGAGCCTTCCTTAAGGTTGAAAAAGGTCCTAGGATTAAAAAATATCTTAAAGATCGGTTTTCAGGGGTGCATCTTCTGTTTATCTAAGGAACCACAGACAAGATTGCTAAGATCTTAAAGAAGCATAAGGTTCCTTCAACTTTTAGGCCCCTAAACACTATCCGAAGCTCCCTAAGATCAGTGAAGGATCATGTGAACCCTAAAGATGGGAAACGTGTTTATGACATACCTTGCTTCTGTGGGATTCCGTACATTGGTGAAACTGGCCGCTCAATTAATCAGAGGATTCATGAGCACACAACTGACATCAAACATAAAATATCATGCTCCTCTTCTTTGGAAGAACATGCGGAAAAGAAAAACATCACATATGCATTGAATATGCGAGGGTCATTGCAAGGATTGATCATTTTCATCACCGTAAGTTTAGGGAGGCATTGGAAATTGAAAGGAGGCCTATCAATATGAATAGAGACGATGGTTGGAGTATTAGTAGGTATTGGATTCCTAATTTTTTATAATATTTTTTATTCTTAATATTTTTATTTTTAATCTGAATTTCTCATATTCCTTTATTTCTTATTTATTTATTATTCATTTTTTTTTCATATTAATTTATTTTTTGGATTTAAATAATAAAATTGTGTTAACTCATTATCTTGCTTTATATATATATATATATATATATATATATATATATATATATATATATATATATATATATTTATTTTTTTTAATTTTTTTTTCCATTTTCTTATTACTATTTTTAGTTTTATTACTTATAATAGTTAAATTTGACTTTATTATTTTTATTTTGTTTATTTATTTGTTTTCATTTTCTTAATACTATTTTTCAGTTTTATTGTTTAGAATAATTAAGTTTGACCTTATTATTACTGACCTTCGTTTAGTCATATATGAATGACTAAATTAACGCAGTTGAATCCCAAAAATGATATCTAATATAATGCATTGTGAAAACCCCTCATACTTAAATACTAAGAGTAAAAGGATCTCTTCTTGAATGGTTCATGAGGCACAATAGTTGCTAAGGTTTTGCAAATGGGGTAGCAAGCTAAGTGGGTTTAATTGTGGGGAAAACTCCACAGTTAAGCGCGCTTGAGCTAGAGGAGTTCTGGGATGGGTGACCTCTTGGGAAGTCCTAGTTACCAGGTGCAAGCCCCGGAAGTGATGATTGACGCTATGTGATTCATTTCACTAGTTTCAATCCCACTTCTTCACCCCTGTGAGCATCACCCGATGCAATGAGTGCTAAGTGGACTATTAAAAAATCATGAGAAATTTGTCAGTTACGACTACCTCTCATGGAAATGGTCATATATTAATGACTAACTTAACGCAGTTGAATCCCAAAAATGATATCTAATATAATGCACTGCGGAAACCCCTCATACTTAAATATTAATAGAATTAATTTAATTCTTTATTTACAAGTAATTTTTTTTTCCAAAGAAAAAATTGAACCCATCTATTGATTAAGTAGAAGGTTACATAGTATATGTAAGAGCATTCAAATAACTGCATTTTCCTTATGAGTAAAGGAACAATGAAGTTTCCAATGAGGAGGATGATGTTTCTATCAATCCTCACAGCTTTGTCCAAAAAACAACAAAAGATACATTTTTTATGCCGTCTCCTTTCAGCCGCCAGGCTTCCACTTTGTTGTGGAGAGGCCTAAAACAGGGATGAAAACAGACTATGTCTGTTGTAATCATCAACATGAATTTCATCATGACTAAAATATGGGAGGTAGACACCATTCCCACTTTCACCAGTTTTTATAATAGCATAAGGTTTGAAGCTAGAATAGCCTCCCAGATCTCCTCAGTGAGGAAAACAATCCGAAATAGAGACAATAACAAGTGTAGTCAAAACATCAAGTATCAATGCAGAAAAACATAAACAGAGAATATAAAGATCAGGACCGACATATGTATGGAAAATTGAGCAACTGGATCTTAGCGGGTGAAAGGAGGTTGTTTGATCCCTCAGATCTGTCCTCCTTCAACTGCTACAACGACCCATTGCCCCATATCTTGTCGAACACCTTCCTTATATAAGATGTATGCTGCATGATTCCATTCCCTGTAGACATGGAAAGCAGATATGTGGTTAAAATAAGCTTTTAAAATGTTTACTTCATCATGCAAAGTAGATAATATGAAATTTTGGCATCTTTGAGTTCCATTAAACCATTTGATGATGTTCATAGAGTCCTCGAATATTTGGACATCTCTCATCTCGAGAAATGAAAGCCAACATAGAAAAATATGAAGAGCTTTGAGTTCAGAAAAATTGTTTGTCCCTTGGCCAAGCCCAATAGAAGCTTTCAGAATTTTTCCGGAAGGCTCATGAATGGCTATTCCAGCCCCGCACTTGTTTTGAGGGTCAGAAACCCCATCAAAGTAGGCCCATGGAATATCCCCCCTGATGTGATCCTGAACGATGAATCTAGGATGGGGAGGGGAAGCTGGGAGGGGGATGAATTCGAAGATGGACGCACTCTCAGCAATAAGATGGTTGATATGGAAAGAGATGTCTTGAAAGATGATTCTATTTCTGGCTATCCAAGTCCCCCAAGCAATAAGAAGAGGGAGGTTCCTAACCCTATCATTTGGGGAGGCTTGCCACCATCACTCCCAAGCATCCCTCACATCATTACCTTCCCACGACTGTGAAAATTTAAGAAGCCTCAGCGTTTCTGTCCAGAGCTGCATATTGAATGGACAGGTAAGAAAGAGGTGGTGTGAAGACTCTAAGCTCGATTTACATAACGAGCACCATCCTGGCCTGATCTTCCCCCTGCGCTGAAGAAAATCCCAGGTGGGGATCTTATTCTGGAGTATGCACCAAAATAAAAGCATACTTTTTTCTGGCCCCTTTAGAAGCCATAGGGACTTGTACCACCATTATGGTTCCCCCCAGCCTTTCTGAGCCATTATCCATTGGTACCCAAACTTAATGGAGAAACTGCCTGATGGAGCGTGGACCCATTTTAATTCATCTTGTCTATCTTGAAGCCTGATATTAGAATTTTGAATATCATTTATGAACCCTTGCCACTCCTCAAGCCACCTGTCCTCGAGCTGAAGGGATTTCCTAGACAACCACCCTTCCCTCCAGATTGTTGATTGTCCATGATTTGCAACATGGTTTAAGGTTATGAAACCTCTACATTACAGATGGTCAATGAGCTCATGGGTGAGGGAAAATCTCCCCGAGCATCCCACCCAAGGGTCATGGCCTATTCAAACCTGTGAGCCATCCCCAACGTGCCACACAAGCCCCTGTTCTATGATTTTTATCGACATTATAGTGGTTTTCCATACAATGGATGCATTTTTAGTTTTCTTATTCGGCATGCACATCCATTCTAGGATTGGAATGGGATCAATGTATTTTCTCTTGATGACAGTCGTCCAGATATTATCTCGGGTAATGAGACACCAACCTAGTTTAGCTGCGAGAGAGGCTGTGAAAGAAGGAAGCTCCTTATTGCCCCAACCTCCCCAAGATTTGGGATGAGCAATCTTATCCAGGGCCACCCAAGGCATCACCTATTCCTCCTTTGAACCAACCCAAAGGAATCGGTTGTAGATTTTGTTAATAGTAGACAGAGTGCTTCTGGGGACCCATGAGAGGGCAGCCCAATAGACTGGGATAGCCAAGGCTACCGATTTGATCATCACCAACCTCCCAGATCTGGAGAGCCATTTGAAGCTCCAATGTTTCGTTATAGACTCTATCTTGGCGATTAGCCAATGCCAATCCTGTATGCGATAAGAGTTCAGCTTTAAGAAGAATCCCAAATATTTAAACGGATCCTGTAGGGTTTTTTCTTTGAACTGTAGAACCTCCGCTAATCTTCCTATTTATACTACTGATAATCTAGCAGTAGTGATTGTATATTTCTGACGGTTTATGTTGAGCCCTGTAGCCTTTAGAAAGAGATCTAGAATTTCTTGAAGGTGTCTGATATCTTCCAGACTGCCATTGCTAAAAACGAGAATGTCATCAACAAAGAGAAGGTGGGTGACTATTTGATTTACAAGAACTTCAATCCCTTTTAGAGCCCCCCCTGCGCTTTACCTCATGAATCATCAAGTTGAGACCTTCCGCTACCAGAAGAAAAAGCAGAGGGGAGAGGGGGAATCCTTGATGGAGACCTCTTTGAACATTAAACAAATTTGAAGCTGCCCCATTGATCAAAACTGCTATGCGGGAAGTAGTGATGCATCCCATTACCTAATTGATGAAATCAATCCGAAAGCCCAGATGAGTAAGAAGGAGCCAGATATACATCCAAATGATTCTGTCATAGGCCTTAGAGAGATCAATTTTGATGATAGATCCTTTTTTCTTGCTCAATTTTAAACTGTGAAGAGTTTCTTGGGAAACCCCCACTGCCTCATGTATCTGTCTTCCATCTAGAAATTCGAACAACTCCAGTGAGATATTGCGGAAAAGGAAAGGCTTGAGTCAATTTGCAATCACTTTTGCAATGATTTTATAGTTATAGGTACATAGAGAGATAGGCCTAAAGTCATTGAAAGACTCTAGGCATTCCTTTTTTGGAATTAGAGCCAGGAAATTAGAGTTGAAAGGAGTATAGATAGTTCCTGAACTTCTTGATTCCTCCACCACCACCAATAAGTCAACCCCCAGGAACTCAAAAAAAATTTGGAAGAATTCCACCGTCCAGCCATCCGGACCTGGACTCTTATCCTTCTGCATTGCCTTAAGAATGTCCTCCATTTCTTCCTTTGAAACAGGTTCCATGATATTGTCATTTCCTTCTTCATTTATGTATCTGGGGAAAAATTGTGCCACCCTGATGACTTCAGCAGTGGATGCCTCCCTTGGGGCCATGAACAAAGATTTGAAGTGCTTCACTCCAAGTTCAGAGAGGGCCTCAAAGGAGTGAGCCTCCTCCCCTTCGTCCGTCCTCATACCCCATATTGTATTGATGTTTTTTCTCCCTCTTGCATAATTCTAGAAAAATTTTGTATTTTCATCTCCTGCTTGTAGCCAGACAACCCTGCTCTTAAGGCACCAATTCTCCTCTCGAACCAGGAGGATTTTATTTCTAGATTCTTCTAGGCACTTTATGTGGTCCCTTGCTTCAACAGAGACATAGCCATCCCCCTCTGGGCTTTCAAGAAAATCTAGTTCCTCATTGATCTTTAGAAGGTCTTCCTCCTCTTTGAGATTCTTAGCCTTTGCCCATTCCAGCATTTCCCTCTTCATTTCTTTGAGTTTCTCCATAAAATTCCTGCAATGATTTCCAGGTTCCCTTGGCCAATATTTTCTCTAGGTGGCATGGAACAAAGAGGTAAAGGAGTCTTCTTTAAGCCACGAGGAGTTAAACTTGAAATGTGCACTAGAATTCTTGTTAGGTCCTTTGATTTCAAGAAGTATGGGCAAGTGATCAGAAAGCCCTCCTTCACCTACCTAATGCCGTAACACTGAGATTATAGCCACCAGATCTTCATGGAGAAGGAATCGATCCAACTTCTTTGCTAACCTGTCCTCCCCCGCTCGTCTGTTCCACCACATCGATCGAGGCTTTATCAAGCCTGCATCCACTAGGTGTGTAGATGACAAATGGTTGGTGAAGAAATCAGTGAGGGGGTCAGCCCGAGCAGATGGACCCCATGATTCTGACAGACCAAGGGAGAAATTTAGGTCCCCTCCCAAAATGAGATTAGTATTTTGAAGACAAGCCTTTGAAAATAGAGTGTTCCAGTACTACATCCGCAACTGGAATGGGCCATAAACATTTAGCAAAAGGATATAATGGCAAAGCTCGTTTGAATAGACTTCCATATCCAGAGCGTTTTCAAAACCCCAAGAGGAAATTTCCTTCAACCGCCCAGACTTTATCCCCAGAGCCAAAACCCCAGATCTTCCATGGGCATCCATCGCCTTGAAGCCCCACCGTGGGAACATCCTTGAAAGAGATCCTACCACCTCAAACCCTAAACCCAAGGTTTCCTGTAGCATAAGGACATCTGGTGAATAGGATTTCATCAGTTCCTTCAAAGCTAGTTTTTGGGTTGACTAGCTAAACCCCTACAGTTGTATGAGAGAATGATCATCAAGGACCCTGAGACGGGGACTGCGCTGCTCTAAGCACCCCGGAGAGGGAAATATGCTTCCCATCAGCAATATCTATTTTGGCCTTAACATGTGCCTTGGAGAGGTTTCACTTCCTGCCTCTCAGTTTCCTAGGACCAACCGAGATGGGATTGGACTCCAAACCCCTTATGTCCACTCCCGACCATGGCCTTTTCATCAAGGATCGAAGATTATAAGGGGGTTTATCAAGGATAGGAGGTAAAGGAGAGGTCTGATCGAGGGAAACCTCAGACGGAGGGTCAACATATGGGTGAGGGATTGATGTAATTATGCTATCTAGGGACTCTATGACATCTTGCATAAGCATATATTCCATTTGAGGAGGCCTGGAAGGACCAGGCATTGAAAAATAAAAACCAACAGGGAATAATGAGGAAAAAAGAGAGGGGGCAGAGAACAGAGGCATACCCTCCCGAGATGCTTCAGTAGAAACAACTTCAGGTGTGGGGTCAACTTTAGGTGGCGGGGCATGGTCGAGAGACAAAACATCAACACCAGTATGAGAGTCCTGTTGGGGCACAACAGGGATTGCGGTTTTAGACGCTCCAGGGCCCTCCATCCCTTCCATTAACTCACCATCAGAGATCTTGGGCTCTTCCAACCTTGAGGAACACATTGGCCCTCGATTCATCCTTTTTTGATGTCATCTTCTTCGGTGTCCCATCGGGCAATCCTTTGCCAGATGGCCATACTTGTGGCAGCGGTGGCATCAGAACAACATGTGTTCGTAGTCCAGAATTTGAGAGTATTCATATTCTTTTTATTTTAACCACATTTCCTCTGCTAATCCTACTTTTGGATTCAAATTTACCAGGATCCTAGCTGCACTCAAGTCCCTTGTCTACTAAAACAACATGTCTGCTTCTAGAAAGTGGCCCAAGGTGTTCCCAATAGAGCGAAAGGCAGATTCTGTCCAGAAGGGGATAGGAAGGCCTGGTAATTTGACCCAAACTAGCGAGTCTTCAATTTTCTCTCTCTGTGCATCAAAAAGAGGGGTCCATTTTCTGAATAGGACTGGTCTCTTCCCAAAATTCCAATTCTTTTCCAACACCCAAGCTAGGTGTTCACCCCTCTCAAATTCTATCATGAACTAACCCTTTGCAAGGGTTTGTATCTCAGTGGGTTGACCCGAAGCTTCAGACCATTCTGAGGCCGTCCATTCAGAAATGTAGTTTGTAGAATATTTCTTGCCCTAAACTCTGCCCACAAGGATTGTTTTCGTTGCTTCCATTACTTCATCGATGTGTATATCCACACCTGAAACACAACATGGGAACTCTTCCAACCTTCTAATAAGCTTTTTTCTTTCCTTTTCGTTCCTGTAACCCTACCTCTTCCACCTTCCTCGCCTTCCAATGGCCCTTCAGTCGCATCTGGGATCTCTAGATTTGGCGACCTAGGTCGCCCCTCCTCTGTGTTTTTCGTGCCCTCCCCAGCAGTTTCTCCAGGTTCCTTAGGGCCTTCAAGAGGCTTGAGAGACCTAAGGCCTTCCTTGTGGATGTCGTCTATCCCAGGAGCTGCAGCCCCTCCTAGGTTTTCTTTAGATAGTTCGGAAAAGCCAACCTTCTGCCTCAGCCTCGACTGTTTCGACCCTCTAGGGTTTCTATCCAAACCCTTGGCAGTAGCCATCCCTAAGCTTGCTGCTTCGCTGCCTAGTGAGAGGAGAATTTTTTTTAGAGAGGCAATACCCTGCCACTGTGCAGGTTGTCGAAGCATCAAAGTGGCTTCACGTGGAAATCCCCTGCCCCAATCAACCTCTCTGTGGCTTTTGCCCAGAAAATATTTGAAACCAGTAGAGCCAAACAAACCACAGATAGCTACTATGTATTCCAACTCACCAGAACAAAAGGGGATTGACAAATTACCTGGAATAGATGCATTTTGCAGATGGATCTGGAGCTAGACACCCCCGATCTGTGCTGGATTTGACGATAGCTAAGACAAGCCGTAGCCTACTCCTTCCTTCCACACACAGTTAAACGTACTTTGCAGACTCTCTTCAATCAAAGCCGCACTGTTCAACGGAGTCCAAGCCCCAACAAGAGTCTTGTCTTTCTGACCAGATTCACCCAAGACCAGAAAGAAACAGTCTAGATTCTTTGCCGATACCTCCTGAACCCATACATCGAGCAAGTCTTCCCGCGACGGTTCGAAATCTACGGAATCTCGTTCAAAGCCCATGGTTTCCCAACGTATTAGTGCCTAAACTGCCTACTTTAGACCACAGAAACCCTAGCAGCACCAACCTCTCGTGCTCATACCACCGACATACAAGGAGGTTACGGTTTGAGTTTGGGAGGACAGCCATCCTAACCCCACTTTACCCTGACTGGAACTGTCTAATCCAACCTGCAGCGTGGTCGTCTGTGAGGAGCCCATTTGTCTGTACGGTACTAACACTCTGGGTCTATTGTCGCACTGTGTGAAATATTCCTGATGGGCCCTGCAACTCCTTCAGAGCCACCAAGCCCTAATCCAACCACCATGGTTAGGGTTTCTCATCACCTTTTTTCCAATCCAGGTCATTTCCGTCTCATTACAAGTAATTTCTATCTATTTCTTTATTTTAATTAAAAAATGTTTATTAATTAATCATAAATTTTTAGTCAGAACTAGGTGTTATATTCTAACGGCTAGAAAACATCTCTCTTCATCTATTTAATCTAATGCCATGATCTTGTTCTTCATCTTGTCATGAAGATGAACCACACTAGATGGTTCGAAACACATCAACCAAAAGTTATTTTTTGGGATTTTTACTGAAATATCTCTCAACATTCATAATATGGATCACATAAGTCTGAATTCAGATATTAAAAAAACTATATATATATATATATATATATATATATATATATATATATATATATATATATATATATATATATATATATATATATAGGATTTTTTAATATCTGAATTCAGACTTATGTGATCCATCTATATATATATATATATATATATATATATATATATATATATATTAAAAAAAGGGGAGCCACACCTGCTCTTAGGTGACTGGGCGAGGCTCCTCGTTGATTCTTGGAATTGACTAGCAGTTGCGTGGGAGTGGATCCTCATTGATTCTGGGAATTGATGAGTCTCACCCAATGACCTGAAAACATATTTTATTTTATTTTTATATTTAAATAGTTTTTAAATATATTGTTTATTTTTTATTCAAAATTTTAATTATTTAATTTGATTTTTTATTTTTATTTTTTAAATTATGATCTTTTAGTGAGATATTTTTTAGTTTTTCATTGATTTTTTCAAAATTTAATTTTTTTTTTTAAATTTTTGATGTTTGATTTTTTTCCCTTATGAGTGATTTTTGTTATTTTTTAATATATTTTTTTGTTCTTTTATTTTTTTATTATGTTTTATTCTTATTCTTATTTTATTATTTCCGTTTTTAAAAATTTTAAAGTCCTTTTATGTTTTAATTTTATTTTTTACTTATTGTTGTTGTTGTTTTTATTTTTTATTTTTTTTGGTTTGTTTTGTTTTTCATATTTTGTTATTTATCTAATATTTCACTTTTTTGTTTTTGTTTTTGTTACAATAGCTGTGTCGATGCTCAACTAACAAATTGACTCTACTACGTACTAATTTGTCAGTTTATTTTTAAGATTTCATTGAATGGATCAAGTCCATGCCCACTGTGTGTCAATTACATGGTTGATTTTTAAATTTTCACTACAATGGGTCAAATTTTCTCCCACTGCATGTCAATTTCATAATTTATTTTTAAATTTTTGTTGCAATGTGTCACATTTTCTTAGATTAAGAATTTTAAAGAGCTATACTTTTAGCACACACACACACACACACACATATATATATATATATATATTTTCTAGAGAAAAAAACCATAATTTTTATTATTAAACATGGAATAAAAATTATGTTTTGTAAACATATCATGCGTGTATGTGATATTTAAACAAATATTTGTCAAATAGGTAGGAGGGAGTGAAACCCTAGGGTCAATAATCCTTAGACCATGGAGCATAAAAAATCCTGGGTACGCAAACCTGATCAAAAAAATAATCCAGAGCACGCAGGCTTGACGAAAATTTAAATATGAAACAAGATATATGTAGGGCTCACAGACCTGAGAAAAACCCAAATAGGGAGTAAAAATAAATGACACAAAGGCCAATTGACAAAGCAGGGAAAAAAAACTGAGCACGTGACTCACTCCATACAGTGTTAGGAAGTTGCTAAGTGAATACAATATCTAGACTCGTTACCAAGCCTTAGAAGAAAGAGCGAGGCCATAAAGCCTAGAAGGAGCCAATGACATAGAGCCATGCAAGGAAATGCGATGAAAAATGCGAATGAGAATTGAGATGGGATGAGAAGGGGAAGACACAAGAAACCTTTGAATATTCCGACGACATTTGTTGAGAGCCACAACAAATAAGAAGACCGCCTGAAGAAACCAGGACCCGACCTAGAAGAACCCATCTCCATATGATGACGTTTAAAATCGTGATAAGAAAGGCACAAAGTTAGGGTTGAGAAACAAACGACCACCGAAACCCACATCCCCTCAACTTTCAGAGTGGCCAGATGATGACATGAAAGATAACGATGGCCAAAGTATCTCCATAGTCGATCTCCTCGTGAAAGACTCCTCTAGCACTTCCCAAAGAAACCACAAGCCAACAAAAAACCCTACACGAAAAAATCATGGCAAAAAAATAAATGGAGGCACAAAGAAGAGTTGGAGCAGCTAGGGTTAGCCGCTCCGACTCGCACCCTCAACTCCATGTTTATTCCAATCCTTTATATCCAAAAAAAAAACTCTTGGTAATTACTCTTCGATTTATGTATTCATTTTTTAGGATTTTTTTAGTTATGATATTTGATATTAATTCAATGGCTGAAAATATTCGAAATTTTAAGGTTTTTCAGAGTCATGATATTTTACCTTTAATGTCATGGTTGAAAAATGTCAAAATTTGAAGGTTTTTCAGAGACATGATATATATCTTTAATGCCACGGTTGAAAATTATTAGAATTTTTATGTTTTTTGGAGTCGTGATATTTTATCTTTAATGTTAACTTTGAAAACTATTGGAATTTTAAGGTTTTTCAGGGTCATGATATTTTACTTTTAATTCCATTGCTAAAAAATGTTGGAATTTTAACAACAAATAAAAAAGCGTTGATGCAACATCAACACTTTTTGATTTTGGGGTGGTTTTTCACATTTATTGCACACAAAATTAATTTTTAATTCCATTGTTAAAAAAAATGGAATTTTGAGGGGCAAAAAGAGGGGTAGGGATCCTTTGGGATCCCAATGAGGAACAGGAAATTATATATGCCTCGGGCCTTGGTAAAGAAACCAAAAACATGGTTGAAATTTACAAGCTCTTGTTAGGCCTTTAGTTAGCCAAGGAAAGAGGCATTTCTAGGATCAAAATTGTAGGGGAATCTCTCTTAACATTTCATATTTTGCACAATGGATCAAATCCAAAGTCCAACAATTTGAGTCTCCTCCTTAGAATCGAGAGTATCTTACAAAACTTTTAGAATAAAATATTTTTTCATATCCTGTGGAACCAAATTCTTACGTAGATAGGAAGGCTAACCATGCCTGGCATCTGGAGAAGGGGAAAAATGAGATCTATACCTTGATACCAGTTATGGGAAAGGAACACTCCCTACCTCCTATAATTAGAAACAAAAATTAATTCAACTGGGGAAGCTATTAATTACATATCCTTTCATATGGTTTAAATGCGCTCTTTATTCAAATTAATTTGCACAGTTCAATCTGGAGGTACGAACAAGGCATTATCAATGAGGTGGCAGGTGGTAAGCATATAAGCCATGCACCCCCTCATCCCTCACCTCATGTGAATTTTATTGTACATGTCAAGTTTTATTTCCCCTATTGTGAGCTAGGCCCATCTAAGGAATTTGACCAGAGAGATTTATTACTCATTCTTAAGGATAATATGGATGTGGTGACGGAGGTACCTAGTATAATCTCTTCATTCATGGAGGTTGGTAGCATATTTCTTATGGAATTCATTTTCTTCTGGGAGCTAGGAGGTGATTGGGTGATTGTGAGAGTTCAATATTTACTCCTCTCTTCTCTTCAAACCCCTATGAGTTTGGAGAATTCAAGCATCAGTGTGGGGCTTTTTCGAGGCTTAGATATTTCATGGAGCACTCTTTTGTCCTCTGTATGTCTCGATGTTGGGGTTCACAATTGGATTCCTTCCTAGTAGAAGAAGTTGTTTCTATTTGATATGAATTCTTGTGCCTATTATTCCACATGAGGTAGGGAAAGTGATAGTATGGGTGATAGGCCTCATTAGTAGCATTTGATTCAATTAGCTCTAGGACCTCATGAGCATTGCATGTATAAATCTAAAATAATCATTGCATGTATTCTTAATTAATCTCTAGAGCGTCATATTGAGGTATTATGTCGGAAATACCTTGGTGTTCCCCTTTTGTGAAATCCCTCTTATTGTACTACAAGTCATTCTTGGGGTTTGGAATTGGTTTTCCATGGTTTCAGGGGTCCAAATTCTTTGATTTTAGGTTACCAGGTTCAAATGGATAATAACAGTCGTAAAGAATAAAGTGAGGGCACTCCAAAAGGCTTGGAGACATGTCGCCTCTGTCTACATTCCCCTGTCAATGCACACCTTGAATATCAATCTCTCTATCAACTTTTTCTTCACCACTTTCAAATGATTCTCGAACAGTCTGAAGGAATGTAGAGGCTTCAAGCTCAAATCAAAAAGAGGAATGATGAAATTAACTCTCTAGGTAGCCAATTGAATGATATTTCCTCTTTATGATAAGCATCAATTTAGCAAAGCTCAGAAATAAATTCATGTGTAGATAAGTTTGAAGCAATGTTCGAAGCCCTTGTTGAACAACTATGTATTCTAGAGTTCTATTGCTTTGTGGCCAATTTTGTCGGCTATATAGTTGTAAGTCTATTAGTAGTATGTGTGTGTTTGGTAGTCTGTTTATGAAAGATTATGGTTCTTCTATTATGTCTAATTCTGACGAAGAACCAACTCTTAGAACTCATTGTGAATCTCTTGGGTTTTTGGATGCATTCTAGGCGCAAATTCTATAAAATATTACTCATCAGTGTCAATTTTTTTTTGGAATTTTGACCCCAAAAAAGGTGTTGAAGTAGCATCAACACTTTTTATTTTCAGGGTGTTTTTCATGCTTATTGCACAAAAAAATTTGGTTTTTAATGTCGTTAATAAAAAAAAAATGGAATTTTAACATGAAATTTATTTTGATGCAACATCAACACTTCTCATTTTCACATTGTTTTTTCATGTTTTTTTTGCACAAAAATAGGGGTTTTGGAGCTAGAGTTCCCATTATGTCGATGACTTTGTTTTTATTGTAGCTTAATCTGGGCCTGGAAATACTATATAATTTTGTGATCTATGTGGATTATTGTCTCCTTTCCTATCAGATAGTGTTTCCACTTCTTCACAACTTGCACCAAGGCATTTATCTCCTTGTCATAGATAGGGTGGTTACAAACTTCCCCATGAAATACTTTAGAATGGTAGCATATAGGCCTTCCTGCATCAAGACCTCTCCTATATCATATCCATTTGCATATGTACATACTTCGAAAGGCTATTGAAAGTTTGATAATGCCAAAATTGGTGCTTGAATAATATTATTCTTTAACTCCTCAAAGGCCCTCTGTTGACCCTTTCCCCACTGGACACTCTTGCCACTAATTGTTATGGCATGTAGTGGTGCTGCTACTGCTGAAAATGACGTTATGGATTTCTTCAGGTACTGTGGTGCCCCAACAATACTATTAACGTCAAAAAAATTAGTAGGCATCAAAAAATTCATGATGGCCTCAATATTGGTAGGATATATCTTCAACTCTCCTCCACCTATCACATACCCCATACATCAAAAATTGTTGTGTAAACTCACACTTATTGATATTTTGTAGCAGCTAGTGCTTCTTTAATGTCTCTAGCACCTACATCAAATGTGAGATGTGCTCCTACCAAATAAAATTGCATACCAATTTATCATCCAAATAGACAATAACCAATGAATCTATAAAAGGGCACAATATATTATTCATCGACTTCATAAACGTAGCTGGTGCATTGCACAAATAAAATTGCATGTATAACCACTCATATAAAACTTGCCTAATTTTGAAGCGACCTTCTAGGTATTCTGTGACCTGTACCTTGTAATATCTTGACATTATGTCCTATTTTGTGAAGTATTTGGCTTGCTGGAACCGATCCAACACATCATCTATCTTGGGCAGGGGGTACATATTCTTGATTGTAATTTTGTTTAGCACCATGTAATCAATAAACATTCACCATGTTATATATTTCTTTGGCACAATGATGTTGGGTGACCCATATGGTAAGGTATTTTGTTGAATGATACCCTATTCCAATAACTGCTATAATTTCTTCTTCAACTCACTTGCTTCTATAACATACTGTCTATACAACCCAATATTTGGTAATGGGGAATCCATAAATAGTTGGATCTCATTCTCTACTTCCCTCTTGGGCGGTAGCCATTTAGGCTCTTGGAACACATCCATGTATGCTTGTGGCAAATCTTCTCCTTGTTGTTTCTATTTCTTATTACACCCCTCTAGGGATGAATTCTCTCTCATTGAATCTTCTACAAACTGATTTTCTCTTAAAATTAGTAAAACATGCTTCTCACTATAATTGATTAGTTTTTCTTCTTGGTTGTCACTTACCAACAAATTTTTTGAATTTTCCTTGTGCACATTGATGGTGAAGGATTTTACAACCTTTATGAGGCAATATTGGTTGGATCTATGCATAAATATTTCATCCTGCATGTACATATAGAGACTTCCAAACACCACTCCAAATACATCAAGGGGAACTACATTTAGTTCTACTTAATCAATAAATTTAGCATTGATAACAAATCTAATTTTTCACTGTTTGATTACTTTTATTTCTGCATCCTTATTTATCGATCCCAATGGATATGGGCTTGGATAGTCACAAACTTCCAATCCCAATTTATTGATTAGTTCTGTTGCAATGAGATTCAGCTATGATCCTATTCGATCATAGCATCAATCTTTGTCTTCATCATCTATATCTTTATATGGAAGAGTCTAGTATTTTTGTTCTCTTCCTATTTATGAAGGATACTCAGGTTCACCTCCTGCACTTATGTAAAATTTATTTTCTCATCCATGTCCAAGTTGTTTTCAACCTAGTTGCTCGAATTAGTGGCCATGAGGTTCTTCTTATTTGCATATTTATTTATGTTCTTCGAGTCAAGATCTTGATGTAGCTGCCAACACTTTTCATCTGTACGACCGTCAATGCTACAGTGGTTGCAGTGATTGTTGGGATATTTTCACTAGTGCATTATGGCTACTATCTTCTTGTCTTCCCCACTTTCCACTTCTTCTTCCCCTTCTTATAAGCATCCTAGTGCTCATTTTTCTTCAACCCACTTGATTTCCCTTTCTTGTGGCCTATGTTCTCTAGGTGTTGTGCTTGTACATAAGCCTCATCCATTGGTCTATGTTTGAATGACATCACTTGCTTTTGAAAATGGCTATGTAGACCCCCCAAATACTTGATGAGTACATCTAGGTTCTTTTGGGAGATACCTTGCATTATGGCCATCTTTCTAAATTTACTGGTGTACTCCTGTACACTCTGACCCTGCTTCTTGCTTGAAGTAATGCCATAGAATAAATTGTTCCTATACATAATCGATAGGTAAAATTGTGAATTTATGAGGGTTTTAAAATCCTCACACTTAGTCATTGAAGGATATCCCTCCAACCTCAAGGTAATTTTGTGGATTTTCCACCAGGTTAGGGCATGGCCCTCTAATTTCAGATATGCAAACAAAATATTTTTTTCTTGCTCTATAGGATGGACACTAAAAATAAACTTCTAATTGTTATAACTGGTGATTTATATTCAAAGCATCAATCTCATCTTGACACAACTTGATGTCGACCTTTGCTTCCATTTTGAATAGGGACCATGAGTGGTTCACTGCTCGAATTAGGTTGATATTTTTCAGGTTCTGTCTTTGGCTCCTCTATTTCTTCCTGGTCTCTTGATCTCCTCTCTGCATTATAATCTCCATCTTCTCCAAATATCCCAAGATTACCGGTTAGGACCACTGTGAGGAGGCTCACATTACAATTTATATCTGCAACGTATTCTTATAGCTACATAAACCTCTACTATGTTGGATCATGAGGGTTATTCAAAGATTTCTTGGCCATGAATAGGGTTTTTTGACTTTCAGCTTAACCAATTTTGATCCCCTGCAACTCCCCATAATATACCCAAATAAACTTTCTCTGATACCAATATGATCCATAAATTGTCGTGAGCATTCCATTGGACAATTCATCACAACATATCTGATAAAATTATACTTAAAATCCCCAAATCTATACTATGTAGATTATTTTTCCTTAGAATTATCTATTTATTAAGTTACAATTTCATTCTTGCAATATGTAAAATGTATAAAATAAATAATATATTAAAATACAATCAATCACAACCATAAGAACACAAGATGTACCTTGGGAAACCCTTAGGGGAGAAAACCTAACTAAAAGGTGTGGCTGCTTTGCTCTCTTTCTCTGAGTGGAAAATGGATGTAAGTACAAAGAAGTAAGCCCTATGGCCCAAGGGATGCCTCTTTGTTTTCTCTCTTGCTATCCACTCTCTTCTAATAGACTCATCTATTGAAAAAAATTCACTCCTATTGAATGAAAACCCTTTTCCTCCTAGTGGCCTGGTTATAACACAACCCGATAACCTACTAGTTGTAATAAATCTAACCTGAAAAATATAATAAAATAGAAAATATGCTCAATAGCTTAAAATAATCGAAGAGAAACACAAGAACAAGATATAGAGCTTCAACTCTTTTATTGATATCAAAACCCTTGAGGTAGGGTAACACCATACAACTACTCCTTAAGGAAGGAGATCACTCCACAAGCCATATGCTTGGCAATACAATAATCCTTGACATCCTCTATGGAGAGTCTCTAGTCTCTATATAGGATTCGTACATACAATACCATGGGTCATACATCTAATACCATGGGCTTATCACATTATTTCCTAACTTCTTGTGGTCCCTTGGATAATGTGGGTTAACCACTTTATTTATTAATTATGGCCCATTTATTTATTATCCTTACATTACATTATTACCTTGAGTACCTTCCTCTATACCCCATATGACCCCTCCTAGGTATACCACATTCCACCCCCCTTAAATATCTTTCATCCCCGAAACATGAGAAGAACACAAATAATAAGATCTGCTGAAAAGAGTAGTCAACTGGTACCATGCACGTGCATCGAGTCATCCTAGCGAAAGGTGAACACTCGATCTAGCCGATGCATAAATTAGCCTGCTATTCTACTGAAGAAATTATCCATTAAATGAATTACGTTGATGCAAGACAAAGAAACTAACCAATGCATTAATTAAGGATTCATAGCTGGTAAAGGATGGAAAAGGTAAGGGATACAAGCCGGTAGGTAGGGGATTTTCAATTTTGTATGCAGCGGAGGAAATGCTAAGTTGGCTCGACCAAAGGGAGAGGGGTATGGCCATTTTTTCAAATAATGGACAACATGCAAGTGTGAATTATGCATAAGGGTCATAACATCTGAGCTCCAAGATAACTTTATTTCCATGGCATGTAAATAAAAAAGTTGAATAAACACTATGATAAAGTTGAGTATTACATAGGTCTAACCTAAGTATGAGCTTAGAAACCCATAACAAGAGCTACTATCCCTAGCTAACTCAACTAAGCTCACTCAATAAAGAAAAAAAGCATACTCTTCCAACTAGCATTCAACCTTACCGACAGACAAACATTGATTTATTGAACCAATCTTCCAAGCAAGAAGGATCACCAACCAATCATGCTTCTATCATACTGTACCACCAATAGCTAGTGAAAGCGCTAGTCTAAGCTAACTGAACTGATTATACTCAACCAACCATACAACCTAGCTAAACTTACAAGCTAGACTGTAAGCTACTTGTACCCATACCTAGACCCATCAATACATAACATACAAACAAGCTAGCTATTCCACTACTACCAATAACTACTCTCTCTTGGAACTACAACCACCCCAATCCCACCTCTCTCCAATCCCCACCTAGCCTATCTCTCTCTTAGCTACCATCCACTATCTAACTTAGCTTGATTACAGAAGCAACAATCCCAGATCTCTGTACACACCACTTATACCAATCATGCTAACTCTATATATATGTAGCTATATGCCTCTATAACCCATATCTATCTAGCTATATATAGATTAGAATTACATACATAGATAACCCATATCTCCTTCATTGATGTGTTGTGGGTGGGTCGTCGGTTGTTGTCCTTGTTGCTTTTTCCATCTTGCTGGTTGTTGTCATCCTGGGTGATGCAGATGGTGATATGATAAATATTGAAATGATGGAGGATATTTCATTAATTTCTCTATTATTGGTGCCTGAGTGGTGTCTGGTGCTTTTTTTGGTACCTCCACTATTGGTGTCTGAGTGGTGTCTACTGCTTTTTCTGGTACTTGGTTTGATGTCTACGTGTGCTTGTCAACCATAAAATGCTCATCATATGATGTGTCAGTGTCATTAGATATTTGTGCTTCTACCTTTCCATTCTCCACCTGGTTTCTAATGGATTTATCCCACAATGTAATTTTCTTCTTTTTATACTAGTGCTTCAGGAATTTCTTCTGTACATTAATATTGACAGTACCCACAGATTCCATCCAAGGTTATCCCAAAACAACATCCAAATTATCCATATCTAAAGTATAAAAATCAGAATGCAACACATACTTATCCATATAAATCTTCAAATATTTATAAATTTGCACCTCCTCATTCTCAACTTGTGTGTGCTCGATTTGTTTTGTCAGGACTTGCAATATTTTAGCCAAATGAACATTAATAAAATTATGTTTGCAACTAGGATTGATAGACACAATGATGTTCTCTTTCTGAATACTCCCATGAACATGTAATATAGAAATATTAATAGAAAACAATCCTTTAAGGCTCTTACTGTCCTTCTTTCTAGATTCAGACCACTTGTCCATGATCTTAGTGTCCTGCTTTCTGGCATGAGACCACTTGTCCATGATCTTAGTGTCCCTCTTTCCATATTGAGACCAGTTGCCCATGATCTTAGTGTCCTACTTTCTAGCATGAGGCCACTTGTACAGCAAGAGTTTTTCAATTTCTTCACGAGGAAATAACGTCAAAAACTCGCCATCAAGTGAATTCCACTATATAATATCCTCATCTTCCACATAATAATTTATGGAGGCGTGCCAAATCCCTGATCTTTAAATCTTCAGAGATTGTATAAATTCTTCAAAAGTGGGACCATTAGCACATCCTGAAAACTTCATCTTGCTAGAACCCCTAGAACAAAGTATGGGTTTTGAATAAATCACTTATTGTTGAGCGAAAATTAAAAATTCTTCAATAGTAGGGCCATCACCTTTTCCTGTAAACTTCTTTCTAGAACCCATAAAAGAGAGTGAGGGTGGTGTAGGGTAAAACCCACAGTCCCCGTTTTTCAAATTCTCAATCTCAAGTTGCGTATAGAATGCATACGAATTTCATTTCTCAAGCGACCCCACAATCTGGGAAATCTCACAACATTCTTTTATTCTGAGCTGGCAATTTAAACAAATAAATCTGAGAGCTTTAATATCTCAAATCTCTGAGATTTGAGATATTAATTTCGAGTTTCTCTTATGTATGTAAAAACCACACATTTCAATAGTCTTGGCTCTATTCTCTTATGCGGAAGAAGACCTTATTATAATTCCTCACAATGCATAAAATATGCCTTTGCATTAAATCCAGCCACGCCTTACCATATTCAATTTTGGTCTTCAATCAATGGTTCAAGCCTTATGACAACTCATGTTTACACCCTCTATGCATATTGCAAATGCATCAAGTGTTATATCACAACTCAATGCAATAACCCTGATGCATATAATGTGACATTGTGTTAAAACCCATAATCCAAACTTTATGCGCGCGTTTCCAAGGTTCTAAAACCCTTCACTTTACCTTCAAGACATGTATGATACGCTTTTATCATCTCGCTCAACCATAATACATTAATATATACTACGTCTCAACGGAACAACCCAAGGCTAAGGTTTTATTAAATACATAGTTCTCGCATCACCTCATAAGACTTCGACTACAACAATTTTATTAACTTTGACCTTTGAAAACCTTCTTAAATAAATTTCCGACCCTTTTACATGGTTGCGCTCATACCTTCGGTTCAGACCTTAATCAACCACATATATGGCTGCACACATACTATGATGAACATTCGTTAATTAAAAAAAACCCAACAGACATTAACGTCCGTTGGTCCCACAACCCGTATAAGCGTACCTTGGTCAACTATTGAGCGAATCCAATGACCCATGTTGCGTCACTTCAACCTTGATGATCCAATGATTCAAACTGGAGATTGCATGATTTATATGCATGAGCGATAATTCACAAAAATTGCATGATGTAAATGGTATCGTGAAACTGCTCTTCTCCACGTGTCAGTCAGATAGTGATATCGCGTTGTTTTTACAAAAACAACTTACCACTTGTTACCTTACGCGATACTTCCAGGTTGGTTCTAAAACCACCCTTCCATTCTCCTCATGGTTCTGATTGCTTCGTCGCTCCAGGTTCCGTTCAACTCATTTTTGCTCACAACGCTACCCATGGTTTCCAAATATGTTTCAATGGGACTGATCCTCTATTGTTATTATAACAATTCCTTATATACCAATTAACCCTCGCTAATGGGAATCAACTTGTGGCACCGATCATTCTCTGTTCGATCCGCACAGTTCTATTATTCTGTAAGGTTCCGCTCCCTTGAGGACTCGACAACTCTTTCCTTTGTATTGTCTTGTTCAACGACCAACAAGACGCGTTTTCACTTCGACCGACAGGGTTAATCTACCCTGTATACATAGAGCATGACCGTGGTTCGCTCTCCCATTAAACTAGACAGTTCTTCACAATGATTCGCACCAGTATCAGAATGCTTCCGATATGATTGGCCTCTTCGCACAGGACTATTTGACATTCCATACATACCCAGAAGCGTATATCTACCAACATTCAGGGACATACAATTACATAGAGACTGACTATTTTAACTACAGAGTTCAAACCATCCTCACGCCTATCATATAGGTCAAATCCTTATCACAGGATTCTAATTGCGCTATTTCTCGTATGCTCTCATCACAGGATTTAATTACATACGATTCTCATATCCTTGCTTATTGAATTCAAACTCAATTACACAGAAATCAATTGTCCTCCATCAAGAACACATATATACATTCACACAGGATTTAACTCAACAAATGCATAGTAATACTGAACAAATTCTTTCTCATTAAATGAATTCTCTTACAGATTCCCAATCTCGACCAGGTCTTCAACTCTATGGCTTACTATCCCGATCTATGCAGCTCTTCGTAGGCTTCTATGCAGGTCTCTCCTCTATTATGCATTTTAGGCCTATTTTATACAAAAACCACAGAATCGATTCAATTTCTCTAACAGCTCAAAAACTCTACAAATTCCCTATTTTCTGACTTTAGAATAAATCCTAAGAAAACTGAAACTGAACCTCTTCATATGCCCACAAATGATTCAGGGGCAGTTACAATATTTTCCTCTCTGCATTTAACTAAAATCACTAAATTTATTCAATAAATACATGAGCAAGAAAATATAAGACCTCCTATGTCTATCTATATAAAAATATTGTCTTGGGCCTAATGCCCCTGCATCAGAGGGTTTTTAGAAATTACTTACTGTGAGGCAAAAATTTAAAATGACCACAACTATATCAATATGGCTCGAAATCCTTATTATAGCCTATTTTTAGAAACGAAACAGTCATTCTACATCTTTACATGTGACTAAAATCCCAATTTTGGGCACTCTAAAAACTCAGATCCGCACTACAACTAGCCCTTCGTCACAAATTTTTTGAACAAATGACTAATTTTAAATCAGCAATAACTCCCTCATTCGGACTCTGATTCGACCAATTTGTTTTTTAAATCAAGTGATTTTTCAAGGGGAGCTCAGATATCTATTTATTTGTTTTAAATTCTGCACCAAAAACTGCAAAAAAAATTCAGGAGAGCCGTTGTCCATGAATTACCGTCATAAACATTTCTGCAACACCGTTGATTTTAAATCAACGATATCTCCCTCCAGACTCTGATTCAACTAATTTTTTTTGAAATTGACTATTTTTTTGCAAAGAATCCAGATCTACTAGTTATTAGTTTCTAATTTTTTTTCACCAAAATTATCAGATCTTTTCTGCAAACTCACTGCCCAAAATGTCCCGCAAAAATGAAAAAAAAATCTCCCCAACTCTACCCAAGAAAGTGCTCTGATACCACTTGTAATAGATCTAACCTGAAAACATAATAAAATAGAAAAGACACCCAATAGTTTTAAATAATCCAAGAGAAAAACAAGAACAAGATATGGAGCTTCAAATCTTTAATTAATATCAAAACCTTTGAGGTAGGGTAACACCATACAACTACTCCTTAAGGAAGGAGATCACTCCATAAGCCATATGCTTGTCAATACAATAATACTTGACATCCTCAATGGAGAGTCTCTAGCCTCTATATAGGCTTCTTATATACAATACCATGGATAATTACCATGGGTCATACATCTAATACCATGGGCTTATCACATTATTTCCTAACTACTTGTGGCCCCTTGCATACTTTGGGTTAACCACTTTATTTATTAATTATGGCTCATGTATTTATTATCCTTACATTACATTATTTCCTTGAGTACCTTCCTCTATACCCCATATTACCCCCTAGGTATACTACACTAGTGGTTAAGTTTGACTACTTCAACTCTCAACTAGAGATATAATATGGAATATTGTATATTATTCTTCATCATGATAATGTGGCTATCCCCTTCTCCATGAATAATGGGGGTTGACATGGCATCCTCTCAAATTATGGTGGTAAAAACTAGAAGGTCAAATTTTGAGTTGTATAAATTTTTCATACGAACTCAGACTGAGGTGATTGGTGCACCATTGGAAAGGTATTTATGTGTAGAATAAGAAAAAAAGGTGTGCACATAGATGGAAAATTTTACCCCACAAGAATGTCATTTGATGCCTCAAATTGTTCCGAGAAGGTTTCAGACTCCAATTTTCCAAACTAGGTTTTGCAAGTAAAAATGGTCATATGAGGTTATTCCTCTAATTTTTCCACTTTGAAAGCATCAAGATGGATGAAAAACAATACAAAGATCCAATTTGGATCAGTGAAACCATGACATGGTTCCTAAATAATTAAAATAATATAATATTCATAAAGTCACTTCATGAATATAACCAAAAGTCATGAAACATGGTCTAAACCTAAGTCACCACTTGATGTTATGACTTGAGTCTAAAAATTGAAAGGGACAAGGTGGTATACATGAGTTTCAAGTGGCGGGGTTTAGATCCTCATGTGATACTTGATAAAAATACCACATCCATACATAATTTATGTTTCCCATCATTCTTGCTATCATTCCATGCTCATTGGACCATCATTGCTTGTTGGTACCTCACTAGTTCACCCCTAGTATTATTGGTTCATCCCTACTTAATTATTGGTCCATTGCTAGTGAGTTATTGGTTTATGCTACAACCTTGAGGGTAAATGAACCTAGATAGCCATTAAGCTTTGTGACCTACTAAACTATTGTGAATTCCTTGGTGAAATTCTATGGCCATTCCTCCTTTCTTGCCTTGGGTAAGGCTAAAGCCTAAAAGGGGGATTGGTTTGGATACCTAATGTGAGGCTTTAGGGGTTCCTATAAGACTCCTTAAGGTAGTTGGTAATCCTAGAGATAAAATACTTGATACTTCATGGCTGGTCTATGCTAGAAGCCCAAGGAGAGTAGTGGCACAAGTCGATGGATTGTAGAGACAAAAAAAGGGTGCACTATCTTGGGTTTTGCAAGCTATGTGATGCATGAATATAGTGAGGGAGGCAACTAGAGTTGGTACTTGGCCTAATACCTATTTGGTATTGTTTTATGCCTATAGTGTAATCTAGGTGAAATTTTTCCCATGTGGATTTATAGCCCCAATTCATGGGTGACCCATTACTAAGAGATTTTGAATAGTGTGGTCTATGTTGTGTGGAACATCTAAGGTCTGCAACCAATCAATGAATTACATTAGATAAATGTGCAGATATAATTTATATGTATTGGATGTTGTGGTCATAAATGTGAATGCAATTTTATGAATTATATGTTTATGTAAAATTACATTGTTATTATAGTCATAGTTATTGTCACATATCATGTAATTGCATTAGACATACATGGATAGAGTTATTAAAGTACTAGAGGTACCCAGGTAGTTTAATTGGGATCTAGTAAGGAAACCACAATGTTGAAGATAATTTGTATATGAATAATTGGATTTTATATTGTGTAATTGATGCTAGGCATACATAATTATTTTGTATAATTGGCAGATAAAATTTCCGCATATATTTTTTATGGATGGTACAATTGACCACATAGTTTGTGGCATTAAAATATGCGTATGGTCAATGGGTGATAGACCCACTTATGTTGTCAATTAGTAGTTGAAAAAAAGGTTAGTTAATGTAACAATCAAAGGACAATGAACCTGCTCATTTAGTTGACTTGCAGGTTACCTCCATTGCTTATTGGGATAATCAACCTCTCAAATAGTTGTGGCAACCAAGTCAAAATTGAGTGGTAATATCTGTTAGCTAGGTTTTTGGGGGCATTATAAAGTGGTATCAGAGCTCAAAGGTTCAAGCTTTAGACCTACATTAGGCTAGAGAATGGAAACTGTAATGTCGACCTTAGATAAATCTGGAAAATTTGGCCAATTGAATCGACTACCTAGTCAATTTACATATTGCAACAGTAGACTAATTCGAATACCCAGTTGAACTGTCATTCTAGTTGATTAGCATATTTTACTAGTTGATTCAATTAGATGTTTGATCAAGAAAATTATGTATTCGATATACTTTTGTGGTTGACTGAATAAATTATTAGTCGACCAAGGCATTGAATAAAATTTTGTAACATACCCTCCCACCCCCTTGGATTAAAGACGATTGAATGGGATGTGTTATCTTTAATTAACCCAACCTACAAAGTACCATTATGGAAATGGGGTTACAAAATTTCTTCTTTTCCCAAAGTGTGTGGAACTCAATTTAGATAATATCATTACCTCTATCCCATTAAGAGGTTTTCATGATATAAATTTTTCCTCAATATGACATTTGGATTAAAATTTATGCCCATTTGAAAATTGGTTCCCTTAACACTTGCCACATCAACAAGGATATGCCACGTGGTGGCTTGAGTGTCTATGTGGCTTTGCCACATCACCCCTCATCCAATGTGGTACCCATTGTGTCTTAGCTCCATCACACAACACCGCTAAAGGTATTATACTCCAAAAAAACATTGCACGACATATAAAAATACGATAGGTAATGGGAATTATCTCCATTCCTCGACTTCTATCAACATCGTGACATCCCCGCTATGAAAAGGAACTGCAAAACATCTCCCAAAACCTAATCCCCATGGTGACGAGGCTCCCAACCATGTAGACTTCCACATTAGTAACACAAGGCAACTCCAATCCAGGTGACACCATGAAACCACTTCCACTTCACCCTGCCACATGGCATCCCCTCAGGATTCCATGTGTCATCCAAAAACCAATGACTTGGCCATCCAAAAATGGCCACTCTTGCCTCCCACATGTCACACCATTAGTAGATTTTCCACACCACATGACCACGCCATCCATTATCCAAAATGGATTCCATGTTGCCTTACGCAACTACATGCCACCTTCCACCTTAGCTTAGTTTTTGTGTCCCATCGGGTCATGACCCCTTGTGTATATCAATAATTTCATGTTACAAGCCCTTCCATTGCTCCACCTTTCCATTCTCCGTGACATGAAATATCTATTCCTCAGGAAGTACTTATCTTCATCCCCAAGACATAATTCTCTTTGATAATGTATATCTTACCATCTCCAAATTTCAAGGCCTTCTTGTTCCACAAAGACATATATTGGTCCATTGGAATGGATGTATTCACATCACGCCTCATGCCAACCTCCCTAGATATCACACATGATACTCAACACGACATTTGTTGTGATAATTAACACTAAGTAAGGCCATTAAGTGACATATTAAGTAGGTGATTGGTGGTAAATATCATGAGTTAATCAAGTTCTCCACCCTTTGTAAATTTCCAAACTCCTTTACAAATCTGTACATGCTTATGTTCTCCCTATTACAAGTCTGGATCCTAGTGATAACCAAGATTAGAAGTCTTAAGGACTTCGATGGATTTGTGAAGTCACTATCGGTCTTGAGAAATTCTTAAAATAAATAGAACTATCATCATGCCAGCTAATTGGCATAGAAACACACCAAAACCTTGGCTAATACCACCTTGCAAATTCAACACAACAACAACATATATTTCCAAATAATGGAACCAAGAAAATGCTATAAAATCCATTTAATAAATCATATGTTCCTACATCATAAGTCCATGATATTCTTGACATATTCTTAAACAAAAAATTTCCATGATATTCTTGACATATCAACAAAGGAAATCACACATACAACAATAACTTAATTGTGCCCATCAAGTAGTCGTACAAGGCCATGTAAGCAACCCTAAATTTCTGAGGAGCATACGAACAACCACATGAATTTGAAAGTCCCTCATAACCATGTGAACATTCACATAACCATCTCATTATAAATAATCAGGAATAACACATTACTTTTCAATCGGTGCTGATACATGCATTGTTTAACACATAAAAATATCATTCACCATTCATAGTGTGACATAACTATATATAGACAAAAATATAATTTGATGATAATATTAATAATTGGAAACTAAGGTTGGGATTTCAATTTCCACCCAACCATAGGAAAACTACATTTAAATATTTCTTTAAGTTATCCACCCTCGAGCCATATTTAGAGTCTAAGGAGTGAAGTGCTTAAGGGAATTCACACTGATGCCAATCAACTAGTTTACACAAGAATCTAGATTTCATGGTGTCTCCACCTGCATAGTGGGATCTAGAGTACACAGTGTTCTACCTGCTAAATGATATGCGAAGTCATAGCCATAGTGTCTCCACATGTTTTAACACAATAAATTTCCACCCGTTAACCCATAGGTAATTCAATCATGCACAAATTTTCTCCTCTACTTACCATGATTCTAAATTACACTATGTTCCGCTTGCTTCAACTCACAGGACTTCATAATTCACAATGTATCCACTTTATTCTTCTCTTCTCTTCTTGTTGTGCGGGGATCCATAAAACATAGTGGTTCCAATTGTAACAACCCTAGAGAAAATTCCATGTAATAAAAGTTAATAAAGGAAAAATAATAACCATGGATTATGGGACACTTATTCCAAGTTGAATGTTGGGAAAAAATATCCTAGTGTGGGTGTTCATTTTGGTTAGTATGGCTAGGGAAATTGGAAAAAGAAACATAAAAGGAATTTGGAAAGGAAAATTGGTATTTTTGGAAATTTATTTATAAGAATAATGGAAATTAGGAGAAAAGGAAGGTGAAAGGTCACAGGTTGCAAGTGAGGAGGAAAATGAAGTAAATTAATGGAAAATGAAGAAAATAGAAGCCTAATTGATAAAAAGGCTTCTAAGGATCAATTAGTACCTTTTTCAGTTTCGTTTTGGAGCTATCTCTCTCTGACACTCTTGGACACTTAGAGTTTTCTTGGGTCATTTCAACTTTGAATCAAGAAAGGAAAAGAAGGTAAAGAGGAAGAAAAAATCAAGGAAGGAAGAGCAAGATCAAGCATATATAGCATATTTACTTACATGTATCGATTTGCAAGTATGATTTCCTTGCTAGATTTTGCATGCATGGTTATGCATGTGTGTTCTTGGTTCTCTAGCTTTCATTGGCATGGGTTTTTCCAGGTGTGAGACTGTCCTCCAGCCTTGCCTTTCCATTTTATGGATAAACATGGTGGGATGTGGTTTTCATGTTTGGTTGAGCCAAATTTCCAAATAGACTCCAAGCTGAGTGGGATGGTCTCAGGATTATTCACAAGGCATAGGAATCCCAGGACGAGATACACGATAAATCATGGATGTGAATACCTCGATTGAGCCTAAGAATCCCTTGCTTGGGGAATGGCGAGATACACGGTAAATCTCAGTGGTGGTACCCTTGATTGGGCCTAGGAATCTCGGGTTGGGATACAAGGTAAACCCTAGAGGGTGGAGACCTCGTAGGCCTAGGAATATGTTGACCAGTAATAGAGGGATACACGGTAAAGGCTAGAGGTTGAGATGAGAAAATTACTCATAGTTTAAGTGGAGAGATCTAGTGGCATCCATGCTTGTTTATGGCCTAGTGATTTAGTGAAGATTGCAGTAAATCATGTTTCTATTGATGAGGGTGAGGTGGTTTAGCCTAAGGAAGCTCTGGTTGGTTTTTTTGGCTTTAAGTCCCATAATCATGCTTGGAATATGACACAAGGGTGATCGTCTGAAGAGATATTTGGCTCAACCAATCTATGGTCACGTGGAACATGGTAGTCCCATATCGGGTGGAATTTTGCATTCATCAGTAAGAATTTATTCTCTTTGTTATTTTATGTGCAACTATGATGGTTTATATGTGGATTCTATGGCTGTTGTATCCTTATTATTTATGTTGGTTATATGTTGATTATGAATGATTTTTATGACAATGATGATGTATGGATCTCATCATGTTTTGATTTGTAAATGAATTAGCAATGAATATATGACCTAATATATAATAAAGCAGCTAATGATATAAGGCACCAATTATTCTTATCGATTCTCAGATAAGTATGATACCCTTATGCTCATATTTGTTGTTTAAACCCATGGAATTCATATTTGTGACATTTTTTACAAAATTCCTGTCATGGATAGTAGGGGTCCATTCAAGTCCTTGTTCAAGTAATTTTATTTGTATCCTTATTATGCTATTTTATTTCATTCTTGAAAGTGTCATGGAGTTCTGGGCAGTGACCTAAGACCTGGGCCTAAAAAAGGGGCTTAGAAATTAGAGTTGTAGGCACATAACTACCTAGGAAATTCCTTAGTCGCATGCATGCCCATGCCGTGGGAGCGACTAGAGGGCCCCAGCCGCACTTATGGCCATTTCATGGGAGATATTGTGAGATTAATGAAACAAAAGTTAGTTTATCTTATGGGCTAGTCACTTGGAAGGTTTGGATGGCTCCTGGGGGTTCTGCTGTAGGTGTAGAAGGTCAGCGTTGTTGTGTTCCATCGATTAAACTTCCTTAACTGACACGTAGGGAGTTGAGTCAAAACATAGTAACTCTTCGTCACATGTTTACCTTGGTTGGCTGATTAACTGGGTAGATGTGGAAGGAGGGTGTTACACCAATCCACTAAACAAACATGTATCCATAATACATTCTGCTTCCACCTGCTCTTCTCTAGTCTTCTCTTCACTCTTGTGATCCAAAATCACATAGTTACCACTTTTATATGGAAGAATCCAAAGCACACAACTGTTCCAACCCACTAAACTGGTGGGCATCCAGACTACATTATGCCTCCACCTGCATGCTCCTGGTCCTGCGCAAATGTTTTTCCTTGCATTTTATTTTGTGAGTTCACCTCAAAGATCCTGTATTCCTATCCCGATATACTCCCTATGTGTGAATTTCACTCCTGATTGAACCTTTGTTGCTATTCTCATGACTTCCTTCTCCTCTATCTAGTCGAATTCTCGTTTTCACATCCACTATTATGTGTCTTCTCTTTCCTTTCCAACTCCTTTATTTCATAGAACCCCGCATCTCCCATATTGCACGTTGACCACCCAACAAACCCATCAAATGAAGAGGTCGTATGGGCTTGTTCTTCAATCAGGAAGCCCATACTAAACCCATGAAATACATTAAACCCAGTAAAAAAAACTAGTGGCAAATAAATGAACAACTTGAGTTAACTAATTCTCAAGCAACTCCTCCCCAAATTATGAATCCATATCTACTCTTAGCTTAGTTACAGTTTTACATTTCCACAATATTTACATGATTCACAATTCATAGTGATAATTATAAGAGGGGTAGCACAATTGCTATTACAGACCCCACCCCCTTAGGGGAACATCATCCTCGACGTTCTATACCTGAACACAACATTCAACAATGTCCTATTCCTGAACAAAAAATTCAATAGTACTTTGTATCTAAGAACCAAAATTCAATAATGCTTTATACCTGAGCACAAAGTTCAATAGTGAGATTTATATTCACGACTCCTTTTACACTTACTTATTAGTAAATAAAAATGCATAAAATACCCTCATTAAGTCAGCCATTTTCCAAGTGGCATCATCTGGTTCACAGTGCTTCCCTTGCACCTTGCCCTACTTGATTCTGGAATGTGACCCACCTCCAATGTACAACCATGCCATCCACTGTGCTCATTTCTCCTTTAAGGAACAAATTCAACTCGTTTCTTCCTGGGACACACCCAATGCATATATGGCCCTAATCAGTATGCTCACAATTCTTTAAAACTATTTTACAAGTTACAACATCGCCTTATCTACTTCATCAATCCCTCAAGTAATCTATTTCCTCTTTTGTGCAATCACCCATCTTTCAGGTTCAAGCATCCCCTTCTCTACTTCCTCATTACCTTGGGTGATCCATCACTTGGCAAGGATTCCTCGCACAGGAAGAATATTCTCAGCCAAGGCATCACTCTTCCTTTTTAATATTCCAAAATGGAAAAGAAAGGAATATAAAACATTTGCAGCTTTCCAAATTAAGCAAAACAGGAATATAGCACCAAAGTCTAAAAAATGCCGGAAATGTGCTGCAACTAGAAATTACATTAAGACATCATAATCATGAGTAGAAAATAGCTGAATCATATCATTAAGGATCAACAACAATGTAAGTACACAATTCTCCAAAAGTAATGGACTCAAGCCAAAAGATGGTTGAAATACACTAAGGAAATCTAACATTAGAAAGTATAACTACTGTTGCTGGAAATTACTGCTATTGTGAAGAAGATATATGTGTGAGAGGCTTATGGAGTGCTCAGAATTATTCGAGATTTTAACCATGGATTATACTCGAAAAACCCAGAAAACCCAGAAATGGTTTGGCTAGATTTTAAGTTTGGATTTTTGGCCCGTTTTGGGTTTCCCACTGCACCCCTACTGATTGACATATGCACTCCCTGGGGATGAATGATGATAGAGGGATGAAATAATGATATATCATCTGCAATAGCACCCAATCTGTTCAATAGATGAAGGGTTGGTCCCTTCTCCTGATCTTCAAGCTAGAAGCTTGAGATCTAGCTCCTCCTTCAGGCTTCCACTGCTCAAGTTGCAGCTGCACAATGCATAACTGTTGTACTGAACTGTGATGTCAATAGGGCTGAAGTTGTAGCCTGCTTCTATATGATGGAATATAGCTCACAGCTGATGGAAATTATCTTTCCAAAGTGAGGGAAAGACCCCTCACAGGATTCCAAGCTGAAATACTTGGAACTTCCTTCCTCCAGTAGATCTACCTGGCTGGACTGTGCAATTCCTGAAGGAGCTATTGCTGCATGGAGGTATAAAATGTTGGCCTGATGCCAGATATGAAAAATCTGCTCCTAGAATACTGATATGGAAGCAAAAGATGAAAGGATTAACCCTCCACAAGTTTTTTAGCTGAAATGATAAGAACTACCTTCCTCCTCTCAATCCCTAAGACAAGAATTGCGTAATTCCTCAAGATGTATGTGCAAAAGAGAGGGGCTGAATATGGCACCAATGCCAGATGATGAATTTCTGCTCAAAATAACCTTCCCAGAGTAGGCACTCGAAGTCCCCCATGAGCAAGGGTGATATTCCCACTCGAGAACACCCATGTTCTAAACAACACAACAGACTTAGCTAAACAGCTGAAGCGTGAAAAGAATGTCAAACGACAATACAATATCAAATTCCAGACTTATTTTCTTTGTTTCCCTCATCTTTCTTATATGGTTGTGAGCCTTCCCTAGCCTTGGCCCACCTCATAACTGCGCTGCACATGTGGCCACTAGGCTCCATGAAGACTGTGCTATCTCTCCATGATCTCCATCATCTCTGCATTTAATGTCCACTCCCTCCATCATGTGTGCATTTACTACACTACTTCTTCCATCACTGTATCATTAATGCTCTATGATCTTACTTTTATTCCCCCACTATCTCCATCATCTTCATCATTAATTCTCTATGACCTCCACTCCTTCTTCATTATTAAGCTGCTCCACTAGTCCATAATGCTGATCTATTATCTAATTAGCCCACATTCACACAAAAAAGTGGATTTTATTCATCTATGGGGTTTATGGGTCCCTCCACCCTTTTATTTACTTAACTAATTAATAAAAGTAAGAACTCTAATATTCCAATTAACTGGTGGAAAATTGGGAATATTACAGTCCTCCTCACCAAAATGTTTCTTGTCCTCAAGCAACTGCAAAAGTAGATGCTACAACAATCCATCTCCCTTCAAATGGCATTCTCATATGGAAGGTACCCCCATCTGCTACAATGTGCTATGAATTCCCAGTTCCATAGTTTCCTCTCTAGAATGTCTAGAATGGCCTCCAACTACGTAGTTAGATTCCTATCCTCATCTATGAATCTCCAAGTTGCAACCATTTACTATTCAAGAGCCTCCTCTATGCATGAGACATAAGAAGTGGAGTGGTTTCTTCCCCAAAAGGAAATTCCTAACTCATGAACTATCTCCCCAACCCATGCTTCATGGAGTAAGATGCATCTCTCCATGCTCCAACCCTTGGCCGCGTTGGCCGTGCTTGCTCCAAGCACCATCTCAACACTGTGAAAAATAGAGAATAGAGATATATGGGGTGACATGTGAAATGTCAGACCATACTCTATCAATAGCAGCCACCGCAACAATGCCTCTTGTTGCCATACCACCCCATCATCATACCAAGTATGGTAACCATACTCTACTAACAAAAGCCAACACAGTAAGGCCTCTTGTTGCCATCCTACATCATCATTATGAAAGTATGGGAGAAATTTAGCCCATAATATCCCAAGAGTAACCAAAGCAACAATGACTCTTGCTGCCACCTCACATCATCGTCATGCAAGCCATGGATCAACAACATACCGATTGACAAGTAAAATTTCATATTAGCCCAACATAACCAAGCTCCCTACTGCCACATCATGTGAGTGCCATTCAATTTCCCAAACCATAACACACCCATTGACATAGGATATGTCATGTGATGGAAAAACTCTCTCAAGAGTAGCCAGTGCAGCCATGCCTCCTGCTGATGCATCACACCAGTACTATGCAAGGCATGGATAATGCAAATATGAAATTTTGGGTAGTAACCATACTCACCCAAAAGCAACCAGTGTAGCCATGCTTCTTTTTTCCCCTTGTCATAGATCTGCAAGTAGCTCACCAACTACTTTCTCATCATCCTCACCCATCTATCCAATTGTGGGTGACTCCTATCATGCTCCAATTTGGTATCCACCCAATGGAGAATACCATCCTCCCCAATATGATGACTATCTTTGCACTCCATGATATGTTGAAGTGCAAGCTCCTGGAGATATCCCCATGAGGACCTCCCATCAATGACCCGGTAGAACCCATAAGGTTCCAAATATGTTGTAGGAAAAAGCTTCTCTTTGAGTCGTGAGGTGATCATCAAGAAATATCTATCATAATAATGGAAGATGTTATCCATCACAAGATGTACATCATCGACCATCTACCCATCCAATGCTTCATAAGTGAAGCGGTCATCAGAATGCTCCAATAATAGTTGGGCCCCCAACTCATCACTGCTCCTTAGTGACAGTGCTGCTAATCTCCATGATGGTGCATCTTCTGTCTCATGGCCATACACAATGCTGAACTCATGGCCAGAAATTGTACTGGTTAGGAATATGCTCGTCCTATCCTCCAAAACTCCACACTTCAACACAAAGTGTTGTGTGTATCTCAACAATGAAAAAATCAGATGACTATACATCTCCTCCTTGAGAAAGTCAAGGGTCCTTTGCGTAGTGATAGTTTTCTACTCCATATCAGCAAGGTGCTCTAATCCTTGGTTATGCAATTTCCTTGATGGCATGTCCCCACAAGTCTCAAGTTTAGGTACTGAAATAAGATGGGATGGAAATGTTTGCAAACCTTGGATAATCAGATAATTGGGAACATCTTGCAAAGCTGCAAGGGTTCCTCCAACCGGTGCAATGGCTTCTCCAACTGCTGGTGGTAATGATGGTTGCTACTCTATTGACGCACCAACACTAGTATCTGCCTCCTCTTCCTCATGCATCTCCTGAATCATTCATGGGACTCCCAATGTCAAGAGATCAAGACCATCTGGAAAATATACAAGAGTTCCTTCTCCTGATACAAGTACTTATGCAGCTGGTGGTGGTGGAAGTTGCTCCTCTTTTGGAGTGATAGTGCTGACATATTCTCTTTTGCTACTCATGTAATTTCTCATCAATGATGGGAAATGCCTCAATGGGAATTACCTCTAGTTTTATTCTATCAAACTTCTTGATCAAACTTTGAGTAAAATCTGCATAAGTAGTCACTCTTGCATGTTTCAAATGGATGAACCACCAATCCTTTGCTTCATTCTCAAGATGCAATGCTGCAATATCAACAAATTCTCTTTCTGCTATTGGATGTAGCAAGAATAATGCATCTAAATTCTTCCTCCAAGCCTTTTTTGTGCTTGTGGATGACCCACCAAATGTAGGCAAAAAGAAGATATTATGCATTTTTCTTCTATTGCTGATGTAGGATCTTCGTTCTTATTTGAGATGGAAAATTTTTTGGAGAGTTAGATTCTCCTTGAATTCTATAGACTGATATTTTTACTCTTTGAGATGATCACTTAGAGTCTCATTAGCTAAGTTTCCTCCATTTCCATGCTAGTCACCTTCTTCTGCAAAGAAAGTGGACATAGTAGATCGTTGTGCAGCTCTTTGAATTACCGGTTTCTTTGGCTGCTGATAGGAAGTGATCAAACCTTCCTCATTCTGAAACCCTATTAAGGTTTCTATTTTCCTTTCCCTTCTCATTTCTTTAATCTCTGTGGAGATATCCATCATAGATCTAAAGAGAAGTGTGGAAAAACTAAATCCTTCTGCCATTGAAAACTTCTTCTTTTTCTGCTTCTTCTTCTTATTCTTCTGAAAGATCATGCTCTGATTCCACTGTAATATTCAAAAATGGAAAATATAGGAATATAGAACATTTGCAACATTCCAAATTAAGCAAAACAAGAATATAGCACTAAAGTCTGAAAAATGCCGGAAATGTGCTACAACTGGAAATTACATTAAGACATCATAATCATGAGCATAAAATACATGAATCATATCATTAAGGATCAACAAAAATGTAAGTACACAGTGCTCCAAAAGGAAAGCACTCAAGCCACAAGATGGCTGAAAAAAACTAAAGATATCTAGCACTGGAAAGTATAACTGTTTTTGCTGGAAACTACTGCTACTGTGAACACGATCGGTGTGAGAGAGGCTATTGGAGTGCTCAGAATGATAGAGGATTTTAACCATGGATTCTACTTGAAAAACCCATAAAAATCAAGAAATGGTTGGCTAGATTTTAAGTTTGGATTTTCGGCCCTTTTTGGGTTGCCCACTGCACCCCTGCTGACTGACTTACGCACTCCCTGGGGATGACTGCTGATATGGGGCTAAAATAATGATCTATCAGTTGCAATAGCACCCAATCATCTCAATAGATGAAGGGATAGTCTCTTCTCTTGATCTTCAAACTAGAAGCTTGAGATCTAGCTCCTCCTTCCATTGCTCAAGTTGCAGCTACACACTGCACAACTGCTTGACTGAACTGCACCGTTAAGAGGGCTAAAGGTGTAGCCTGCTACTAGATGATGGAATATAGCTCACAGTTGATGGAAATTATCTCTTCAAAGTGAGGGAAATACCCCTCACATGATTCCAAGCTGAAATACTTAGAACTTCCTTCCTCCACTGGATCTACCTAGCTGGAATGCGCAATTCCTAAAGGAACTACTGCTGCATGGAGGTATAAAATGATGGCCTAATGCCGGATATGAAAAATATACTCCTGGAAGACTGAGATGGAAGCACAAGATGAAAGGATGAACCCTCCACCGGTTTCTTAGCTGAATTGCTAAGAACTACCTTCCTCTTTTGAAACACTAAGATAAAAATTGCGTAATCCATGAAGCTGTATGTGCAGAAGAGAGGGGTTCAATGTGGCACCAATTCCAGATGATGAATTTATACTCAAAATAACCTTCGTAGAGTAGGCACTCAAAGTCTCCCATGGGCAAGGGTGGGATTCCCGCTCGGGAACACCCGTGTGCTAAAAAACACAACAGACTTAGCTAAACAACTGATGCATGCAAAGAATGACAAACGACAATACAATATCAAATTCTCGACTGATTTTCTTTGCTACCCTCATCTTCCTTATATGGTTGTGAGCCTTCCCTAGCCTTGGCCCACCTCATAACTGCGCTGCTCATGTGGCCACTAGGCTCCATGAATACTGCGCTGTCTCTCCATGATCTCCATGATCTCTGTATTTAATCTCCACTCCCTCCATCATGTGTGAATTTACTGCACCACTTCCTCCATCACTGTATCATTAATGCTCTATGATCTTACTTTTATTCCTCTACTATCTCCATCATCTTCATCATTAATTCTCTATGACCTCCACTTCTTCTTCATTATTAAGCTGCTCCACTAGTCCATAATGATGATCTATTATCTAATTAGTCCACATTCACACAACAAACTAGATTTTATTCATCTATGGGGTTTATGGGTCCCTCCACCCTTTTATTTACTTAACTAATTAATAAAAGTAAGAACTCTAATATTCCAATTAACTGGTGGAAAATTGGGAATATTACATACTTTCTTTAATAACATAAAATATCATTCATGGCATACCTCATGGAAATCAATGCATATCACAGTGTTTCAGTGTCACCACAGTGGCCTATTTCCTGAATTATTCAATTCCAGTGTGATGTTTCTTTGCACACCGATATTATTGAGCTGATGTTGTTTAACTTGCAGTTATCCTCATGCATTTGTGCTTGAAAATTAAGGAGTTCTTCTACACCACTAGCATATGAGTTACGATTTTCATCATAAGAATTATAAATCAAATTAAACCATACTTCAATTTTTTTTCAAACTGTTATTAATACTTATCTTTGGTTACTCTTTGCTTCCTTAACTTTACAATCACTAAGTGGTATATAAACTCCATAGTTCCATGTAGTCTTTAGCTCTGTATTTACCGAGCAAGATCCACATAATCCACTGTTAAGCACTATAGGAATCCAGAGAAATATACACTTGTTAAACACTACAGGAATCTAGAGTGTGCCTCCACTTAATACACACTTATCAGTCAAATTCTCCATGTAGTCTCCAGCTAGATCCATCTTTAAATCCAAATCACAAGAATACAAATTACATTTTCGTTCCACCCACATAAATAGTGGGTATCTAGACTACATTGTGTCTCCACCTACGGATATACTACTCCATGTAGTATTTTCATACAACTCCAAACAAGTTCACTCATGCGCAACTCATGCTCACATCCGAGTAAGCATGGGAATATCATCTACCATCTTGGTAGGCATCTATCGATGAGAATATCATCACAACTCCCCTATTATCCCAAAAAATATCATTACATCTCCCTTGCAATACCAACACATATCATAACACCTCCACGCCCAAGAAACCCCCATTCTAGGTACTTTATATGTCCCATTGTTTACTCACATGGGGTAGTCATTAGACCCTTATGGCCAAGCACCCTCATGGCATGCTATAATGACATGTGCATGGAGTCTTATGGCCAAGTACCTGTCTAGGTGCTCCATTTCACTACTCATGGAGTCATATAGCCAAGGTACTGGTTATGAATTTCTCCCATGAGATAATCAAAGTGCCATATGTCGCAATTCCATGACGACAATCTTATTCTTGAGCTCCCAACTCCATGATTCCACCTATGTCACAACAGTTAATTTTCCATGAGATATACTCAGAAATTTCAAACCATAAATTTTAATTTCCCAATACTTACTTCACCCAGAAGCATGATCTCATAAGCATGAGATTTGTAGTCATGTCAATGGGCTCCCTTGCAGGTATTGTTGATTTGTCATGGTGGCTTTTATCTCACACACTATTCTAATATTTTTTCCTTCAACCTTCTTTTCCAATTAGCCAACACTTCTCATTGTTTATATACAAATGCATGCAATGTCCTTCTGCATAAATTTTTAACATCCTGAAGTGATTTTTAGATTATTAGACTCATAATAATTCTATCACTCCAATTACATTAAAATGCATTGAAATGAAGTTTTTATGCACTGTACATGCACATCATATTTATTCCAAGAATTTAATAATGCTAAACATTCAATCCAACAGAATAATAAGTCAAAACCGAGAACTGCATATCTCTAAATCCATTATCATTTTAATTCTCCATTTCACTCAGCAGACATTGCAAAAAATATTGCAATATTTCATAATGAAGGTTCCTCGACTTCACCATACCCCTTCCTAGTATCCATGCAAGGCAATAACTAATTTGAAATAATATTTATGAACTTCAACTGAAGAAATTATTACTCAATTCCTTTCCTTTAGCCTTTTACCTAGGCTTACTATTTACCTTATTTAATTGGCTCCCCCTACCAAAGCTTTCAACTAAAGTCTTTTTATATGTACAACTGGTTGGGAAAATTTCTAATGTTGCTATAACACACCTCTCCCCTCACATCTACCCACTTTCACCGGCTTACCCGGCTGGGGTAAACATGATATGGGGGGTTTTTATGACAAGAATCAACCTCCTAGGTGACCTTAAGAAAATGTATTCGACAAAACAAACCTTACTAACCTCCCTCAGGTGCCTTAGGACCCTCTAGGAGTAACCCAACCCCTCCAGGTGTCCATCCCTTGAGCCAACTTAAATTTTCATGAGTTAGAGTCCTAGTTGCTCCATTTCCACTCCCTCCATGTGATTGGAAACCCCCAATCACTCCCTTGCCAATCGCTCCATGCGACTAGAAACCCTTAGTCTCTCCCATAGGCCTACATCAAGTGAATGCTGCCTATTTTTTCTAGTGATGTGCTAACGAATGTGGAATTTAAGCCACATGTTAAAGGTTGGGGCTAAGCCTCTACCCATAAATCCATATAAATTTAGGAACTCATAAAATACATGAATACAATGATTATAAACCAAAAACTAAAACTAGGACTAGACCTGAACATCCCCAACTGGGACTGACATTACGTCAAAAAATTGGTATAAAAACAACTTACAGGGCATGAATGCAAATTTGAGCATAAAGGACTAAAACCTCATATAAGACTTAACAAGAAGGATCACAACCCTCTCCCATTAGGAGTCTTAACATCGATTAGGCATTTCATCCATTATTATTTCAGTTACAAGTAAAAACATGAAAATATCCACGACTATAACCATTCATATAACCATGCTTATAACCAACATATAAATAACC
Source organism: Pinus albicaulis (assembly GCA_034641835.2). NCBI lineage: Eukaryota > Viridiplantae > Streptophyta > Pinopsida > Pinales > Pinaceae > Pinus > Pinus albicaulis. The sequence goes on from CM076580.1 coordinate 939,429,480, forward strand.
ATAATATAACATCCATTAAATCCACATAATAACAAGTGCATTTACCAAAAAAAGCAAGAGAACTTAAATTTCATTAAAAATAGACAACAGCCAACCAGGTTCGAGACTTCCACATACCACCCAACCATAGACATGGCTGAACCAATTCTTTCTTTCAAACAGTCACCCGCATTCCATATTCTAAGAATGAATGTGGGATCTCATGGGATAAACCAATACAAAAAAACTAAGGGAATCCAAAGGTTAAATCCCCTCCACCCTCACCATAGCGTGATCTCACCTAAATCGACTCTGAGATCACAAAACCAAACTGAGCTTGGAATGCCTCAAGATTCCTTCAATACTGTGTTTGACTTCTTTTATCCGTGAAAATATTTTTTTGATGTTTGAGCCCATCTTGGCATGATTTATAAGCAAACATTATCATTCCATGGATATACTCTGACGTTTCAACTCCACTTTCCATATATTTTGAATGTATGAAAATTATTTGAAAATAAGATTTTTTTATTTGACTTGTTTCCATCATTCACACATCAGGAGCTAAAATGAAAGATTGTATTTACACATAACCACATATCACAATTTCCGTCGTTAATCCACATATTCGAATGTTTGTATTTTGTTGGGTGGAAATCACTGGTCCAGTATACTCCATCAATCATAATCAATGGGAATCCTTGATCCGTATTCTCGCAACTATAATCCCTGAAAACTGAACAAAATTTGGATCCAAAGGTACCAAAACTATATTCCTAGCTAAGGCAAGCTTTTTCACATAAGCAAATTGGTCGTTGTATTTAAATTGGTTGAATAGAAATGATGTTGCAATGAAACAAATTTATTTCAATGTGTTACAAGATATCATGTTTATCTTTGCAATATAAAAACTAACAAAAAATGTTCAAAAGGTTACTGAAGTGACTATTATTGTTAAAAGGTGGAACGGAATTGGGAATGAGTGTGGAGGAGTGTCGAAGAAGCACTCAAACTTTTATATCCAAAGAATAAGGTCTAGAAACATTCATTTTCATTTTAACTTATAGTTTCACATTGTTTAATGATATCTATATTTTCATGGAACATTCTCGTATTTCCAACGAAGCGACAACCTTTGATGAGGTGCCTCACATTGCAATTTGCAAAGAGTAGAGGTACGAGAGTTTGGAGAAAGCATAATGAAAGCTCTCAACACTCTAATAAAATTTTGTTGTGTCATTAATGACTGCCAAGATTGCGATGTATGGGGATCAAAGAGGTACACTCTGATTATATAATATGGGTATGGATGAATATATAAGGGGGGAAATTGGGATCCTCTACCAAGAATTTGTCTATAGGTAATTGGAATAATCAATGACACTCACCTTTGAGAAGCTCTCTCACAATGTAAAGTAAATACATCAAATAATTAATAAATTATTTCACCTTTTATGACACATAATAAGATTGACTTGAATTTCACAAGCAGTACATGTCCCAAATGGTTGAGCATTCTTATATTGTGTATTTTTTATTTATGATAAGGTTACGGGACTCATTTTATCAAGTGACTAGTTCATTACAGGGACCATTAATAGGATAAGGCATAAAATATGTGTCAAATGGTTAAGAATTCTTATATTGTGTATTTTTTTTTTATTCCCCATAAGGTTATGGGACTCATTTTATCAAGTGAATAGTTCATTAAAGGTACCATTAATAGGATAAGGCCTAAAATAAGACCCCATATTATCAAATTTATTGTTGATTGTGTTACTATGGGATGTATACCCCATTAAAGTATGAAATTTATTTGCCACAACCAAAACCTTGGTTTTATCCTTGTTGATCACTTTGATTGTAAGTTATATGATTTCATGTGTACTTCCTTTCAGGATAAGGAGGATAATTGCAAAGCCATACTATAATTATTTATATGCATTCTTAAGCTCCAAAAGAAAGCACATGAAATTGAAAAAGAATGAAATCGACACGTATTAAATTTGTTGAATGATGGGTATATATCATGGACACATTATGCTAGCTAGATTAATATTTAAGGTTGGATGAAATTGAAGAACACACTTACATTATTTGGTATTTGTTTAAGCTTCGTTGTAATTGAACACCGATTTTATATATTTTTGCTTCTGTTTGGTGCAGGACAAGATGTCTCGAATTTGATGAAAATAAGAGAAACAATAAGAATAAAAAATAATAGGAATAAACTATTTTGATTGACCAAGTTAAAAACAAATAAACAAGCATGTGTAGTAACCAAGTTATGTTATGATATTAGAACTGTGATATGGTGCTTGCTGATAGGAGCATAAAGAGTCATCACTATCTCTTATGATCACTTTCCCTGCGTGTAGGTGTTAGCTAAATTGTGTGGAGTGCGGAGAAATCTTTCATTGTGCTTTCTCCACATTCCTGCACTTCCACACTCTAAAAATTGCAATGTGAGGCATCTCACCAAAATCAAAGGATATCGCTTTGTTGGACCAAGATGATGTTGACCATGAGAGATTGGATTTTGCTTCATTTGATGGCTTGTGTTACACACTACATTTATTTATTTTCTTTTCCCCTCATTAATTTCACAATGGAAAAGTTTTTGTTTCTAAATAAATTATCTTCTCGAAGATTTGTGTTAGGTGACCTTGGTGGGAATCATTTCAAGAATCACAATATGTCTCTTAGGAAATGTTATGTTTTTTTACCTATGTCAAATAGAGAATAGATAAAATATTAATATTTTCATTTCTTTCTTTATTTATTTTTTTATGCGGGGAAAAAAGGAGTTACACAACATCGATGGGTGGAGTGGTGATTCCATTAGCTAGCGATTGCATGATACCGGAGGTGGCGTCACATAAACAATCTAAAGAGAAAATAAAAAAAGAATAGGTGGAAGGGAAAACAAAGTGTTTATGCATGAGAGATTCCACCACATGGGACTGGATTTCGGAGGACCACTTTGGCGATGTTGACATTGCAGATTGTGTGGAGCGCAAAGTCAACTTTTCACTCCACATAATGAAAGCCACCTATGCACAACTCCCCACTTCAGAAAATGAAAGCCACCTCTGCACTCCACACAATGAAATTTAAAATTACTTTGGGATAATGGAGCTAGATGGAAAATATGGGGATTGCAAGAAGGGATATTCTCTTTTAAATAATCACAAAGTTGAAAGCTATTAGAAGATGTATCTTGGACTTGCATTGAAATTTAGTGTCTCTATCATCACTAATCCATTTTCCAAACGTTCGGCTTATTTGACTCTAGATTATTTATTTAGATCTTTCCAGGTAGTCATAATATTGAGGTTCAGGTGATGTTATCTACAATACCAAGTCCCTGCGGAATGTATCGAAGAAAACTCCTGCAACCATTTATAAATTTTGACCTTCATCTGATGCATAAATCCAATGATGAGGAATATTATCTTGTTCACAATGAATAATATAGTGCACATTGCAAGTATTTATGGGCCTTGATTCTACTGAATGGGAATTAGATCAAGATGAACCAGAAACCACTTTAGGCACCTTCTCTTCTATTGCTTCACCATGGAGGTTGATAGACTATGGTGTCGATTATTCTATCCTTTCTTGAATTTATCTTAGCTACGTCTAGGTATGAATTTTCATAACCACTTTCCAACCATTTTAGAATATGATAAAATAGATCTATTCAAATATTAACTACTAATTAGAAGTGGATACAGATAAAAAGACGTTGGAGGTAACACAAAGTAGTTAAATATGAGGAAAAAAAAATCTGTGAGGACTTCCATCACAAATTAAAAAACTTGGAGAAAAGTAAATAAATGCTAATAAACCCAACTTTATTTTTGCGTCTGCCATGATCATTGTGTTATAATAAATGAAATTACAACTCTACGAAAATCTCGTAATTCATTGGATACAAGCTTTCATTGTGCAAATATTTCCTTGTGCAAAGCATTTAATGTGTGAGACTTATAGTGAAATCTTTCATTGTGTAGAGGAAGTTTCCTTCACACCTGTTCAACCCCCACCACCCCATGCCTTCGCTTACGTAAGAGACCTGGTGTGCCAGAGATTTTTCTTACTGTCCCTTGCTCCGCACACACTTTCTCCCACACTTCCCCCACATCCTTTCTTTGCACAACAAAATAGTAGCAATTTGATATTAAATTAATATATAAAATCTTATTCTGCATATTTTTTCAGCCCCCCACCCCCTTGATTACATAACGGACCTAGAACAAAATAGTAACAATTTGATATTAAATTAATATATAAAAGATTATTTCGCATATTTTTTCAGCACCCCACTCCCTCGATTACGTAAGGGACTGGGAACCCCATTAGTTCTGACATCATTGGTTAGAACAATAGCAATGCCAAACATAACAGTGTCAGAGCGCTCATCGATGAAATGGCCACTCACAAAATTATCTTTTTTTTTTTAATTTTAAAATAATTTGTCAAGCATTGACAAATACCAAAAATAAATCACCCTCCACCAGTGGAATTATGTCACATCTAGGCTCACTAAGCCAATGGAAGATTAGAAATAATATTTCCAGAGATTAGAAAATTGTTTTTGAATTTACAGAAAATTAGGAATATTCAACATTTTCCCGAAACTCTAGTTAAAGTTACAAAAAATCAGCAAAATAATAGAGGGTCAACAAACTTTGACCATAAGACAAGTGTTATAATCCCAGACAAGACAAGTACTAAAAATGTAATTTAAAAAAATACAAATAATTTCAATAAAAATTATGGTACGAAAAAAAGTAACAATGGATGTGTAATGATTTTCATCAAGTTGGATAACAACACTACTTACCACCATATGATAAAAACATATTAAAAATAGGAAGTCAAACTTTGGTAGACTAGTGGGAAGATTTTTCTATTGATTTTGAGCCCATCAAGTAGTTCAAAACATTGGGTAAACATAACAAAACAAAGTGATCCATTTACCTAAACATGCTCCCTTGGTTTCTTATGGGTATAATGACATGAAGCAACTCTTTCAATATGGTTTTACTTGACTTGTATATGAATTTTATCACTAAGACTAGGTACTGAGACATAAGTTTTGGTTTTGAAGTGTTTTAAGTTGCACAGAGGGGGCAAAAAAATTACGGAATCAATATGCATGCACCCAATGATATTGAGAATTTGCACCAGTGGGATACAAAAGAGTTTGAATTGTTTGATTTAATATTATGAATTGGAAAATAATTTATTTAATATATAAAATTAAAAATATTATATTTTTTTCAAAATGGTGGGACATAAGTTTGCAATATTTACTTTATGGTCACTCTCTCATTGCAAATTCAAATGCAAGTTTTAGAAGTGTTTTTATAATTTAACATTTACCATGAAAAGAGTATTACGGTGGCCCCTTACATGACGAGTTACATCTTTGATTTCATTGTTGGTGTTTAAATAAACGTTGAGTTATCATAAGTTTTATTATGGTATTTACAATTACTTTATCGTTCAGAATATGAAAACGGAGTTTTCTACCGATGCAACAAAATAGCCAGGACGACAGTATTTTGCTAGAATACGATAATTTTTTTTTCTTCAAAAAATCAGGTAGTTGGAGTGTTTTGATTGCATTTTTTATGGTGGAAATGGATTCAGCACCATCAAAAACCTTTAGGGCACCCAAAATACTGAAGTTTAACTACTATAACCCAGATTTTCAAAAGTATTTGCCGAAATTTTTCATAATCTTACCAGAATTTTTGGTTTATTTTGTGGGTTTTTTAGACTAAAACTATGAAATCTTATGATGGTATTGAGAATTAATTTATCGTTTAGAGTATAAATGTAGTTTAATATGATAAATATGTTGTGTCTATTAAACGAAGTTTTTTTTTGTTTGTTTGTTACATTATGCAAGTTTCAAGATTTTGACATGCTTAACATGTGGTTTGTGTGGTGACCCCTGGTATTGCACCAAGAGTGCTGCAACTCTCAAGGGCTTCCCTAATTTACTTTATCAACCTAGAGTTCATACAAACTTGGAGGTGACAGTACTATATGCACAACAGATGCATTTTTTTCATGTCAACCTCTTCTACTTTACGAAAGGGTGCTATTTCTTAAACTATGATAAAAACTGAAAAGTAAATTGCTGGTAGGAAATGACAGAAAGGAAACTAACTTCATTTGCATAAAGGAAATGATGGAAATGAAACTAATTTAATGTGCAGAAAGGAAATGACAGAAACGAAACTAACTTAATTTTCATAAAGGAAATGACGGAAATGAAAGTAATTTAATGTGCAGAAAGGAAATGACATAAATGAAACTAATTTAATCTGCACAAGGAAATGACTGAAAAGAAACTAAACCGATTTTCACCTAGATAGGCCAATCAACTAAACACACCCTACTTATCCTCTGATCTATTTACCATGCTATCGTGCTTCTAACAATGCAACTATTCATGATAAACTAAAATTGAAAAAGTGTGGCTTGCAGTTTGGAGGAAAACGGGCTAAAGGTGCTAATGGAGGGCTCAACACATGAAAAAAGGCTTAGAGGTGGAAAGAGCGGGTTTAAACCTTATTAAAGCTTTATTATGGAGCAAAAATTCTTTGGAGCGGAATTAATTAAAAAGTGTGATGGAAGTGCGATATGAGATGTGCGATATCGCAAAGTTGGAGGGATAGTGGAAGTGTTGTTCAGGAGCGGGAACAAAATGTGAAATGTGATGGGGAAAAAAACTGCGAAGTGCGAAATGCAACAGGATAAAAGTTGCGAAATGTGAAATGGGATGGGGTAAAAACTGTGATTTGTGATGTAGCGGAGTACGGAGAATATTGCAATTGGCGTCGAGAGTGGTAAGTCTTAAAAGAAAAGGGAAAAGGTTTCAAAATGCGATTTGCGATGGGTGACATGGTGGTAGGACCAGTGGCGGAGTGCGATGACAATATCGCAATCAGCGTCAGTAGTGGTAAGTCTTAAAATAAAAGGGAAAGTGTTTCAAAATGCGATTTGCGATGTGGCGGAGCACGAAGGATTATTGCAATCGGTGATTGGAACAGTAAGTGTTAATGGGAACCAAAGAAAATATGTGATTTGTGATGTGTGACGCGACGAAGTACAAATAGTTATTGCAAATCAACGTTTGGAGTAGTAAGTCTTAAAGATAAAGGAAAAAGGTTGCGAAGTGTGATTTGCAAAAAGGCTATGTACGGTAGCAGGAAGTTTGAGGAGCAAGGGTGGAGGTTGAGTCCCATTGGTTTTAAAGCATTTTTCATTAAAATGGGTAAGGAAACTGTGATGAATAAAAACAAAGGAATAAGGCGGGCTGGATATTTTAAGTGTTTTTATGAATAAAAAGGTGGGTGTGAAAGTGAGAATAAGCGAGAAAAACTGGAAATGGAGGGCATAACAGAAGTGCGCATATTGTGAAGAAAGAGATGGAGAATGAAGCGGGGAGGCACCACGGAGCTGCTCTAGGGTTTTAAAAATAATTCCTGCAATCAACCTCCTAACTTATGTGCAAAGAAATGAACAAATGCATAAAAAATATTGTGCAAAGGAAGACTGGAAAATGGTAATGCAACTTTATTTTTATTCTTAGAAACAATGAACAAAAATCAATTTTTGGGTGTGTGGGAAGGTTCACCCTCCTTGAGCTCTATTGACAGAGATGAGAAGGAGGTCTTGATCCACAATTTTTTGGTTTTTCTCCTCTATTCTATTACTCACAAGAAAATTAAACCTACCGCAACACACTGAAAGATAAACTAAACAACAATGAAACATAAACGAAATTATTAGAAGCAGAACTAATGAAATGACATAAAGCAGGGAACAAATACAACAGAGAGGCTGAGGCATGTTGATTGGGCCCTAACCCACAATCCTAGCTATCTGAAACTTAAATCAGTAAAATGAAATCAATCTCCTCATTTCATAAAAGAATAGCCTAATAGATTTTTGAAAGTTTGATCACTAAGTAAAATAATAAAAATCTTAATAGCTTGCAACAAAATTCTGACCCTTCCTAGCTCTAGATTTGCTATATTTATTCTATAGGGTAGCTACCAACAACTCCCTAGAAAATAGTGATTGAGTCCACTTGACTCCAAGTAAACAAATATTGAGTGCAGTCCTCTTTGAGGTCCTTGGCTGCCTCTAGAATTCAAATTGCTGGAGAGAATCCTTGGGGATCCTTTGCTACCTTTGGAATTCGAATTGCTGGAGAGAATATTTGGGATCCTTTTGCTATCTTTGAGAGTTAAAGAGGGTGGAAAATCCTCCTATAATTTCACTTTGCTGTCTCCTCCAAGTCTTTATGATAAAATCCTTATAAAAATGCTAATAATTCATGATTTTCTGCACTCAACCTCATATTAGGCACTCATAGTATGTTAGCCTTAATCAACACCTATAGTAGCATCATAAAACCAAATAATATTAAAAATTCAAGAAAAATATATGTAAGAAGGAAAAAAGGTGACCATTAACCCCTCCAAATATGTCTAAGAATGGAGCTCATCATCACCCCCCTACTGAAGGGTTGCTCATGCTTTGAGCAACTAATCCTCCTCCTACATTTCCTTTAAGGCTTTGACAACCCCCCTGATTTCCTGAGGAAGAGTGTGGGAGTTTCCCCAAGGGGGTAAAAACCATTATTCTTTTATGCACTCTCCCATTCTCTATCTTGTGCATCTGTTTCCTTTTCATCAACAAAGGTGGGATGAGATTTAGTCCCAACCATTGGAGATTTTTGGCCTACATGGCCCTCTTGTATAATAGTGCCCTTTCCAATGCACCCCTCAGTCTTGCTGGAGTATGGTACTCCTTGTTCTTGAGGTTGTGAGGGAGGATGTTCCATCTCATCTAGATGGCCATAATGCACTCATCTTCTATATGCCTATAAACATCATCAAAGTGGCCTATTACCTGTGTTTGAGTATGAAGGTAGCTTTCAAGTAGTGTAGGGTCCCTTTCAATCTCTTGACGGTTAAGGATGACTCCTCTTGCGATGAAAAATTCCAGTATTATATGTAAGGGTTCTCTATTTCTTCTTCTCATGAGCCTCCATATCTCTTTTTCTCTAGTGTCCTCATTCATCTTCCAAGATACTAAAGCCATCAACTGCATATCCCCCATTGTAGGATTGGGGTCCCAAGTATCTAGATTTGTCAGCACAAGGTTATGCACATAAAAATTTGCCATATTTGCCTCATCAACCATGTTAGCTTGCTTGTATAAATCCATGAATTGCCTACAATATTGGAAAGGTAGGGATCCATGGGAGGCTAGAGTTTTGATATTGAATAGGATCCATTTCTCCTTAAGGTACACAGCATATGAGTCAGAAGGGAATCTGTGCTGAAGGGCTTCTATGCATAAGTCTGACATGGTGGCTACTTGCTGCCCTTTTTTATTGAATTTCTCCTTCAATGCTACATTCTCTGCCCATTCCTTCTACAACTGCCCCTTCATAACCATTTCTTCAATTCTTTCCTCCTCCCTTGATGGTTCTTCAATGATAGTCGGCCTCGTGGGAGGAGTTTCTGTCTCTCTCTGAATTATCCTCTGACTCTTGTCAACTATGAAATACATAGAGGTCTGCCTTTTTATCTTTGCACTCAGAGGAGCTAAGGTGGAAACTACCACTTTGTCTTGAGGGGATGTGGTGTTATGATGTGAGTCTATTTCTTTCTCACTTTCTGCTACCTTTATGACTTCTGTCTCTATTTCCATTTCTTCCGTTTCTCCTTGGCCCTTTGTCTCTTCCTCTTCTTCTTATTCCTCTTTTGGTTCTTCTTCTTCTGGTTCTTCTTCTCCTTCTTCTCTTTCTTCTCTAAGGCTAGGAGAACAACTTAACTTGGTCCCTTGCTACAGTTTCTGATATGCAGTATACTTTGGAAGCTAGCTCGACTATTGGTGATGTTGTTCTACTATTGTTGGTGCACACTGTTCAAATACATAGCCCATTCCCGATACTGTTGTGTTGCGGGTTCCCTTTGGTCTCTTTCCCTCAAAAATTCTCAATTCACTGATTTGGATGAGACGGGATCACTTTTTATTAGATTGCGAAACTAATTTTGGAGCGCTTATGTAACTCGGCTCAGCTCCAGTTTCTTTTGTAGATAGTTGGACCCTCTTCTTGTTAGTTGGCTAATACTGCGTGTCTCCTCCCCTCGTTATCCTCTACTCCACTTGATTTAATTTTTCTTTTTCATGCCCAAGTGGCATGACTTTGCAGTTCTCCCTAGTCATACCTCATGACGGTGGCCAAGCTAGCTGGTCACCTTTCTGCCCCTTAAACTCTAAGTCTGCAAATTTAATTATTTATGGTTATTATGGATTCACAGCGAGGGGTGAAAAGCTGTACCTGAGTTTACCTGTTTTTTTCAAGGTGTTTGTAGGAGCTGGAATTTGGAGACAATCCTATTATATGCTGTGTTCTTCCTTATTTTCCTGTTTCCTAAGTGAGCAGCTTGCTGAAATGAGAAACTCTCTGAGTGAGTTGCTGATATTTCTTGTTTTTTCTTCCCATTGTAGATGTTGCGTGGGGGTGATCTAGATGCTATGGGTGACACTCTTTTCTTTCCCGGGGTCTACTTTATTAGCTCCTCTCTTTGTTTTTTCTTGTTTTTCAATAACAAATTTTTGCGGTGTAGGAATTCCCTGATGTCTATAGCATTCTGTGTTTTTCTTTCCTTGCTACATTGTGCTCAGGAATGGAGGAATGTGGTGTATGGAGGTGATGGAGGAAGTTATGAAAATGAATGGAGTGAATGATGGAATGGATGGTAAAATAAAAGAAGGGAAAAGAATATGAATGCTTCCCTGTGTTTCCAGAAACCATTAATAACCTGGAAAACAACAAAAATAGAAAACACAAAGATGTAGATGTATTTATTTATTTTATTGTTTATTTTTTTTGGATGCCTCCATGGAGGTTTTCAACCCACAAACTTGCCTTGGGCGCCTCAGATAGGTTTTCACCCATGGATTTTTATTCTCTTTCTCTCTCTTTTTTTTTTTTTTTGAGAGCAAGGGAGCTACATCCATTGAGGTTTTCAACCCACAAGCTTGCCTTGGGTGCCTCAGAGAGGTTTTAACCCATGGATATTTATTATTTTTTTCCTCTCTTTTTTCTTAGGAGGTGTGGGAAATTATGGAGTTTCCCGTCACATACACCTCTGCTTATTGAATTTATGAACTTGGCCCTTGACAAAGGCTTCTTGTAAATTTTTAGTCTATGACCATTGACAAGCAAGAGGATTCCTTCCTCATACATGGTTCTTATTTGAAATGCACCATTATCAAAACATTTTTCCACAGTGCAAGGTCCCAACCATCTTGTCATCATCTTACCTTTGAAATATTTAAACCTTGAACCATACAACAATGCCCAACCTCCTTCTTGGAAGGTCTTTTATTTGATGTTCTTGTCATGCTAGACCTTCCTTTGCAGCTGAACTACCTCTGTGTGAAGAAGTGCTTGCATTTTGAACTCATCCAATCCATTTAGTTTCAACAACCTCTCTTTTTGGGCATTTTTTAGATCTAGATTTAATTCAGCTGCCATTCTTAAAGTATTGAATTCAAACTCAGCTAAAAGTAGAGCCTTCTTACCATAGACTAGTTCATAGGGAGTGAATCTCGTTGTTGTCTTCCAAGTAGTGTTGTAGGCCCAAGTAGCTTCTACCAACCTGTCTGCCCAATATTTTCTGCTGCTCCTCACAACCTTGGTGAGGATGCTCTCTAAAGCTCGGTTAGTTACTTCTACTTGGCCATTCTCCTAAGGGTGATAGGCGGTAGAAGTTCTATGTTTAATCTTGTGCTTAGTCAAAATATTATCAATGAGGTGAGAGGTGAATTGTGCTCCCTCATCAATGACTATTTCTCTGGGGTATCCAAACTTGTAAAACACATTCTCCTTCAGAAATTCTACTACTTTCTCCTCAGTTTCTATCTTCACTACTTTTGTTTCAACCCACTTTTTTAGGTAATCAATCCAGACTATGATATACTTCTTTTTTCCAGATGGTGGATCAATAGGTCCAACAATGTCCATGCCCCACTTTTCAAATGGCTCAAGAGCCACATGAGGGTGCAAAGGCATCTCATCCCTTTGCATGGGTTTCCCCATCCTTTGGCACTGGTCACACATGTTGGTGTATCTTATGGAATCTTGGTGAAGGGTAGGCCAATAGTATCCTTCCTGCAAAACTTTGTAAGCAGTTATCTTTGCAGCAAAGTGGCCTCCACATGGGCTGTCATGACATGCAGAGAGGATATCAAAAAATTCTTCCTCCCTCACACATCTCCTTAGGATTTGATCAGGGCCTAGTTTGAAAAGGTTTCCCCCAATCCATGTGAAAGGGGCACTTTTTCTGATGATTATGCTCCTCTCCTTGAGTGAAAGATTAGGAGGGAGTATCCCAGCAACCAAGTAGTTGGCTATATCAGCAAAACATGGTGAGAGTGCTGATATAGGAAAGAGATGCTCATTTGGTAGCTGGTCATCCACCATTCCTTCTTCACTTGTGCAGGGAGACATTAGGGGAATTTTGAGGTCTAAAATGGGCCTCCTAAGGAAATTATAAAATAATAGTGGAAATAATAAAATAATATTTGATTACATCATAAAATTTTAGAAGGAAAAAAGAAAAAACTACTTTTTCAACTCGTATTTTCAACTAATCTCCCAAATTTTTTACTCAAATTTTGAGCGGGGGTACTCTTTGGATACAAAATTGAATTCCTCATCCAAGGAGTACCCATGTTGCATACTTTTTATGGACGAAACTACAAGAAAAATGAGAAATACATGAAAAATGTGATTGCAATCACGTTTTTTCATGTATTTCTCATTTTTTGCATAAAAGGGTCCATTGGAAGTATGCAACAAGGGTACTCCTTAGATGGGGAATTAAAATTTTCATCCAATGAGTACTCCTACTCAAAATTTGAGTAAAAGAGATAAGTTGAAAATACTACTTGAAAAAATAGTTTATTATTTTATTATTTTTTAAATCTTTTTACCCTTTTACTTAAAAATGGTGAATCATCCCCCATGGTTGACATCATCATCTTGAATCCTGTTGGTTCTTATAAAGTTTATTTTAGTTGTACATTTTTCTTAGGAGGCCCGTTTTAGACCTAAAAATCCCCCTAATGGCTAACCAGGAAAAAAAATCTGCAACAACATTCTCCTTTCCAGGTTTATCAACAATAGTCAAATCAAATTGCTGCAAAAGTAACAACCATCTAATTATCCTAGCATTAACATCTGGTTTGTTCATTAAATACTTGATGGCTGCATGGTTAGTGTGAACAAAGGTCTGATATCCAGTTGCATAATGCCTAAATTTGTTCAAAGCATGGACAATGGCTAACATCTCCTTCTCAGTAATAGTATAATTCAGCTCGGCCTTGGACAAGTTCTTGTTGATGAAATAAATGGCATAAGGGATTTTTTCCTCTAATTTTCCTAATGCTACCCCTACAGCTTTGTCGGATGCATCAGTGTGGATGTGGAAAGGCAGAGTCCAATTTGGACCTCAGAGGATGGGGCCAGTAGTCAACTTTCCCTTAATGAGCTTTAAATCCTATTGACAAGGACTAGATAAAATAAACTCAGAATCCTTGGCCAATAACCCAAATAATGGCGAAGCCATCTTGCTGAAATATTTGATGAACCTTCTACAATAACCAGCTAAGCCTAAGAAACTCCTGACATCTTTCTACTTTTGAGGAGCAGGTACCCTTTTTATGATAGTTATTTTGTTCGGGTCTACCTGTATTCCTGCTTGGGATATGGAGTGTCCTAATACAACCCATGCTTTCTTCAGGAATTCACACTTTTGTGGGCTAAAATAGAGACTCATCTCAATGCACCTTCTTAGTAATTTGCGCAAATTAGAGATATCTTCCTGGAAGTCATCCCCATATGGTGTGAAATCATCCATGTAGATTTGACAAAGTCATGGACTAATTCAGAAAAGATGCTCAAGACAACTCTTTGGAAGGTAGCTAGGGAATTGTACAACCCAAAGGGTAGGACTCTATAAGAAAAGGTACCCCAAGGGTAGGTGAAAGTATTCTTATCTTGGTCTTCAGGGCTGATTTGAATCTGATTGTACCCACTAAACCCATATAAGAAGGAAAATAACTTCTTCCCCACAAGGCTATCCAGAAATTGGTCTATAAAGGGCAAGGGGAAATGGTATTTCTTAGTGGCTTTGTTAAGTTCTCGATAGTCAACACAAATTCGCCACTTCCCATTCTTCTTTGGGACTAGGAAAAGGGGGGATACACACTCACTATAGGATAAAGGATATATGAACCCTACATCCAATAGTTTCTACAACTCTTCTTTGACTATGTCCTTCAGAGCCAGGTTCATCCTTCTTTGGGGTTGTCTCACAGGCTTGCATCCTTCTTTGATGTAAATGTGATGTCTTCATACTGAAGGATGCACCCCTTCATGTCCTTGTAATCCCAAGCAAATGCTTCAATATTTTCTTTCAAAAGATGGCAAAACTGATTCTCTTCTTCATTCGAGAGGTTTGGGTTGATTTTTAGAGATCTGGATCGGCCAAATTCAATAGCCTTGGTGGTTTCAGAGGTTGACCAATTGAGTGCACTTCCATCCAAGGTTAGCTTCTAGACATTTTGACTAAAGTTTCGAGAGGAATGTTAGTGGAGGATTGGTTTTGAATGGCATGGTCGATAAGTTCATCTTCATAAAGCTGCCCCCCTCTAAGAATAGCATCTACGGTACACATAGGGGCAGTGTTATATAACTCATATTCTTCATCTTCCAACCATATAGGGAGATCATGATCGATGGAAGGCTGGGCTGGAGGATATAACACTATCTGTTTAGACAAAGGCCCATTTTTTATAGTCATGTTTCCATCCCGACAACTAATATAAGCATCTGCAGTGGCTAACCAAGGTCTCCCTAAGATGAGAGGATAAACATTAAACTTGGTTTTTGGTTGTAGGATCAGGAAATATTTAATATAATCCCAAGATTTGATGGTAATCATAACATCCTCAAAAATTCCTTCCGGAGTTACTGTGGACCGATCTGCAAATTTCAGAACTATTGTGGTTTTCCTAAAAGTCCCTTGGAGATTAAGTTTCAACATAGTTTCCTTGTTAATTATATTTATGGCAACCCCTAGATCAATCAGAGTGTTGGGGACTATGACACCATTTATATGCACATCAAAAACTTGACTACCAAGGTCCAGGTACTTTGGAAATATCACCCTTCCCAGCATTAGGTCAGACAGTTGTCCTACCACATTGATGGTGGGGGTATATCTGTTCCTTCTTCCAGGTTTCTTGAAGCAATTTTCTTTGATGAGCCTATTGTAGATAGGGACACCCTTAATGGCATGGAGAAGTGGTATCTTTACACACAAATTTTCCAATTCTCCCAAGAGTTCAATCTCCTCTGGGTGTCTTGACTAGGGTGGATCAAGCGCTCAGGAAAAGGAGGTTGTTGGATCTGAGTGTTACTTTCTTCCTTTTCCTCCTCAACCTCTATAGGTGGAGATGGGGGATGGTTTTCTGTGAGTACTCTTACCGACCTGAGATTAACCTCTTGTATCTCCACAACATAAGCTAGATAGGATGTTTCTCTACTGGGAGCCTGTTGTGCCTGTATGTTGTTCGGGTTCAGATTGGGTTATGCAGGTATTTGTGGTAGCCTAGGTGGAGCAACATGAGTAAGCTGAGGTTGAGGTTGTGGTGGAGGAATTAGAGTAGGTGGTTTATCTTGTTGAGGCCTCCACCCTTGGGATGGATTGTTCCATTGAGGTTGTTGTGGAACATACTGCTAAAATGGTTGGTTTACTAGCTGAGGATGATATGAAGGGTTGTAAGGCCAAGTAGGAGGTGTAGACCAGGATGGAGGAGTGGGGGTGTGCCAAGGTTGCATGGGTGCACTCTGATTGTTGTGATAATAAGAGTAAGGTGCACCTGGCATACCTTGTTGATATGGCCTAGGGCCTTGAGGCCTTTTCTAGTTGATGAAACATGGTTGCTCTGGAATTGCTTCCCCACCTTGATATACAACCTTAAGTCCAGGTAAGGAGGGACACTTTTCTATGGCATGATTCTCCTCATAGACTAAGCAAACCTCTATGACATTAAGTGGAAATTCATTTCTTGGGAGCTTCCTCATACATCTAGGAAAAAATATGGTCAGGGCTCTCTCTGCTTCCTCTTGCTTCCTTTTGACCTGCATTGTTTCCATTTGCAAAGAAAAGGTGTTCAACATGTCACTCTTGAAGTCCTCTAGAAATTTTCCAATCTCATGTTTTATGAAGGTGGAAGAGGAACGGGTATTGGATGTGGTTTGGCCAGCTCTGCCCATCTTCCCGTTATGAAACCAACTCCAAAAATAGAAGAAAAGAGAGATCAACGCCTTATAATTCAACCACTTCGAGGGGGGAACCTCCTTTACATTACATAAATGAACAATTCTTGGATGATACAAATGACAAAAATTCCTTCTATAAATAGGAGTCCATGGGGTCACAATATAATCCTATCCGACCTAATAATAAAAATGTAAGGGCACAATAATAACAATATTGGGGTTATAGGGGTACAACAACAATAAAAAGGGGGCTACACTAATAACAATAAGGGACTAAACTAGTAATATAGAGACCTAACATGCCCCTCTCCTTCAAAAAAGTGTTGTCCTCAATGCTTGAGTAGCTCTGGGTGCTTATGTATAAAATTATCATCCTCCCATGTAGAATCTTCAGTGGGTAAGTTCTTCCACTTGATGAGATACTCTAAAATTGATCGATTTCGTAGCTGTCAAGTTCTTGTTTCCATGACTGCTTCAGGTTCCAATATGTTTTTTCCTTCCTCATCAAGTTTTGGAAATATTGTTTGAACTGGAAGTTTTCACCTATAACCTTCTTTAAGCATGAAACATGGAAAACTGGATGCACTCGCGAAGGAGGAAGCTCCAATTTGTATGCCATAGTACCAATCTTTTGCAACACCTTGTAAGGACCATAATTCTTTGGCAATAATTTATTATCCTTTTTAGCTTTCTTGAGGGACATTTCTTTGTATCGTTGTAGCCGTAAAAATACCCAGTGTTCTACATCAAAACTTCTCTTGCTGTGATGATGATCTGCCCGTCATTTCATTCAATTTTGTGTCAAATTTAGGTTATCATTTTGTTATGCGGAATTATGAATTAGAAATAAAACACATTCCCTAAATGTGGTGCTATGAATTTATAACAATAGATCAAAGACTTTGCATACAATTTTCCTAAGATTAAATAGACACACAGAAAGATGGAGAAACTTAATTGGGGTCCAAGTGCTTCCTATTCTCCTTCTATTGCTCTTGCTATAGCTTCCAATCCAACTTTGATCGCTAGACTAGTTCCTACAAATATAAACACTAAAAAGCAAAGAGATTGAAATGTACAGATGCATATTCATCTTAATCAATTAAATCAATGAAACATGAAACATATACATCAACTAAGAATCCATGATATGAGAGATAGAAACATAAATAGATACATATGTGGGAAAATGAGCAGCAATATTTATTCATGGATAGAAGGGGGAGGTTACAACCAGCGATTGATTTGATGTCACCAGCTCCAACATTCATCCTAGCCTCATCACAATAAACATCTCTCCAGCAACATATCACTCTAATCAAACACTCAATTGAGAAACCAAAAAAATTTATTTACCCAATTTCTTCCTTCTCAAGCACTAGGATCTGTGCTCAATTTATAGAGCAGCTAAAGGCAATTTCTCAATCAATGATGTTCTAATAATAGGCAAGACATGTTACCAAGCTCAGAGGTGTTAGATGGACACATGGATTCGAAGTTTGACACGTATGGACTCTTATAGAAGGCACTGGCCATGTGGAGATTCTGGAACAATGATAATTTATCTCCCATTTGACCAACACACTCTTGAATGTCGGGAAGTGCTTTGCAGAGCACCCTTGAATGGAGGTAACTGCATATGAAAAGCAGTTAGTCCCTTGAGAGGCTGCATTGGTGAGCTCATAGGTGATATAGCATGTACTTCAAATCTTGGAAACCTTGCAATGGAATTCATGGATGATTTGTTCTTGTTCTTGTCTTAGGGTATGTAGAAACTGAAATGATAGGGGATGATAGGACCTATTTCATTGGTTCTGGGGATGATGTCGAGTTTAACTAGGTCATTGGGAATGGTGCCCAAATTGAGCTATAACATCTGCCCCCTAAAGCATGAAGTCAGAATAATAATAACAATTTTTTTTGAATGAGATGCTTTACATTGTGATGGGTTGGAACTGAATTGGAGTGGCAACCTGCTTCAATATTACAATACATTACATCATGATATATCCTCTTGATCATGAATTGCTGAGGGAAGGCATTAGAATTCTCAGCACATAAACTATCTAATAACATGTACATAATGGAGAAATTCGTGTACATTGGAATGTTTCCCAATACAGACATACCTACAGATATAGGCCTATGTTCGAATGACGATATGTATGTAAGGTCACCATACAAATGATGTGTAAAACAATCCTGAAATCACAACCTGGATGGTTGAAACTAGATCCAGGGTCTTCTTATCTCATTCACTCGATCTTTCAGGTACAAGTCTAGGCATGCGAATATATGATTTTTAGTCAAACATGGTAAGACATCGTTTGATTACCAACCAATGATGTGAGCTTTTAACAAATGCGAGAGAACCACCATTGATGTCAATGGCCCTCAAGGTACTGCATTACATTTCTTAAGTTGTGAATAGATGATTTAATGTCGAACAAAAAACAAATTTTTTCGTTCAAAAGTCCAGAAGCGAGGATCTTGTCGATGATGTAACAAGCCTCATGGTACTGGAAGATCATGCTTCTAAGTGAACTTCCTGGATGATGATTTGATGTTGACAGGAAGTCACTTTATTGCAAAATGGGAGTTACTGATTTCAAAGACAAAATGTGACTTGATATAGAAATGTTCAGGGATGGTTGTCATGAGAATGAAGGTTTATGAGTATTGCAGAAGGATGAGTATTCACAGGATGACTTCTCTTGAATATATCAGCGACACTGAGATGAGTTGGCAGCATTAACCCAAAACCGAAGTGAAGGTATGATGAACCATAGGTATGAATGAACCGTCAAGAAGATTACCCAACCCAAGCAATCACAATGATGGAGTGAAGTGTCATGTTCAAGAGCGACCTGCTACCATAAAAGGTTCTGTTCACTTTCCCAAATTTTCCCCAGTCATTTGTCGACTAGTACCTCTTTATTTTTTAACAAGCTTGAGGAGGATAACATATGCTTGATCTATAATTCAACCCTTCGGGCGAATAATGTATAGCTATTTAATAATTTAATGAGTCTAGCGATGAATGAAACTCGATTCTTGACATGATCGAAAAGCCCGTCGCTATTTTATGTTTTAACCAGCCTAATGACAGTGAAAACACAATCCTTTTTCATATTTAGAGAGTTTGAAAAAGAGGATGAAATAAAACTCCATAAGTAATTTTTCATTAAGTTTTCGCTCAGATCCGAAAAAGTGTAAAATAATATCTGAGAGAAACTCCTAGCCATGTTCGACTAAGGCATTCCTTTTTCGTAAATAATCTATCTCAGTCCGGAAAAGGGTTAAACTTATACTGAGTAGATATCAATTCGTTTAATTTTATGAGCTCGAAAACACAAGTGCTCGACAATATTTTCACATTATCAGAGTCCGAAAGAGCTAAAAGAAGACTCCAAGGGTTCCTTTCTCGTTGTTATCGAAGCTTGAAAAAGAGATAAAAGTGCGCTTTAATTCCTTTTTCATTTTTATCAAAGCTCAAAAAATAAGGATAAAAGTATGCTTTGTGGTCAAATCATTCTTGAAATAAATCCGCACATCTAATATGCTCATCAGTTGCAAAAACTATTCAGAACAACATCAAATGGATTAAAAATACCCGTTTCATGATAAAAATAGAATAAAATCATAGTCACAACAATAAATATGATTTTCAAATAATAAAATGACTAATTAAAAGAGTTTTACTATTCATTTTTACCATTTTAAAGTTTACCATTTGCATTTTGGAGCTCTGAACCTGTTTTTTCCCCGAAACTTCAGCATTTGATTGGGTTAAATTGGTAAGAATGTTTTGAATGCCCCATGCAAGAGCTCATGTCGAATTCCCCCTACAAGAGAAGATGCCCCCAAGCTTCATTTCATTCACCTAAGTAGATTACTGGTTACTGATAACTGGATGGAATGAAGGTTCATTATAGGAGAGGATTTGTTTCATTTTTTTAACAAGCTTGACACAAGAAAAGAACTATGCTCATGACCTGTTTCATTTTTTAACGAGGTTGACACAGTAAAAGAACCATCCTCATGAATCTGTTTCATTTTTTAATGAAGCTGACACAGAAAAAGAACCATCCTCATTGTGCAGTTGGACCAGTGAGTGTGTGCTGGAAAAGATGTATTCTAACAGAGTCATCATTTAAGGAGTTTGACGAGCACCACAAAAGATAAGTTATAACATGCGTTGACAGGTCTTCTCCAATTTTTTCATTGAATTTTGGAATTTCAGAGGGTAATTTCTGTGAAATCACCGGTCACCAAGGAGAATAACTGATGGGACTAGCTTGATATTGCATTGAAGATGTGAATAAAGGATCAAGCCATTCCGTACTCCTAAGGGAGGAGCTAGATAGGATTCTAGATGATGACATGGGTGAATTCAATGGACAAAACATCAAAGATGAAGCAATAGTAGATGTTGTCGCAGCTGAAATAGATGGTTCATTCTGGGATGCTATCTCAGACATGGTCAAATGACCCAGTGTATACCCTATAGAATCTATGAGAACTCGAAGTGAAACAAAAGCAGAGTAAGGTGATTGAGGAAAATACTTGTACAAATAAATATCCTACCAAAAATGAGTTCGAGTTAAAGGTGTCTCTTTGTTACACAACAATTTGTCACCGTCCCTAAAATTCCCCGTCCCGCACATTGGAGGGCTCTTTCCGTGACCTGTGAGCTGTGACATAACTTGAAAACACTTTCATGGCATTCCCCTGAACATGTACTTTCATTTCCCTGAAGACAACTCTTTGTGTAAAACCCTAAAAATAGCCCTTTTTGCATTGGCGCAGGTACACAGTTCAGCCCTTGCGCCAAGAGGGCAAATCCTCCAAAGAGGGCATTCCAATTAGCGCTCTGTCTCAGAGCCGCACCTGCGCCAGGCTTAATAAAGGGTGTTTTTAAAAAATAAATGGCGGAATATTGACCCCAACCAATTCCTAAACTGGTCTCTAATTTGAGTTGGGAGGTTGGCTTCGAATCTCCATGTAGAGGAAGTAGTTTTCCACCTCTCATGGAAGCTTCCTTGAGGATATGGCCAATCCCATGATTGTAGGGATCCCAACTCCCCTTCCTCCATCTATATAAGCTTGCCATTTTCCTTTGCAAGCTAATATCCAAGAGCCTTAATAGCCTAAATAATACTGCAATAGTCCTCATAGTGTCAAATCAATAGCAAGGAGATTGACGATCGAAGAGAGAGGCTTGTCCCCATCCTTGACAATCTTTACCGAGACGTATTCCGCTGGCGACCCGTCGAAGGAGAATTCAGTGTTAGAGCCAAGTTGTATTTTCCTTTGTATGATTAATGATAAGCGACTATTGGTTATGGTTCCACTCGTTTTGTTCACTATGATCATGAGTTGTGTCCTCTCTGACTGATGCATAATTGTATACATTGGATTTTACGCTTGTGTTTTTTGTGTTTCTTGTGTGTGCAGGTGTTCGATCGTGGCAAGCGTGAGGATTGTGATCTGCCGGAGCAAAGGAAATGGGAGCACTACCTTCTCTACAAACAACATCGTTGGATTCGAGGTAAGCCTTCTTCACAATTTGGTTTATTGCAATTAGGGACCTACACCATAGCGTGTTACGATTGTTGCTAGACCTGTTATGGGCTAGTAGGGATCGCCTCTATCCGCAGAGGGGATTTACCTCCACAACAAATTGGCGACTCCGCTGGGGAGATCGTTTAGCTTGTTGTTTGCTTTATAAACTATAGACAAAGCCTGAAGCTAGCCAGATAGCCTTCGAAACGCTCTTGCTTTGCATTAGTGAAAGTAGATGAATGCTACTTCAGTCAATCTCCGGTCTAGTTTATGAACTGAACAGTTGGAGTATTGTCTTGTCTCTTTGGTCCATCCCTGACTTTTCTTGCTTGATCAGCTCGTTTCGCTGGCTCTTGCTGTGTGTTTGGCTCTTTGTTTAGCTTTACCATCACTGGTCTGCTTCTTGGATTGCTCTTTTTTCATTTTTCCTTAGTAAACTCGGCTGGTGCGATTTTCGGTGTGACAATCGCGCCCACTGGCACATGTTGTCAGTGTATTACTCGCGCCAATTCCATTCTGGCGCTATTTTCAGCCTTACAGTCATGCCAATCCTATAAGGTATTAGGGTTTACTGTGTTTTGAGCCTTCTGAGACTGATCTGGGTGTTTGGTCTTAATTTTACGACTGCTTGAGTGTTCTAGAGCTCTGCTTGACTGACTGTCACCTTCATCCTTTGGTTGTTTGCCCATTTCTATTGATTTTACATTTTAGCCCTCGGGCATCTAGGTGCTATTGTGCGTCGAGCCTCCCTTAGGATTTTTTGGTTTATGTCTGTTCAGTCAGCTTTATGATTGCTTCTATGCACTCTTTTGGTGGTTGTCTATCGTTTTATTGCGTTATTTGAGTGATTGGCTTCTTATTCACTTGAATTCCGCTTTGTCTCGCATTGGGCCTAGATTGCATGGTTCATTTGAGTCTTTGGGTGTCTTTTGATTTGAGAGACTTTTTGTCGATTTGAGATTTGGTTGTGTGCTTGCATTGAGTGAAATTTGATTGTTTCTTCTCTTTTGCTATCACTTCTCAAGTTGCTTGTCTCATTAGTTTTCATTTTTGTTTAGTGCATTTTTGCTCTTAAACATTGAAAATACAAAAAATATCTTTTGCTTTGGATTAGTTAGTGTGAATTAAATCTTTTCGGTGTTATTAGTGATTAGTAACTTTGAAAGAAAATATTTTAGTTTCCATTAGCTACATTAGAGATATCATTGGTTGTCCTCTGGTCATTTTGTTATTGTGTGAAAAGCTCTTCAACTCTCTCATAATTAGCTTTCATCGAATGAAATGATATACTGTGGATGTAGTGTGCATTTAGGAGATTTTGAGACATCACATTCTCTAGGGCCTGAAAACTGAAACATAATTGAAGATAAACATTAAAATAAATTCAATTTACACTAGGGCAGCATTGAAACATTAACAAAATATTTAGAGGTCTAGGCTAGAGACGTGTTCTGGCGTCTTTAAACCTAGTAGCTGTCGTTCGCCTCTTGGATTTAGATAGCACTAGTACGGACTTGTGCTCCTCGTACCGTCACGTATATAAAGGGAGACACCACTAGGTTTCTATCTTTTATCCATAGGAAGCTGAGTCTGCCACCCTATACCCGTGATACACCGGACACAGCATTCGGGGAGATTGCTTGCACGTACGTTAAGTCCTTGGTTGATTTCTCTTTCATTCTGAAACCAAGGTGTATACTGCAGTTCACGGTTATTTGGTACACCCTTTTTTCCTAGTATTCCTGAGCAGTCATTTTGATCTTATCTGACTCTTTAAATTTGAAAAGATCACCAAGCGCTTGTCCTTTCACGCTTGCTTCAAAACTGAAAGAGATAGAGTCATCTTTCATCCATTTCTCGACTCTTAAAACATGAAATGGTGAAGTTTCTAAGTTTCAATGTCGTAAAATAAATCACCCGCGATCACACGCGCTATTAGATTTTGCTTGTTGGCCGTTTGATTGTGTGCCTTGATTCATTTTAGCCCATGTGTTGTGTTTTATCTTTTCCTTTTGTCATTATTGTCACAGTGGCGGAACCCTCAGTTTCGTCTACTGGTAGTCCATATACGGACGATTCATCAGAGGTCTCGCAATCCTCTGCTGAACATCAGCAGCCCATTGTTTCCGAGTTTCCCAACGGGGTACCGGTTCTATCTGAGCTTCCCTTTGGAGGACCAGTTGAGTTCGAATGGCACTTATCCGACCCTTGGTCTGTATTTGGAGTAGGGGAACATTTCCCTCCTCTTACATCGGGCTCGCCTTTTTTAGCTGCTGTTATTCCTCCGAGTCCTTGCCGTCTATTACGAGATCTAGCAGCAGGTTCAGATATGAGTGCATCCAGCCATTCTCCTAGTGAGGAAATCCCCACGTCTAGTGAAGATTACCAGTTGTTCCTAGAAGACAACCCCAAATTATCTGTCATGTCTTCACTCGGTCCTTCACTACTAGCAGGGTATAGATCTTTGAGTCAGATTATGACTGTCGTTGCCTCTATGGGGATATCAACTCCTTCTACAAGGCCGGTTATTCCTTCATTGGGGATGTCTCCTAGGACACCCATCACGTCATCCACTCAGGTCACTTCTGTACCTGTTAGGCCCACTGTTTGTGTGGCTGCATCTACACCTGCTGTTACCACTCAGTCCGTAAGGACCACATTTCTTCCTGAAGACGTCTATATAGCATCTATTATGCCGAAGAACATCTCTCCTGAGGAGTATCGATTTTCTTTACAAAAATCGAACCCCGAGGTCGGACAATCCTCTCAAGATCCGAACCGCCCATATTTTTCGCATTATGCACAGGACGGTATGCCCGTGTACGTTTTTCCATATCAGTACGATGAGTACATGAATCCTTTACGTTTACCCACTCCAGAGGCTCACCTTCATGCTCAAGGTTTTCCGTCTAACCAGGCTGGGCAGTCTTATAATCCGCAAGGACAACCTTTTCAAGGCCAACCTTTTGGCCAACCTGGCTATCCTTATGACCTGCAAGGACAACCCTTATAGGGCTACCCTTCAGGCTAGCAAGGGCCATTATATGGTCCGCAAGGACAGTATTACAACCCTTCAGGTCAACCTATGCAGCCTCTTCCTGGAGTCCAACCTGGGCAACCTCAAGGACTCACAGGTCAACCAGGATACCAACCAGGGCCGGTATATGGTCCTGGGGGGCAAGTCCAACCTTCCCAACCTATGCAACCTCAGTATCCTATTGGTCCCAATGTTGCACATCAGCCAGGATCATCTTATGGTCCTGCGGCAGGTCAAACCAGTTACCAGCCGCCACCTGGCTCCATTCCACCACCAGGCCAACTAGCCCATCCAGTAAAACCTGGTGCTCCACAACAGCCAGGTCAACCTGCACAACCGGCACAACCTGTTCAACTAGGACAACCCGTTCAGCCTGGCCAGCCTATCCAACTAGGCCAGCCTGCACATCCTGTCAACCCTGCTCAACAACCGATTTACTCGATGCCGCAACCGAATCAACCGGTGCATCCTAATTATCGCGCTCAGCAAGGTCCCACCTATCAGCAGCCCGCTCAACCTCAAGGTAGTTACTACCCTCACGGTCAATCTCGACTGACTTATAATCTACCCCAAGGTTCCCATTATTACACTCAACAACCTGGCTACACCTATACTCAGCAGCCAAATCCACAAACTGCTCAAACAGGACTGACATATAATCAGGGTCCATACTCTGGTTATCAACCCCCGTACACTGGTTACCAGCAACCGAATCAGACTGGTTATATGCCCTATACCCCCTATGGCCAGAATCCTTCGGGACAGAACCCATGGGGGCAAGGATACACTCAACCAGCATGGAGTACAGGTACAGGTCCTTATCGAGGGCCTGACATGCCGTTCAATCCACAATTGCCGTTCTTGGCTACCTTGGATTTACCAGACGTTTCTAAATTAACCAATGATCCGATTCTTCATAATCCTTATTGGCCTCTGGTTCTGACCAAGGTACCCAGTGACTGCCCTAAGTTTGAAGGCAAAGCTGGTGAAGACCCCCAAGCTCATGTAATGACCTACCATTTGTGGTGTTCGTCTAATTCTTGGGTCGATGATTCAATTCGTCTACGTCTCTTCCAGCACACTCTTACCGGTGCTGCCGCTAAGTGGTATATTGAATTACCCCGTGGCATCTTTCAAGATTTCAATACTTTAGCAATGGCCTTTCTGACTCACTTTCAATTACCGGTTCGCTATGAAGTCGGGATGCATCTCCTGACTTCATTGAAACAGAATAAAGCCACCCACATATCCGATCACATTCATGAGTGGTGACGTCGTCGTAGGCTGATCAAGTTTGATATACCTGATCAACTACTAACTCATTGGTTCACCACATCCTTCGTTAACAAAATCGCGCAAGATATTGCTATGGGGGCATGTGTGACGAAAGAACAGGCCATTGCGCGTGCCCAGTATCTCGATCTAGTATACTCTCAGTTTGGCATGCTTTATGATATTTTGACTGATGCTCCACGCCCAGGGACCTCTAAAGCTCCACCTACCCCAGCGGTAGATGGTGTTATTGGTTTCGTGTCTCAAAATTCTCGAAAATCTTCGAATGGGAAGCAGAAGTCCAATTCGTCCAATAATTCTGCTCTTCCCGCCCCTCTAGATTCTAGCAAAACTGTGGAGGTTAACGCCGTTCAGGCTAATCCTACGGAAAAAGCCTCCAAAAAAAAGAAGAAGGGCAAAGGAAAATCCAAACCCGACGCCCCAAAGTCAGAGTCTCCTAAACCTTGCACTGAGGACGGTTCCCAACGTAAACCGAAGTACCCCTGCCTTATTTGTGAAGGAGATCATTATACCAAGGATTGTCCACGACGATCTGAAATTAGTCAACTTCTCAAAGGCTCCAAAGGGACTCCGACAGTCCTTAAAGAACCGTTCCCGTCTCAGCAAACTCAGATGGTTGAATAACCTTCACCATTTGCACCATTTGGGTCCCAGGTCTTTATGATGAATGGTACTGCACCTGTCTCCGTGGCCACGCGTTTGAAGGATTATGCTGGACCACGTCAGGCAGCTGGTAAGGAAGTTGTGGATGGCCCACCTCCCCCACTTGTCTCCGATTCTTTGGAAATTGAGAAGCCTACTGCTGAACCTGTTGGGAAGCCACCTTCTAAAGGTGTTTTGCGAAGGTCTTCCTACAATCCAAATGCCCGTGCCGCTCAGCACTATAGTATTGTTGAGGATTTGGCACAGGCGCCTTCTGCTATGTCTTCATTGGAAGTCCTTCAAAGTTGTCCATCGCAACGGAAAGCTCTTTTATCTACAATCGGTGGAATCGATCCCACCGATTCTAGTCTTCTCACCTTCGACTTAGAAAATTTTACCCCCCGACTTCCGCATCAAATCGCTCTTGTTATTCAAGTCGGGATCAACGGTCTTAACATCCATAGGGCCGTTGTGGATGAGGGTGCTTCTACTTGTGTCATGTCATCCGCCTGCTGGAAGGCCATTGGCTCTCCGGCTCTTTCATCATCTCCCAATGCCCTAGAGGCATTCGATGGTCGGGAATCCAAACCCCTGGGTGTTCTCGAGAGTTTTCCGATTACATTACAAGGGAAGACAGTCAATGTAGAAGTAGAAGTAGTTGTGGCCAAGCTTAACTACAACCTGCTTCTCGGCCGCAGTTGGACTCACGCTATGCTATGCGTGACATCCACCCTCTTTCGACTTATTAAGTTCCCTCATGAGGGCAAAATCATTACTGTGGATCAGTTGTCTTTATTCACCTCTACCTCCGAGAACAACGTTCCTTACGTGGATAAGATCCCAAATCCCCCCGACAGTGTAGGACCCGGTCTCTTCAAGGACCCCGTCCTCATGGGTATTTTTCCCGCGCCGCCACCACACATCATTCAAGTTAATATGATCTCCAGGTCTGACGACCCATGGATCATCCCTTCGCCTAAACAGGTGACTGATTTTGGGGAATCGATGCCCTTAACTCCAGTAGAAATTAATTACTGTGAAATCGTTGCCGCATTCGATCCTCCCCCTCCTCAACATGCTCCCTCGAGCATGGCTTTAGATATCTATTCTCAATCCCCCTGGCTCGGTGAGGCCGACTCGCCTGATCCTCTTAAAGAGATTTTCCCTTCGGATGAAGCCATTGTAGAAACAATGTCTCTTGAGGAGCTACCTTGGAGCGATACACATCATCGTTCCTCCTTTATACCCAGCCTGGGGGCAATGTACGATTGTCTAGAGCGTGATGTATCTGATCATCTCTCTCCTAGGCCTCCTCCGTTGAGCTCACTGGAGCACAGTTCTTCCTCTTGTGTCAATCTCCTAAAACAATGAAACAAGCTGCTACGAGGACAGTTCTTTTAAGTGTGTCAACCTCATTAAAATAATGAAACACGAGCCTGTTCAATTCGAGTTTTGATAGAATTAGTTCAAATCTCTTCTGTTTTCAACCTTCACTCCATTTTCTATGGACTGAAGCTTGGGGGGCATGTACCTCGAATTGAGACACCATGCTGGGGGCATGCCCATCCTCCTCAAGCATAGTTTGTGTTTTAAGCTTGCATAAAAAATAAAACTCATCTCCAAGCATAGTTTGCATGTGTGTTTTCATGTGTGCTTTTAAGCTTGCATAAAAATAAAATGTGTGATTAGATACATTATGTGAACTTTTTCATTGGGTCATTTGTTATGCAACTGATGCATCAAGATAACATTGTATTAAACATTTGCATAGCATATAAAAACATCATCACATGTAAAAAGGTCCATCCAGAAATAGGTATATATATATGTGTGTGTGTGTCGAAATGTTTCCATAGTGTGCATCACATAAAATCAAAAAATATACATGTTCGTCTTAATACAGCCGGAGACGACATGTCTCTCAAAAAATATGCATATGAAAAGCCCTAATGTCTAATTTGCATGGTGCTCATGGTAACAAGCCACCGCATGCACTAAGCGTCTCAGTAGTCAGTGGAGGCGACTGGGCACCCCCACAGTGTGTCGCTGGTATGCTAGCGGAACATCTGCTAGCCGTGCATAGTCCGGGATCCCCCGGGCGATGCCCTCCAGGTTCTGAATCAGTTCACCTCCCTCGCCACCCTCAACCTGAGGGTCATGTTCGACATGGGTTCTCCGCGCAATGGGCGACATGCCCCAGGGCCTCTCTGGGCCAACGTCTGCATACACATAAAAATTTTGTTAGAATGAACATGTATTACCAAAAAAATCATAAATACATAAAAATAAAAAAGAGAGTATCGTACCCAACTCCTCATCCCAATCCTCCCCCTCCGGGAGCGGAAGATCAAGATCTCTGGTGAAATCGGTCCCAGCATAGGGCCAATCTTCGACCACAATCAACTGTCACCGTAACCACCCTAAAAACTCAGGCCTCCAAGACATCTGTTGGCCTCCTCCTGACCTGGGCATAAGTGTTGCCCAGCAAGCCATCCTCGGCTCCCTTGGTAACGGCTCAGCAACTATGGCCCCTTGGCCTTGGAAAATGGGTAGTTGTTCCAGGATGAACGACACCAAAATGGAACCGTAGCCAAACTACTTTAGTTTGACTTGCTTGCATCTTGTTAGCTGCCTCTTGATATTGCTCGTCGCTACAGTAGCCCAATCGAACAATGTGGGGTTCATACACTCGGAGGCTAGTATGAGTTGGGCTTTCATTGCCTCATGCGGTGCCTGTGGTCCTGCAGCCCGTGTAATGGTGTGTAGCACTACTCTGAGTGCTAGATCACGGACAGTGTGAATGTCCACTTTTCCGCTTCCGGATCCGGTTCGTGCCCCTGGGCATACCCTCGCCATTACTTGTTCCATGTTCTCCCCGGAAGGTCTGCTGCCCATCAGAATGGGTACTGGGCCTCTGCGCGATAACCCGGTGATGAAATATACGTCGGAAACCTCAAGTTCCAACACTTGGTCTCGAAGTTTAAATACTTCCTCATTTTCGTCCCATATACTGACCAAGTATTGTAGTAGCTCAGGTTGAGCTCGTAAACATGGAGTAAGAAAGAATTTTTTGAGTCCACAGTTCTTCAGTGCATTCATACAGGCTTCATTCTCCATAGCCATTTCATCTTCCTCCCCATGTTCTCTCTCCTTCCATTCAATAACCATTGTGCTTGGTTACCTGCATCAACATGATCAAAAACCCTTGTTAGATCTCTGTCATGCTTGAAAATCCATATGGATGGCTCACTGTTTAGAAATTTAAAGCGGAAAATTATGTCGTGCCATTGGCGCGACCCCTTTGTGAGCAAAAGTCCATTGGCGCGGGTCCGTGCCCGATACCCGCGCCAATGGCGGAGCCCTAAAATTTTAAAAGGTCTCCTTCAGAGATCGACTGTGCAATGGGAACTCATAAAAAATGGATTAAAATGGAGCTTAAGGGAACGCCTTTTACCTGGAACAAACGAGGAGCTGAATGACGTCCCGGATCAGTCGCAATCACCGCCGCAAGTTTGCACACAAACAGACCACTGTTGCTCTCCAAGTAAGGTAAAAAGTAAAAGTAATTTTGTTTTACCATTTGAAGCCTATTTATAACTTTTAAAGTCAAAATTTAGGTGTTAAATGTGATTTTTCTCAGTATTTTAATATATTTTGTCGAAAGTGGATTTTACACTTGCTTTTATGTGCAGCGACGGTTTTTTCGCGACTTGGGCAGTGATACGAGTTGTATTTTATACTTTTTTGGATTCGGTAAAAACACGAAAAAGTCATTTTGGAGTCATCTTTCAGCTCTTTTCTAACTCTCTAAACATGAAAAGATTGCCGAGTCCCTTGTCGTTTCGATCTCGTTAAAGGGGCCATGAAACGACATCTACCCAGTATACGTTTACCCCTTTTTCGGGCTGGGATAGATTATTTACGAAAAGGAATACCCTAGCCTATCGCGACTAGGAGGTTTTCTCAGATATTGTTTTCTACCTTTTCGGGTCTGAGGAACTATTTACGAAAAGGGACCGTTGGAGTTTACTTTTCCGCTGTCTTTTCAAACTCTCTAAACATGAAAAGACGCCGAGTTCTTCCTTTGTCAGACTTGTTAAACCCTGATGACATTGGATTCAGTCGTAATGACGATATTCGAGTTCCTCCTTCCTAGGGCTCGTTAAATGTACTAGGATGGATTCGTCCAAAGGACGGACTTATATGACAAGCATATGGTATCCTCTTCAAGCTTGTGTAAAAATAAAGAGGTACTCGCCAGAAATGGTGGGGAAAAATGGAACCAAAATCGTTGTCGTGTCGGCAGTATGTCGCTCTTGAACATGGCACTTGTCTGCATTCGTGTCGGGTTGGGGACATCTCATCTCATTTTTCACTTGCCTCCGTGGGTTTGGGTGATCCTTTTTGACCTCTCATCTGCTCTTTGCCTCGTCGCCATGACCTCTGATCCATTGATGTCAAATACTGCCAAACTCACTGTCGTGCCGCCATATGTTCAAGAGAAGTTGACCTCTGCAAGTATCAACCTTCCTCTGATTCTCATCTGATCCTGATTCACAAAGACATTATGTTCCTCTGTCTCGCGTCGATGATGTGGGAAACACTATGGCCCACCTTCGATCAAGGTCACTTCCTGTCGACTTCAGCTCATTATCCAAGAAGCTGATCTAGAGACTCCCTTCTGGTACCTTGGAGCCTACATGCCTCAATGGCAGGTTCTTCGCATTCGACGTGAGGTTTTCATTATTGGCCTCCGATCGAGTGATTCTGCGGGTGTTCGACGTCAGCTCATTGTTCACATGCCATAGATTGTACCTGTAGTACCTTGAGGACCATTGGCATTAATGGTGGTACCTCTCGCGTCTGTTAACAGCTTTCATCATTGGCTGGTAATCAGACGATGTTCTTGCATGTTCGACTTCAGCTCATATATTCGCATGCTTGAACTTGTACTTTGTTTGGGTCGAGATGGAGCGCAAGACCCTGGATTCTTATCTGTTATAATCCAGGCTATGATTTTGTGGATTATTATGATTAGTTACATGACTCACTGATTGGATGGATGCGACCATACCTGAGTCTCTTTATCGATCCTCACTGGATGGCTGCGACCATAACTCGGATCTAGATTATTGTATACTCTGTTATGGATGGCTGTGCCCATACCACATATATATCATGTATCTGAGATATCAGTTGTATTTCTCTACGCAGGTTTTCCGACGGTGGTGTTTTCAGTTGGACATGTTCTCATAAAGCATTTCACCCCTCTCTCTCTTTCGGGCCTCATGCTTTAGGGGGCATCTGTTACACAGCAATTTGTCACCGTCCCTATAATTCCCCATCCCGCACATTGGAGGGCTCTTTCCATGATCTGTGAGCAGTGACATAACTTGAAAACACTTTCATGGCATTCCCCTGAACATGTACTTTCATTGCCCTGAAGACAACTCCTTATGGAAAACCCTAAAAATAGCCCTTTTTGCATTGGTGCGGGTACACAGTTCAGCCCTCGCACCAAGAGGGAAAATACTCCAAAGAGGGCGCGCCAATTGGCGCTCTGTCTCAGAGCCGCACCCACGCCAGGCTTAATAAAGGGTGTTTTTTAAAAATAAATGGCGGAAGATTGACCCCAACCAATTCCTAAACTGGTCTCTAATTTGAGTTGGGAGGTTGGCTTTGAATTTCCATGTAGAGGAAGTAGTTCTCCACCTCTCATGGAAGCTTCTTTGAGGATAGGGCCAATCCCATGATTGTAGGGATCCCAATTCCCCTTCCTCCATCTATATAATCTTGCCATTTTCCTTTGCAAGCTAATCTCCAAGAGCCTTCATAGCCTAAAGAATGTTGCAATAGTCCTCATAGTGTCAAATCAATAGCAAGGAGATTGACGATCGAAGAGAGAGGCTTGTCCCCATCCTTGAAAAGCTTTACCGAGACGTATTCCGCTGGCGACCCGTAGAAGGAGAATTCAGCGTCAGAGCCAGGTTGTATTTTCCTTTGTATGATTAATGATAGGCGACTATTGGTTATGGTTCCACTCGTTTTGTTCACTATGATCATGAGTTGTGTCCTCTCTGACTGACACATAATTGTATACATTGGATTTTACGCTTGTGTTTGTTTTGTTTCTTGCGTGTGCAGGTGTTTGATCGCGACAAGCATGAGGATTGTGATCTGTCGAAGCAAAGGAAACGGGAGCGCTACCTCCTCTACAAACAACAACGTTGGATTCAAGGTAAGCCTTCTTCGCAAGTTGGTTTATTGCAATTAGGGACCTGCACCATAGTGTGTTACGATTGTTGCTAGACCTGTTCTGGGCTAGTAGGGATCGCCTATATCCACAGAGGGGATTTACCTCCACAACACTCTTTTTGTGGTATTTATTCAATCTAAATCATACCAGGTGGAAGAACTTCGCCGTCAGGCCCGAAGTAAATTTCAGGTGGTTGACTGCACGATATGGGAGACTCAATGGCTACAATAGATTGTGGAGTTACCAATACAGGAATAACTTCTGGTTGTTTGACTTCGAGATCAATATTTTCTCCACTTAGGGAATATATCAACTAAAATATAAGGGGATGATATACCCTATTTCATTGGTCCTGGGGATGATGTCCAGTTTGACCAATAACATCTTCCCCCTAAAGCACCATGGGATATGGATCAACTGCTAATTGAACGACGTCAGGTTCGGGAGGTATGGTCTCACATATTGGATGTATTGTGACCACAAGTAGCTGTGAGGACTCAATCTCGAAAACAGTAGCTAAACCAATATTTGTAGAAATAAATTGTGCCGACTCTGGTATATGTGAAGATGATGCTTCACCAGAGGTACTGATGGTACTGGTTTTGGTAGATAAACCTCGCCTTCGCCAACCAGAAGTGGCTTCCGATGGTAAAGGCGATTTCAATGCAAGTTTACGCGAATGACGGGGAAAGGGATTTTATTCTTCCACATGACTGATTTATTTTATGACCAAAAAAAAATAAAAAAAATAAAATGGTAATGCTAGGAAAAAGGTTTACCAAGAAACTGTGAATTGCAGAATACCTCCTAGCGAACCAAGTAGTATGAGTAAGCAATCTCCCCGAATGCTGTGTTTAGTGTATCACAATTTACAAGGCAGCTGACTTAGTTCAATATGGATGGATAGAAACCTAAATTTTTCCTCCAAAATATACCTGAAGGTACATAGAGGCCCAAGTCTGTATTAGTGCTATCTAATGCGAAACCGCACAGTGAGAGCACCCCTTTATACTTTTGGTACTATAACACCGCCCGATATACCCGAAGGTATGTGAATGAGCTATGACATACGTACGTACATGGAGTGAGGTATCACACTAGGAATGTATCGCAAACAATTAAGTTGATGATGTGATGGAATTCCTAAAATGCACACTAAAATGATAAGCAAACTTTTCAATTTTAGCTTTTTCAATGAAAATCTTAGCTACTAAAGGGAAAGAGAAATCAGTTTTGAGAGCAAACAACAAAGAGCACAAACTAATATGCATCTTTCCTAATTTGTTCCTATGTAAAACACACAATCCACTGCATGCAAATGCAGGTTTTTCTTTTCAGTCCCCTTAATGTGAATTCAAAAAGGAAACTATATGCATCAATTCAACAAAAAAAAATGCTTTCTTCTTTGAGAAATAATTAATTTCACAACAATTTTCTTTTAGGAAAAATGAAGAATGGAACTACAATTTTTTCCTACAGGAAATGAAGAATTTAATGACAATTTCCTTTACGAACTCAAATGGATATAATGCAGAAATAAAATACTTTGAATTTGATTTGTCAATCATAAAGAAAAACACTTAAAGAGACATTGAACAAACTTACTTTTTCAAAGGAGGAAGAATCAAGCAAATTCACTGGTCTCTGTGAGGCATCAGACAATTGAAAACACAGCAAACAAAATGTTGAAAGTGATGGCAATGAAAAATTCAAAGGGAATTTGGTTGGCTTAGGGGGCAACACAGTCTCTAAGGGGAGACAGTGCATTGCAAAGCACCCCTGAGTGGGAGACAATGCTATGCAAAGCACTGTGTCTTGACCAACAGTGTGTTGAGTGAAACAGAGAACAAAATTCAAGCTACTAAACACACTTATAATGCAATTATTTGTTTCAAAAGCCTAATAATTGAGAGTAGATGCTACTAGGTGGATAAGCAGAGGAAAAAACACCAAGGATGAAAGGAAAAATCCCCAGTGGAGTCGCTAATTTGTTATGCAGAATTATGAATTATGGATAAAACACATTCCCTAAATGTCTTGCTATGCATTTAGAACAATAGATCAAAGAATTTGAAGACACTTTTCCTAAGAGTAAATAGACACACAAAAAGTTGGAGAAACTTACTTGGGGTCCAAGCGCTTCCTAGTCTCCTTCTGTCACTCTTTCTATAGCTTCCAATCCAACCTTGATCGCTAGACTAGTTCCTGCAAGTAGAAACACTAAACAACAAAGAGATTGCAATATACAGATGCCTATCCGTCTTAATTAGTTAAATAAATGAAACATGAAACATATACATCAGCTAAGAATCCATGATATGAAATATAGAAACATGAACAGAAACATATGTGGGAAAATGAGCAGCAATCTTTATTAATGGATAGAAGGGGGATGTTACAACCAACGATTAATTTGATGTCACCAGCTCTAGCATTCATCCCAGCCTCATCACAATAAGCATATCTCCAACAACATATCACTCTAATCAAACAATCAATTGAGAAGCCAACAACATTTCTTTACCCAATTTCTTCCTTCTCAAGCACTAGGATCTGTGCTCAATTTATAGAGCAGTTGAAGGTAGTTTCTCAATCAATGAATTTCTAATAACAGGAAAGACAAGTTTCCAAGCTCAGAGGTGTTATATGGACACATGGATTCAAAATTTGACACATATGGACTCTTCTAGAAGGCACTGGCCATGTGGAGATTCCAGAACAATGAGAATTTCGTTCCCATTTGACAAATGGACTCTTGAATGTCAGGAAGTGATTTGCAGAGCACCCTTGAATGGAGGTAACTGCATTTGCAAAGTAGTTATTCCCTTGAGAGGCAAAGTAGTTAGTCCCTTGAGAGGCTATGTTGGTGAGATCATAGGTGATATAACATGTACTTCAAATCTTGGAAACCTTGAAATGGAAGTAATGGATGATTTGTTCTTGTTGTTGTCTTAGGGTATGTAGCAACTGAAATGATAGGGGATGATAGACCATATTTCATTGGTTCTGTGGATGATGTCCAGTTTAACTAGGTCATTGGGAATGGTGCCCAAATTGATCTATAACACCTTTAAGAGTTAGAGAACTTCTTGTTGATGCTCGATGTGATCTTCCACTGCTTGAACCTTATAATTTTCTCTTAAATATGATGTGATGGACAGTGGATGATATCCATAAAGTGCCATAAATGGGGTCATTTTTGCTGCAGTATGGAAGGAAGTGTTATACCACCATTCAACAAGAGGTAACCACTTGAACCATTGTGTTTGTTTATCAGATACAAAACAACAAAGATACCTTCCAAACATTTATTCACTATCTCAGTTTGACCATCGGATTGCGGATGATAAGATGAGCTATGAGCTAGTTTAGTACCCAGACAAGAAAATAACTTCGTCTAAAAATTTCTAGTAAAAATGGGATCTCTGTCGCTCACAATAATCTTTGGGTTTCCATGTATCTTTTGAATTGTGTCCATAAATTTAGTATCAATTGTACTTGATTTAAATGGATGAGATAATGCACAAAAGTGTGCATACTTGGTAAGTCTATCAACTACCACCATGATGACAATCCTTCTGTTAAGTCCCTATATTATGAGTGTAGTCCCTTGTTATGTTAGTGTAGCCCCCCTTATTGTTATTTTTGTACCCCTGTAACCCCAATATTTTTATTATTTTTCCCTTACATTATTATTATTAGGTCAGCTAGGATTATATTGTGGCCCCATGGACTCCTATATATAGAAGGAGGTTTTGGTCATTTGTATCATCCAAGAATTGTTTATTCATGTAATTTATTGGAGGTTTCCCCCTCTAAGTGGCTTATTTCTAAGGCGTTGATATCTCTTTTCTTCTATTTTTGGAGCTGGTTTCACAACATTTGGTATCAGAGCTTTGGATTCTAGGGTTTTGCTACTCCAAACAGGTCATCGTGGAATTTTCGCTAAATTTTTTTTTCTACGAAGGTTCAGAAGTTGAAATTTTTAGAGCGCGAAGACAAAATCCTAAGGAACATTAATGCAACATTTCAGAGCTCATTTTGCAATATTTTCAAAGATATGATCAGTGTAAGTTAGGGTTTTTTGCAAGATCCAGAATTTAACCTAAACAATTCATCACGACATATTCGCTATAAAGTTTTTTTATACAAGGGTTCAGAAGCTGAAATTTTCATAGAGCGAAGTTGAAATACTGAGGAATGTCATGGAAAAACGTCAGAGACAGATTCATATTATTTTTGGAGGTATGATCTATGGAAGTTAGGGCTTTCTCAGGCTCCCGAATTTCATCTCAAAGAGGTGATCGTGGGAAAATATTCATAACTCTCTCAATATGCATCAAATTGGAATTGTGTAAAGAATGACTGGAAGCACACGGACTTTAGTTTCCTTTCTATAAATATCAGAGCTGAAGGAGGAAAAATTGACACGTGGTAAGTCATACAAGTTCTCTCTACTAAACCAATCCATAATTAGGTCATCATGGGTGAGTGTGTATAACTTTGTCTTGAAGAATCCAAATCAGGTCAGACCTGTGGCATTCAAAAGAAGATTCAGAGGGATACTTTAGGGCTAAATTTCAGATATTGAAGATCTGAAATCACATAGATAATTCAGGTTCAATATCGAGCTCCTCAAAAGCAAGAAAAAGGTGTGTATTTGTTTTTTAAAACTGCATAACATTTGTTTGAAAAAATAGTTTGAAGTGATTCCAAGGGCATATTGAAGAATTATTAACAGCATTGGGTTATATAATGCCTCCAAAAAATAATTCCATACCCATTAATCCCTCAGAAATCTATAATATGATGCATGAAGAGGAATAATTGCAGTATGAGATATCAAAATTATGGTACCAAGTGCAACAAATTTCAATCTTATGAAGAGCAACCAAAGATGACATATATGGTTTACAAGAAAAAATAGAGGCTAAGTTGGATGGTTTGAAGGATAAAATGAAATAATATGGATGATAAATTAGTGGAAGATCACATCGAGCATCAACAAAAAGTTCTCAAACTCTCAAAGGATAACCTAACTTTGGTGCAGAATCAAATGAAACAATCGGAATATCAACATCACATTGAAAGAAGTTATGAAGCAGTCACAGAAACAAGAACTTGACAAGTACGATCACTTTTAGAGTATCTCAAGGAGTGGAAGAACTTTACTGCAGAAGTTTCCACATGGGAGGATGATAATTTTATACATAAGCATCAAGAAATAATCAAGCGTTGAGGAAAACACTTGTTTGAAGGAGAGGGGCATGTTAATTCCCTATTTTACTAGTGTAGTCCCTTGTTATGTTAGTTTAGCCCCCCTTATTGTTATTTTTGTACCCTTGTAACCCCCATATTTTTATTATTGTGCCCTTACATTATTATTGTTAGGTCGGTTAGGAATATATTGTGGCCCCATGGACTCCTATATATAGAAGGAGGTCTTGGTAATTTGTATCATCCAAGAATTGTTTATTCATGTAATGTATTGGAGGTTGTCCCCTAGAAGTGGCTTATTTCTAAGGCGTTGATATCTCTTTTCTTATATTTTTGGAGCTAGTTTCACAACACCTTCCTTTGGACTTAGGTAAACCTATGATAAAATCCATTGAAATATCCTACCAACGTTGACTTGCAATGGATAAAGTTTGTAGAAGACACGGGGTCTTAATTGTCTCAACTTATTTTGCTGGCAAACCAAACATTCCACCACAAAATTTTAAATATCAAATTTAAGGCCATCCCAAAAAAAATTCTTTCTTCACCCTGTGGTAAGTTTATAAAAATCCTGAGTGTCCTCCTAAAGGAGAAGTGTGCAATTCCAAAATAATATTTTGTTTTAGTTGGGAATTATTACAAAGATATAAGCAATATTTGTACCATAACGAATCATTTTTCCAACTAAATGTATCAGATGTACTAGGATCTTGCTGCAAATTTTGAATGAGTGTCCACACTTCTTAGTCCTTCTTCCATTCATCCCTTGCTTCGGTTATCCAATCTAGTTGGATAATAGAAATGGCACAAAGTAATGCTTCCACCTCTTCATTCTTTCTTGAGAGTGCATCTGCAACAACATTTAGCTTCTGTTTTTTGTAGATGATTTCAAATTCATAACCCAACATCTTTGTGACCCATTTTTGCTGCTCTTCTGAAGATAGTATTTGTTCCAAAAAGTGTTTAAGACTATCATGATCAATTTTTACCTTGAAGTGTCTTCCCATTAGGTAAGGTCGCCGTTTCTTTAGTGCATGTAGTATTTCTAACATTTCTTTCTCATAAATATCTTTCTGTAAATAAATTCCTTTGATTGGACAACTTTCAAAAGCAACGGGTCTTCCTTCTTGCATTAAAACAACACCAATTCCATTTCCTGAGGCATCAAATTCCATAGTAAAGGTTTTTTTGAAGTTTGGCGTAGCTAAGACCGGTGCTAGGAACATTGCCTCTTTAAGATGTTCAAAGGCCTTAGTTGCTTCAAGAGTCCATGAAAATGCATCTTTCTTCAATAATGTTGTTAGAGGTGCTACTATTCTCCCATAATTCTTAAAAAAATTGTGATAATACCCTATTAACCCGAGAAAACCTCACAAATTATTTATGGTTGTGGGGGGATTTCCATTCCTTAATGGATTTAATTTTGTTAGGGTCTACCTTAACACCCTCGTGAGATAAAATATGACCCAGATATTCCACCTCTTGTACTCCAAAGAAACATTTTGATGTTTTTTCATATAATTGTTTCTCCTACAATAGTTTGAGCACACTGTCAACATGTTGAACATGATCCTTCCAAGGCCTGCTGTAGATTAGTATATCATCAAAAAATAATAGCAAAAAATTTCTAACGGTTTGAAAATGGAATTCATCAACACTTGAAATGTAGAAGGTGCATTGGTAAGGCCAAAAGGCATGACCAAAAATTCATAATGACCCTCATGAGTTCGAAATGTTGTTTTCAAAATATCTTCAATCTTCATTCTAATTTGATGATATCCTGAACGAAGATACAACTTGGTAAAATAAATTGCTCCATGTAATTCATCCAATAATTCATCAATCACAGGAATGGGAAATTTATCTTTAATAGTGATCTTATTGAGCTCCCTATAATCCGGACACATGCGCCATGATCCATCCTTCTTGTGCACCATAACTACTGGAGCAGATAAAGAACTTTGACTAGGTTGAATTATACCAGCCTCTAACATTTCTGCAATCATACGTTCAATTTCGCTCTTTTGGGCATAATGATATCTATAAGGACTGATGTTTGGAGGAGCACTTCCTGGAATCAAATAAATAGAATGATCATTATCATGAATAGGTGGAAGTCCTTTGGGAGTTTCAAACACCTTGGAATGATTGTCCAAGACTCTTTGGAGATCTAGAGAAATATATGATTTTGATGTTGGAACTTCTAGTGAGCATAATTGTGCAATTAAGCCTCATTGTTCTTTCTTCAGAAGCTTTTTCATGGCATTAAAGCTTATTATCTTTCTCAGCTTCCTCGTGATACCCCGTAATTCGACTTCCTTTCCTTCTGAAAAAAAATTCAATAAAATTTCATGAAAATTAAAATCTATCGTCCCAAAATATTGTAACCATTGTACCCCTAGTACAACATTAGCACCTTCCATTGGAATGGAAAGAATTGGAATATTCAATAAATATTCCCCCATGGTTAGCTTGATATTATGGCATTTTCCAGAGATATTTATAGTTCCTC
Source organism: Pinus albicaulis (assembly GCA_034641835.2). Lineage (NCBI taxonomy): Eukaryota > Viridiplantae > Streptophyta > Pinopsida > Pinales > Pinaceae > Pinus > Pinus albicaulis. The sequence continues at coordinate 939,470,383 of CM076580.1, forward strand.
CACTTGCAACCATCACTTGACATTCTGGTGTTGGGTATAGGAAACAATTCAATTCCTTGGCTACCTTACAATGAATAAAATTATGGGTACTACCCGAATCAATCAATATTATTACCTTTTTCTTCTTGATATGTACTTCTATCTTGAGAGTTTGAGGAGTGGTAATTCCTGCCAATGCATTACACAATATGGACTGACTTATTTATTCTTCTTCTAGGGTTGGTTCCTGGTGTATATCCTCTTCTTTTGAAGATTCTTGTTCATTTTCTTCCTCCTCTTCACAATCTATATAAAATAATTTATTATCAGCACACTTATGGCCTTTAGTGTATTTTCTATCACAAATGTAGCAAAGCCATTTTTCTCTTTTTTCTTCCAATTGTTGTGGTGTCAACCTTGTAGGTTGTGGAAGTCTAGGAGTAACAACACTTCCATATTTATAGATGTGAGTTGTAGGTTTCCTTTTCGCCATAATTTTACATTCAGTTTTTCTTGCCAACCTGAATTCCTTCTCCAATGAATTAGGTTCCCAAATACGAACCTTGTGTTGGATGTTACCCTTTAAAGTCCCTATGAAGACATCAATCCTGTGTTCCTCTAAAATATCAGTTACCCTTATATTCAATTTTTTGGAAGTCCTCAATGTGCTCCACCACTAAACCCTTTTGTTTAAGATTTATCAACTGGCTAAAAAAGGTGTTGCTCTTTGTATCCTCATAATGTGCTATCATTTCCTTCGTAAAAATTGACCAAGTGACAATTTTTTTATTGGAGCAAAGCCATCGATACCATACAAATGTATTTTTTTCTAAAATAAAGTTTCAATGCATACCTTTTGTGTGTTTTGCATATTATTGAGATCAAAATATTGCTCCATCTGTAGTATCCATGTTACGGGATCTTTTCCATCAAACTTCCTCATATCGATATTTGGAATATGGTGGTTCTTCCCTCCAACATTAGAATTTATGAAATCATGATTAACATTTTTTTTTTCTCATCATGATTTTCCTCTAATATATTTTCGCCATTAGGAAACATTTCTTGTATCAACTTTGTCAAACCTTCAATGTCTTCTTTTAGATAATTCTTCTTGTTTTCCATGTTGTATTTCATGCCATCCATCTTAGCTTCCATGCCATACATCTTAGCTTCCATACCTTTCTTCAAACCATCAATCTTAGCTTCCACACTTTTCTTCAAAACTTCCATTTTATTTTTTGTTTCTCTTTGCGAGAGAAAAAATTGGTGCATTTTCTCTTGTAATTTTGATATGTCATGTTGCACTTCTTCATCTTCATGAATCATAGTAGAGCCTTTTGAAGGCTTAATGGGTATTGAATTATTTTTAAGGGAAATTTTAGAACCCAATACTGATATCTATTCTACAATATTCCCTTGGAATAAATTCAAACTGATTCTTCAAACAAGACTTATGCAATTCGGAAAAAAAATACACACATTTTTCTTTCTTTTAAGGAGCTCAATATTGAAACTGAATTATCTCTATGATTTAGGATTTTCAATATCTGAAATTCGGTCCTATAATATCCCTCTGAATCTTCATTCGAATGCATTAGGTCTGACCTGATTTGGATTCTTCGAGGAAAAGTTATGCCCAATCTCCCACAATGACCTAATTATGGACTAGTTCAGTAGAGAGAACTTGTATGGTGTGCCACATGTCACTGTTTCCTCCTTCGGCTCTCAAATTGATACAAAAATGACTACCATCCGTGTACTTGTAGCCACTTTTTACAGAATTCCAATCCGATGCTCAGAGAGGAGTTATGATTTTTTCCCACGGTCACCTCTTTGAGATGAAATTTAGGAGCCTGAAACAACCCTAACTTCCACAGATCATATCTCCAAAAATATTGCGAACCAAGATCTGAAATTTTTACATGATGTTCCAATAGATTTCAGCTTCGCTCTATAAAAATTCCCACTTCTGAACCTTCGTAGAAATAAAGTTATAGCGAAAATTCCACGATGACCTGTTTAGGTGAAATTTGGGAGCCTGAAAAAAACCCTAACTTCCACAGATCATGTCTTCGAAATATTGCGAACCAAGATCTGAAATTTTTACAGAATGTTCCTCAAGATTTCTTATTCGCTCTATAGACATTTCAGCTTCTAAACCTTCGTAGAAAAAACGTTATAGCTAAAATTCCACGATGACCTATTTGGAGCAGTAAAACCTTAGAATCCAAAGCTCTGATACCAAATGTTATGAAACCAGCCCCAAAAATAGAAGAAAAGAGAGATCAATGCCTTAGAATTCAACCACTTTGAGGGGGAAACCTCCTTTACATTACATAAATGAATAATTATTGGATGATACAAATGAAAAAACCTCCTTCTATATATAGGAGTCCATGGGGTCACAATATAATCCTAGCCGACCTAACAATAATAATGTAAAGGCACAATAATAACAATATTGACGTTATAGGGGTACAACAACAATAAAAAGTGGGCTACACTAACAAAAATAAGAGACTAAAATAATAATATAGATACCTAACAATTCCTAAATTCCATAGAATGGTTCCAAAAAACAGTTTTGATTGTTTCATAAGGTCGTTGGTAGATATCTGCTCCTAATAGCATATTCAAGGTTTCTATCATCTCTTCAATGATCCCTTGAAGAAGTACAAGTTTAAGTGATGCAGGATCAAGAGTACAATTGGCTCTCTTATATTTTAATTGAAACTTCTCTTCATAGTCCTCTAGGGATGCATCAGGTCCTAGAGCCATCCTAAATATTTCATCCTTAGTTTCCTTGGACCTACAGTAGTCTCTGTATTTGTTGTTGAAGGTCTCTTCAATCTGTGTCCAGGTAGTCATGCTATCCTTAGGTAGACCCATGAACCAGTGCAAGGCTTCATCCTTAAGGGTGGATGGGAATAGCTTCAACTTCTGATCATTAGAGGTGTAGTCATAAGTCCTACAAACAACATCAAATTCAAACATAATTGTGGCAGGGTCCTTAGAGGTAAGTCCATGAAAGTGTGGAAGAGCTGAGGGGCTAATGTTTTTCATCTTAGTTTCCCCATCTTCCTCTCTTATGAGAAAGGCTTTCTGGATCCCAGCCATGGTTAATATAGGTGAAGCAGGTCCCTCAATTGAAACATGGTCTTCTTCTTCTTCCCCAATAGGATCCTCAAAATATTCAGAAGGCTCTCCTATAGGGGTTTTAATATCACTACCACTGAAGAAGAGTGAAGGGTGGCCAAGAGGTGATGTGGGGGTTTTAGGTAAGGTTTGTCTTTGAGTATTCCTACTCCTACGAGGCATGAAAATCAGATCTTTTTGTATTTATTTTATATTTCTGAAATGACATGAAAAGAAACGAAAGAAGATAGCATCAAGAGTGGGTATTGGTGAGCCCTGGTATTGCACCAAGAGTGCTGCAACTCCCAGAGGCTGCCCTACTTTACTTTATCAACCCGGGGTTCGTACCAACTTGGAGGTGACAGTGATATATACACAACAGATGAATTCTATTCATGTCATCCTCTCCTGCTTTACAAAAGGGTGTTATTTATTAAACTATGATAAAAACTGAAAAGTAAATTGTTGGAAGGAAATGAGAGAAAGGAAACTAACTTAATTTGTAGAAAGGAAATGACAGAAATGAAACTAATTTAATGTGCAGAAAGGAAATGACAGAAAGGAAACTAACTTAATTTGTAGAAAGGAAATGACAGAAATGAAACTAATTTAATGTGCAAAAAGGAAATGATAGAAATGAAACTAATTTAATCTACACAAGGAAATGAATGAAAAGAAACTAAACTAAGTTGCACATCGCTAGGCCAATCGTCTAAACACACCCTACTTATCCTCTGATCTATTTACCATGCTATCATGCTTCTAACCATGCAACTATTCATGATAAACTAAAATTGACAAAGTGTGGCTTGTAGTTTGGAGGAAAACAGGCTAAAGGTGCTAATGGAGGGCTCAACACATGAAACAAGGCTTAGAGGTGGAAAGAGTGGGTTTAAACCTTATTAAAGATTTATTATGGCATAAAAATTCTTTGGAGCGGAATGATTTAAAAAGTGTGATGGTAGAGTTGTGATGGAGGACGGAAGTGTGATATGCAATATCGCAATCGCAATATCGTAAACTTGGAGGGATAGCAGAAGTGTTGTTCGGGAGTAGGAGAGAAATGAAAAATGCGATGGGGAAAAAAAATACGAAGTGAGAAATGCAATGGGATAAAAGTTATGAAATTCGAAGTGTGATGGGGTAAAAACTGCGATTTGTGATGTGGTAGAGTACGAATAATATCGCAATCAGCGTCGAGAGCAGTAAGTCTTAAAAGAGAAGGGAAAAGGTTTCAAAATGCGATTTGTGACGGGTGACGTGGCGATAGGATCAGTGGCAGAGTGCGATGACTATATTGCAATTAGTGTTGGGAGTAGTAAGTCTTAAAATAAAAGGGGAAAGGTTGCGAAATGTGATTTGTGATGTGGCAGAGCATGGAGGATTATCTTAATCGGCGGTTGGAGCAGTAAGTGTTAATGGGAACCGAAGAAAAGATGTGATTTGTAATGTGTGACGTGGAAAAGTACGAAGAGTTTTCACAAATCAGTGTTTGGAGCAGTAAGTCTTAAAGAAAAAGGAAAAAGGTTGCAAAGTGCAATTTGTGAAAAGGCGAAGTACAGTAGCAGGAAGTTTGAGGAGCAAGGGCGGAGGTCGAGTACCAATGGTTTTCAAGCGTTTTGCGTTAAAACGGGTAAGGAAACCATGACGAATAAAAATAAAGGAATAAGGTGGGTTGGATATGTTTTTATGAATAAAAAGGTGGGTGCGAAAGTGAGAATAAGCGGGAAAAAGTGAAAATGGAGGGCATAACAGCAGTGCGCAGATTGTGAAGACAAAGATGGAGAATGAAGTGGGGAGACACCACGGATCTGCTCTTGGGTTTTAACAATAATTCTTGCAATCAACCTGCTAACTTATGCGCAAAGAAACAGACAAATGCGTAAAAAATACCATGCAAAGGAAGACTGGAAAATGGTAATGGAAATCTACTTTTAATCTCAGAAACAATGAACAAAAATTTGTTTTTGGGTCTGTGGGAAGGTTTGCCCTCCTTGAGCTCTATTGACAGAGATAAGAAGGGGGTCTTGATCCAAAGATTTTTGGTTTTTATCCTCTATTCTATTACTCACAAGCAAGTTAAACCTACCACAGCACACTGAAAGCAAAACTAAATAGCAATGAAACATAAACGAAATTATCAGAAGCGGAACTAATGAAATGACAGAAAGTAGAGAACAAATAAAACAGAGAGGTTGAGGCACGTGGATTGGGGCCTAACCCACAAGCCTAGCTCTCTGAAACTTAAATTAGTAAAATGAAATCAGTCTCCTCATTTCATAAAAGAATAACCTCATACATTTCTAAAAGTTTGATCACTGAGTAAAATAATAAAAAGCTCGATAGCTTGCAACAAAATTCTAACCCTTCCTAGCTCTAGCTTTGCTTTATTTATTCTACAGGGTAGCTACCAGCAAATACCTATAAAATAGTGATTGAGTCCACTTGATTCAAAGTAAAAAAATATTGAGTGCACTCCTCTTTGAGTTGCTTGGCTGCCTCTGGAATTCAAATTGCTGGAGATAATCCTTGGGGATCCTTTGGCTTCCTTTGGAATTCGAATTGCTGGAGAGAATCTTTGGGATCCTTTGGTTGCCTTTGAGAGTTAAGGAGGGTGGAAAATCCTCCTATAATTTCTCTTTGTTGTTTCCTCCAAGTCTTTATGATAAAATCTTTATAAAAATGCTAATAATCCATGCTTTTTTGCACTCAACCTCATATTAGGCACTCAGAGTATGTTAGCCTTAATCACCAACTATAATAGCACCATAAAACCAAACAATAAAGAAATGAAAGAAAAATATATCTAAGAAGGAAAAAAGGTGACCATTAACCCCTCCAAATATGTCTAATGATGGAGCTCATCATTGTGCAGCCATGATTTAATGACATTTAAGTCATTAAAATTTTCAGGTGATTGCACCCGACCTAGGTCACACTAGCCCTTAGCATCGCTGGATTTTTGCCCACAAAGTTTTGATATGTGACCTTTACACCACACAGTGCCTTAACAAAACACTATATCACCTTCCATTAAATGAAGCATTAAATCAAATAATAATAATAATTGCAGAAATTTCCAGATTATCCACAGTGTTAAGAAACAATGGTCAATGTTTCAAATCCCAACGGGGATCCATCTTCAGTACAGGATTTTGAATGAAGAATGAAATAAGAGTAGAAGGTCAGGGTTAATATATTGATAAGGAAAGAAAAAAAAAAAAAACCAACAAGACCAACTAATTAATTAATAATTTATTTATTTTTAATTAATAAATTTTAAGTAATATTTTTTTTTTTTTTTTAATAAATGTTAATTAATTTAATAATATTAATAATTTTATTCTATTTTAATCTATTCTAAAATCTTATAAAACCTAACTAATCTATTCTATTTCTAAAATATAACTAATCTATTCGAATTTTAATAAATTTAATTTTTAAAATTTTTATATAATTTTAATAAATTATTTTTTAATTATAACAATAATTATTTTCTAAAAAACTATAGATACTAATAATAATTCTTAATTAATTAATTAATTTTTATTAATAAAAATCAATTAATAATGATAATTATTAAAAGTAACTAATTTGATTAGCTATCAATCAAACCCTAATTGTTAAAAATCTTTTTTTTTTTTTTTAATTTTATTGTAAATAAAATAAGTTTTATAATTTATAATTATTATTAATTTTTTAAGAACTATAGATACTAATAGTATTTCTCAATTAATTAATTCTTATTATTAAAAATAAAAATGAATTAATAAGGAAAATTATTAAAAGTAACTAAACCCTACAAATTTATAGGAAGAGAAGCAAACCTGAGATACTATACCTTGAAAGAGGATGAACCCTGGAAGCACATTTGTCAAATTAGAGGCCGCCAACTATCACTGATCTTGAATCCTCCATCTCTGTTAATCTTATGAGGGTGTTTTATAATCTCGACGGCTTCCCTAATTTTTCTTCTATGATAGTGTTCCTCCCTGGCTATGATTTTGGAATCCTCAAGACGCCAGTGATGCTTAGTTTTCGAGGAGTGATTAGCAAGGGCCAAAGTGCGAGATCGTTCTTGTTTAATAGTAGCACCATGCTCTTTAAGATGCTTTTGAATTGAGCGCCCGATTTCACCAATATATCTTTCCCCGCATTGGCAGTCAATCTTGTAAACACCTTTAAGTTGCTCAGGATTAATACTATCTTTCACTGACTTCATTTTCTTTCTTATTGTCCTTGCTGATGAAAATTGCGTGAAGATATCATTCCTACCCAGAACCACGATTTTCTTGAGGTTCCTGGCACTTCTTGGAAATGACCGAACCCTCAGCTCTTCTTATGGCTCTTTTTATCTCTATCTCCTTATAACCTATACCCATGAAAACATATGTTAGGTGAGTGATTTCATCCTTTAGGTGCTCCTCATCGGATATCCTCAGGGCTCTTACAGCAAGAGTGTTAAGAACACCAATTTTCTTAGCAGGATGATGGTAAGACTCGGCATGAAGATAACTGTCAGTATGTGTTTTCTTCCTAAACAGTTGATGCCCCAATGTTCCATCTTCCTTTCTAGTAATAAGGACATCCAAGAAAGGAATGCTCCCGTTTTCTTCAATTTCCATAGTAAACTTGATTTTAGAGGAAATTGAGTTGAGGTGATTAAAAAATTTCTCGAGATTCTCCCTACCATGTGTCCATTTTATGTTGGTGTCATCTACAAATCGTTTCCACCAAGTTGGACTTAAGGGGAAAGAGGCAAGGGCTTTCTTCTTGAAGTGCTCCATAAATAAGTTGGCGACAATAGGCAAGAGTGGTGATCCCATTGCGACACCCGATACTTGCTCATATAACTGTCCTTGTAAGCTAAAGAAGGTGGATTGTAAACAGATTTCTGCAAGCTTAGCATTTTCTGAATTTGTAAGCTCATTGATCACGTGTACTGCTTCATCTAATGGAATCTTGGTAAACAATGAAACTACATCAAATCTTACCAATATGTCACTCTCATCCACCCTTTATTCCTTAATAAGTCTAACAAAATCATTGGAATATTTAATGAAGGAATCAATGTTTCCAACAAGAGGTTTAAGAATCTTGGCAACGTATTTTTCCAATTCATAAGTGGGGGAACCAATAGTATTAAAGATTTTTGGAAACATTGATTCCTTCATTAAAGATTCCAATGATTTCGTTACACTTATGAAGGAAGAAAGGGTGGATGAGAGCGACATATTGGTAAGCTTTGATGTAGTTTTCTCTGTTTACCAAGATTCCATTAAATGAAGCAGTACAGGTGATCAATGAGGTTACAGATCCAGAAACTGCTAAGCTTGCAGAAATCTGTTTATGATCCACCTTCTTCAACTTCCAAGGAGAGTTCTATGAGCAGGTATCAAGTGTCGCAATGGGATCGCCACTCTCGCCTATTGTTGCCAACTTATTTATGGAGCACTTCGAGAAGAAAGCCCTTGCCTCTTTCCCCTTAAGTCCAGCTTGGTGGAAATGATTTGTAGACAACACCAGCATAAAATGGACATATGGTAGGGAGAATCTTGAGAAATTCTTTAATCACCTCAACTCAATTTCCTCTGAGATTAAGTTTACTATGGAAATTGAAGAAAACGAGAGAATTCCTTTCTTGGATGTCCTTATTACTAGAAAGGAAGATGGAACATTGGGGCATCAGGTGTTTAGGAATAAAACACATACTGAAAACTATCTTCATGTCGAGTCTTACCATCATCCTGCTTAGAAAATTGGTGTTCTTAACACTCTTGCTGTAAGAGCCCTGAGGATATCCAATGAGGAGCACCTAAAGGATGAAATCACTCACCTAACATCTGTTTTCATGGGTATAGGTTATAAGGAGATAAAGATCAAAAGAGCCATAACAAGAGCTGAGGGTTCGGTAATTTCCAAGAAGCGCCAAGAACCTCAAGAAAATCGTGGTAGGGTTTTTCTACCTTAAATTAAGGGTGTTACAGATAAGATCGCCAAGGTTCTGGGTAGGAATGATATCTTCGCACAATTTTCAGCAGCTGGGACAATAAGGCAGAAAATGAATTTAGTGAAAGATAGTATTAATCATGAGTAGCTTAAAGGTGTTTACAAGATTGACTGCTCATGCGGGAAAAGTTCTATTGGTGAAACTGGGCGCTCTCTTCAAAAGCGTCTTAAAGAGCATGGTATTGATATTAAACATGAACGATCTCACACCTCGGCCCTTGCTGGTCACTCCTCGAAAACTAAGCATCACTTGCGTCTTGAGGATGCCAACATCATAGCCAGGGAGGAACACTATCGTAGAAGAAAAATTAGGGAAGCCCTCGAGATTATAAAACACCCTCATAACATTAACAGAGATGGAGGATTCGAGATCAGTGACAGTTGGCGGCCTCTAATTCGACAAATGTGCTCCCAGGGTTCATCCTCTTCCAAGGTATAGTATCTCAGGTTTGCTTCTCTTCCTATAAATTTGTAGGGTTTAGTTACTTTTAATAATTTTCCTTATTAATTAATTTTTATTTTTAATAATAAGAATTAATTAATCGAGAATTATTATTAGTATCTATAATTTTTTAAAAATGAATAATAATTATAAATTATAAAACTTATTTTATTTATAATAAAATTAATTTTTTTTTAAAGATTTTTAATAATTAGGGTTTGATTGATAGCTAATCAAACTAGTTACTTTTAATAATTATCATTATTAATTGATTTTTATTAATAAAAATTAATTAATTAATTAAGAATAATTATTAGTATCTATAGTTTTTTAGAAAATAATTATTGTTATAATTAAAAAATAATTTATTAAAATTATATAAAATTTTAAATTTAAAAAAAAAAAAAATTATTAAAATTCGAATAGATTAGTTATATTTTAGAAATTGAATAGATTAGTTAGGTTTTATAAGTTTTTAAAATAGATTAAATAGAATAAAATTATATATATATATATATATATATATTAAAAATAAATAATATATTAATTAATTAGTTGGTCTTGTCAGTTTTTTTTTCTCTCCTTATCAATATATTAACCTTGACCTTTTGCTCTTCTTTCATTTTTAATTCAAAATCCTATCTTGAAGATGGATCCTCGTTGGGATTCGAAATGTCGACCATTGTTTCTTAACACTGTGGATAATCCATAAATTTCTGCAATAAACGATAACCACAAAAGCTTAAAAACCATAATAATAATAATAATAATAATAATAATAATAATAATAATAATAATGATGATGACTCGATTTAAAATAGTAGTAAAATATTTATAAAAAAAAACAATAAATCGATTCAATTTAATTTGTTATATTATAATTTATTTTTTATTAATAAAATTACAAATACATATTTTTAGAGGAACATCATAATATATATATCACATTAAAATAAAATTAAACCAACATAGATCCATCTTAAGTATGGATCTAACATGAGCAAAGAGGGATCAAATTTCTTAAAGTGCAAAATACAATGTGTAATTTTTCATTGTTTAAATTGTATTTTTGAATGCTATATAAAGTATATATAGGACCAAATAAAAGTTTTAACCATAAAACTTATTTTTGGCAAATTAAAATAGTTCTTTTAATTATTAATATATTTTAATCCACATTCAATATTTTTTATATACAACATTAAAATATTTTATTTTAACATATATATATATATATATATATATATATATATATATATATATATATATATATATATATATATATATATATATATATATATATATATATATATATATATTCATTATGATGTATAGCATTATTTTTCTATTTAGAGTATAATTTTTTTTTTTTTTTTTTTAAAGGGGCATGTGACTTACAAACTTACACATCCCCTCATAATGAGTTGTTGAACAGAAGTGATGTTGTAACAAAACAAAGTTATTTCAACTTGTTACAGGATATCATGTTTATATTTGCAATATACAAACTAACAAAAATGTTTAAAGGCCCCTGAAGTGACTATTATTGTTAAAATGTGGAAGGAAATTGGAAATGAATGTGAACGAGTGCGGAAGAAGCATTCAAAATTTTATATCCAAAGATGAAGATTTACATGAAACATTCATTTTTCTTTAAATTATAGTTTCACTATATATATATATATATATATATATATATATATATATATATATATATATATATATATATATATATATATATATATATATATATATATATATATATTTAAAATTTTGACATTGCCAACAAAGTGACAAGATTTTAGTGTGATTCTTCACATTGCAATTTACGAAGAGAAGAGGTGCGAGAGTGCAGAGGAAGCAGAATGAAAGATTACTCTACACTCAAGAAAATTTTGTTGTGTCATTAATGATTTTCAAGATAAATGTGTGTGGGGATCAAAAAGATACACTCTGATTATATAATATGAGTAAGGATGAATATATTTGGGCATAAAGTTCCACATAAGGAAAAAAATTGGGATCCTCAACCCAACATTTGTCTATATGCAATTAGAGTAATCAATCATAATCGCCTTTGATAAGCTCTCTCTCAATGTAAAGTAAATACATCAAAATATTAACTATAAATTGCACCAGATGTTGCAAAGGGAACGTCGTGAGGCATAGATTAATTCAACAAGAATCGTGGCATATATAAAATTATTGAAGATAATAATTAGTTAAAAAAATGGTATTCAAAACATTTAGATAATGTTATGAAACCAACTACAAAAATAGAATAAAAGAGATATCAACGCCTTAGAAATAGCCACTTCGAGGGTACAACAATAACAATAAGGGGGCTACACTAACAATAATAAGGGGATACACTAGTGTTATAGGGACCTAACATACCCCTCTCCTTCAAACAAGTATTGCCCTCAATGCTTGATTATTTCTGGATACTTCTATATAAAATTCTCATCCTCCCATGTGGAATCTTCAATGGGTATGTTCTTCCACTTGTTGAGATACTCTAAAATTGATCGATTTGGTAGTTGTCGAGTTCTTGTTTCTGTCACTGATTTAGAACTTCTTTCGCTGCGATGTTGATCTTCTTGTTGTTTCATTCGATTCTGCACCAAAGTTAGGTTGTCCTTTGAGAGTTGGAGAACTTGTTGTTAATGCTCGATGTGATCTTCCACTATTTTATCATCCATATTGGCTTTCATTTGATCCTTCAAACTATACAACTTAGCCTCCATTTTTTCTTTTAAATGATCTATGTCATCTTTGATTTCTCTTTGTAAGATCGAAATGTGTTGCACTTGGTACCGTAATTTTGATATCTCATACTGCAATTATTCCTCTTCATGCGTCATAGTATAGATTTTTGAAGGTTTAATGGGTGTTCAATTATTTTTAGGAGGCATTTTATAACCCAGTACTGATTTCTATTCTACAGTATGCCCTTGGAATCAATTCAAATTGATTCTTCAAATAAGACTTATGCAATTTGAAAAAATACACACATTTTTCTTGATTTTGAGGAGCTCGATATTGAAACTGAATTATCTCTACGATTTCGGATCTTCAATATCTGAAATTTGGCCTTGAAGTCTCCCTCTGAATCTTCTTTTGAATGCCACAGGTTTGACCTGATTTGGATTCTTGAAGACAAAGTTATGTCGAATCTCCTACGATGACCTAATTATGGACTGGTTCAGTAAAGTGAACTTGTACGATGTGCCACGTGTCACTGTTTCCTCATTCGGTTCTGAAATTGAAACAAATGAAGCTACATTCCGTGTACTTATGGCCACTTTTTACATAACTCCAATCTGACGCTCAGAGAGAGAGTTATGACTAATTTCCCACGGTCACCTATTTGAGATGAAATTCGATAGCCTGAAAACACCCTACCTTCCACAGATCATATCTTCGTAAATATTGCGAACAACTATCTGAAATTTTTAAAGTAGATTCCTCCAGATTTTGGCTTCACTTTGTAAAAATTTCAGCTTCTGAACCTTCATAGAAAGAAATTTATAGCAAAAATTCCATGATGACCTGTTTTAGGTGAAATTTGGGAGCTTGAAAAATCCCTAACTTCCACAGATCATATCTTCGAAAATGTTGCGAACCAAGATTTTAAATTTTTACAAGACTTTCCTCAGGATTTTGACTTCGCTCTACAAAAATTTCAGCTTCTGACGCTTCGTATAAAACATGTTATAGTGAAAATTCCACAATGACTTGTTTGGAGAAGCAAAACCCTAGAATCCAAAGCTCCGATACCAAATGTTATGAAACCAGCTCCAAAAATAGAAGAAAAGAGAGATCGACACCTTATAAATAGCCACTTCGAAGGGGGCAACCTCCAATACATTACATAAATGAAAATTTTTTGGATGATACAAATGAACAAAACCTCCTTCTATATATTGGAGTCCATGGGGCCACAATATAATCCTAGCTGACCTAACAATAATAATTTAAGGGCACAATAATAAAAATATGGGGGTTATAGGGGTACAACAATAACAATAAGGGGGCTACACTAACAAAAATAAGGGGATACACTAGTATTATAGGGACCTAATGGATAAATAGAAACCACTCACATTTTTTGCAAATTAATAGATTCTATAACCTTTCCAACATAGATTGCCTCTTAATATTCAAAGATGGCCTTTCAAGTTCCAATAAAAAATATTTGATAGATTTTGAAAAAATACAGGTAGTAGATGACATCAGATAAGATAAATAAAATAATATTAATTTATGAACAATATGATGGCTATATTTCCAAATCTAAATTTTCATCACAACCTTACAAATTTTAGACATCGTCACGTATTAGATGAAAATCAGCAAGACATCACCTCCTTATTATTCATAACTTTTGATTTAAAATCTGCAACTTTGATGGGAAAATCTAATGAAATACAGTTGATGATGTTCAATATATCCAATTTTTCCTTTGAGAACATCATCTCTGAAATTGTAAAGAAACATTTTGAATTGCATTGACACTAGCAACAAAATATTTTAGTGTTTTGCTTTGCCCCCTCAACAATCCACGGTTTAAATCCCCTGATAACCAAAATTCTAATATGTATTATAACTTCTTGTATATATCATCAATTTATCAAGAGAAAATTTTGATCCATTAGAGTTTCCTTTTCCTACACATTGGTGGCATGATCCCCTTTCAGCCCTGTCATGAAAAATCACACGTAGATAGAATTTTCATTGAGTCAAACGTTGGTAGAAATTGTGCAAGATATTCCTTTTTGTGAGTACGCACTTTAGAAGGCAGGAATATCCCCATTACCAAAGAATTGAAAAGGAGCGAGATGGTGATTGTGGGCAAACAACGTCTGAAAAGTAGTAATAATGTATGGGAGGAAGAGTCACATGCGTCACCCCAGAAGATTGAAGGCCAACAAGATGATTTTGTTATTCAATTAATGGAAACTCCAAATAGCCACATCTAATTTTATTAACATTTCACCCGATATTGAATCTCCCCAATTCCCATTACCGAAGACTTGAAATTTTTTTATTGTTGGATGGCAATTGTTGATAAGTAGAGCCTGGAAAGAAGTAACAACAAAAGGGAGGAAGATTCACATGCGTCCCGCCAGAAGATGAAAGGCCAACAATCCATCCGTGTTATTCAATTAATGGAGACTCCAAACAACCACATCCAACATTATCAATATTATTAATATTAATATTATAATTCGAGGGTCGTTTTAGGCGATGGCTTCTACTCTACTTTTATAAGCTATTTATTATGCTCTCTTAGTTTGTCTTTTATTTACACTTAAAATGATGCCAAGTTTGAAAATTTGTTCAGTTTAGTATTTACTCATGGCCTGAAGCACCTTGTGCTCTTCTTGCAGAATGCAGCGTGCATTTTCTCTTTCACTTCCATTGAGTTTCCAGCTGAAATAGAAATTGAAGTTTCACCACCTTCTTCTCATTATCATCGTCCCACATTTAACATGGACACTTCCTCTACCTCTGCCTCCACCTCCATTACTATTAATCTAAATAATAATCACATGTATGATATATTCATAAACCACCGTGGTATTGACACGAAGAAAAACTTCACCAGCCACCTTTATCATTGATTTATTTTATATGGATACCAAGTTCTTTTAGACCCAAAACAATTGAAGGAGGGTGACTACTTTTATTCTCAAATAAAAACTGCTATTAAATAAGATTTAATCCATATTGTATTTTTTTCTCCATGATATGCAGACTCTATCATTGGTGTATGAAGGAGATCCTCTTCATGTTAAACACGGGTGCTAACATTATCCAAATATTTTATAATGTGAAACCCTCAGAACTAAGGTGGGAAGAGGGCCAAAAGGGCTTGTATTCCTAATCATTGATCAACCATGAAAAAACAAAAAGATGTTCTTTTTCCACTCTTAAACAGTGGAGAAATGGCCTCTCTCACGTTGTAGGTATATGCGGTTTCGAACTTCAGGCCTGTAATGGGTAGAAATCCAATCCTCCCTCTCAATATGGTATTATTTTATGTTGGATGGATTTATATATGTCTCAATTTTTTTTTTCACTAGCTCTATTTATTTTCTTGTGAATCACCAGCAATGAGGGGGAGCTTCTAGAAAAGGTTATCGAATGTGTATTAAAAAGGTAGACAAGGGATTAACGTGGAAAAATATCCAACAAGGAAGGATTAGAAGGTCAGATATTTTGAAAACATTTTTCAGCATACGAGGAAAACTCACATAGTTGGTTTTGTGGGGTTAGGTGGCATAGGGAAGACAATCACAAAATAGATCTTCAATAGGAAGAAATAATCTTATCGTAGCTTTTTAAATTCATTGCAGATAAAAATTATCAAGATTTTGAATGGATTAAACAAGGAAATAAACAACGGTGATGAAGGTATAGAGATTCTAAAAAAACATCTTTCATCTTCTCACGCTTTAGTGATTTTAGACGATATTGATAATGTGAATCAATTGGATGCATTTTTACCGATTCAAATAGTTCTCAGTTCTAAAAGCTTAATATTAATTACATATCGACACAAAATTGTTCTCAAAGGCTCGAGGTTTGACACGGGGTTGAAGAGAAATAAATTTACAAATTAAATGGATTTGAGATACAACATTCGTTGTAGCTCTTCTACTCCCATGCCTTCAGCCACTCGTATCCATTCCTAGGATTTGAATCTATGGTAGATGAGTTCATTAAAACTTGTGATGGTTTGAATTTATCTTTGAAATTTTTCAACACACATGTTTACATAAAGGATGACCAATATGAGTGGAAAAACCAACTAGATATTCTTCAACAAATACTTCCTTATGAGATACAAGGGAGACTAAAACTTAGTTATGATACACTGAATGAAGAGGAAAGACATATATTCTTAGATATTTCCTGTTTTTTCATTGGAAAAAACATGGATAAAACTTTAAGAATATGGAATGGATCAAGATGGAAAGGTTCTATGGGGTTTCAAAATCTAATCAATAGGTGCCTTATAAAGTTAGACAACAAAAATAATATATATATGCATGATCATCTTAGGGATCTGGGAAGAGAGATTGCAGAGGATTCAAATTTTCAATTGTGTCATCAGGTGTTCAATTCAACACATAACGTTGATGATTTTTTAAAACAATCATACATAAGTTCTCAACCATTAAAATAATTTTGAATTATTAAAAGATATCTATGAATAATCGTTTTTTAATTATTTATTGTTTTTCTTTAAAAAAAAGAACAAACACCAATAAGAAAAAAGTATGAGGATAAAATTTTCATTTCCTCCACCAATTTCAAACCAAAGTATCACTCCAATCTCTGTCGCAATAAGATGAGGAGGAAAATTAATATCCTTGAAGGTGGCTTTATTTCAAGAAATCTAGGTTTCTCAATAGAGAAGAGGAGGGGTGTTCCTGAGACCTTAATTTCCTGATGAATTCCACCAAATTCTCCATGCTTCCATATAATTGTTCCCACTCCATTCCAAATTACAGTTCTTGGCTTTTGACCATATGTTTAAAAACAATGAACTTTTAAGAAATAAATGAGCTACAAATTCATCATCATTTTTGCACAAAATGCACCAACAAGGACCTTCCTTTTTCCTTTTTCCCAAATTGTCCCAAGTTGGCACCTTGTTTTTTATCAAGCACCAAAGAAATAATCAAGTTTTTGTCCAACAAACCAAATTCCAATTATATCATCAATTCAAACTTAATTTACATAATTATAATCCTATGCTTTTTTAAATTATTCATAAAAAAAAGGGAGGAAAACTATTGTTGGGGTGGTAATGTTTTTAAAGTTTCTAGCATTTGTATGTCACATATATCATTAATTTAAACTTAATTTATAGAACTATAATCCTATGTTTTTTTTTTAATTATCATAAAACAGAAGGGAGGAAAACTGACCACGAGATTATTTGGGTGGCAATGTTTTTAAAGTTTCTGGATTTTGTATGCAATATATATCATCAATTTAAACTTAATTTATTAAATTTTTTTTTTTTTATTTTCTGAGTAAGACTAATTCTATTAAGTAGAGAAATATAGTACAATCAAAGCTTGCATAGAAGCGTAGCATGAGAGCAAGGGAGCCGGAAATGATAAACTATCAACCTCGGTCCCAATGAACATTCACGACTGAAGCAAAAGAGGACAGGAAGAACAAAATAAAGAACTAGACTAGGGAGTCGACCCAGAATGGGGAGAATCTCCCAATCGACATTTTTTCCCTTTCTTTTTACTGACTGTGACCCAGCCATTGCGAGCTGGCTGGACTGGAACCACCTGCAAACTATTCTGCATAGAAGGAGGAGTCTCCTTATCTGAATCTGAGGATGAGGACTCATGAGTGCGCTTCTGCGAAGTCGGAGGAGCAGCAGAATCCGTAGGGCGTGCTGGGGGCGCGTCCCTCGGGAGGTCTTGATTCTCCCTTTCCACCTCTATGTCCTCCTCATCAGAGCTAGAGGAATCTATGTCATCCATTGGAGGTTTATCGCATGGTTTCCAGTTCTTGGATTTGGATTTGCGCGAGATATTCTTCTTTTTGTCGAGGAATGTCGCACAAGTATTCTGAAGATGCCCAGTCTGATGGCAATGGCGACATATGAAAGCAGTGTTCTCATAGTCTAAGGTTTGCGTCCAATTAAAGTCCCCTACTTTGAGGTTGATCTGATCAGGCAACCCTTTACTAATGTCTATTTCTGCGCATATTTGGCCAAAAGTATATATTCCTTTTTCACCTCGAGAGGTGTCCGTTGCCAGGAAGCGTCCTAATGAATCCCCAATCCCTTGGAAGATAGCAAAATGCCATAGATGAGCAGGGAGATTTGGAAGGCGGACCCAAATGGGAAGCTTGGTGATGACAGCCAAAGAGGGGTCGAAATCGGGGAACCAGGGGGTGAGGAAAAGTCCCGCTGATCCCCAAAACCAAGGGCCTCCCGTTAAGGCTTTCTTGTAGTCATCACTGGAGACAAATGCGACAATGAAGAATCCTTTCGAGCAAAAGAAGACCTTGCAGTTGTTGGTCCAGTTAGAGTGGAGCCACTGGTATAGATCGGCAGTACGAGGCCATAGTCCGTTAAATCTGCAGATGATGGCTGTTTTTGCAAACAGCTGATATTGATCATCCAGAGATGGATGAGAGATTTCAATGGAAGGAGTTTCTTCCATTTTATCCACCAAGAAAGGCTTGGGAGCCTCAGCTGGTTTGGAATTCTTCTTGGAGGATTGTGCATAAACCACATCTTTATAGGAGAAAGCAGGGGCCGACGAGGTCTGCCTAGATGCTCCTCCTCGCAGACGTAAGGTGAGCATCACTAAAGCATCTCCTTCAATACTGTAATGAGACAAGGGCAGAGAGTCTTCGAGCTGTTTACCTTCGTAAGTCAGTCTCAGCAGGGCTATGGGGATACCCAACCTGAGCTCAAGCTCTCGCAGGAGGTTAAGCACCAGATCTGAGGCCATCACCCAAAGCAAAAGCGTTTTTCCTGAAAGAAGTAAGATCTGGATTTGAAAGCCCGAGGGTGAGCTATGCTGAGGGTAAATAGTCGAATGAATTTCTGAAGAAGCCGCTTGAGGGGCGCCCTTCTGATCCCCATCTTGCATCGTCTCTGCTCCTTCTATTATTCAAGCC
This sequence comes from Pinus albicaulis, assembly GCA_034641835.2. NCBI lineage: Eukaryota > Viridiplantae > Streptophyta > Pinopsida > Pinales > Pinaceae > Pinus > Pinus albicaulis. The sequence goes on from CM076580.1 coordinate 939,489,620, forward strand.
AACAGGAGGTTCAGCCGTTTGGACCATGGCTCCTCTGTTCTCATCAGAGGCGGCGAAGAAATCGAGACACCGATCTTAGATTTCTGGCCATTGGCAGTAAAAAAACGTTCCAAAGTTACGGATCTAATACCCGATCCAGTCCCGCCGCCAACAACATTTAAATTCAAAGGCCCTTGAGAACCCTTGCATTTTCCGGCTATATTCCTTTCCCAAGGGCGGTAGATCTTCATGTCCACAGCAGAATGGCCATGGGCAGTATTCTTAGCGGCATCCTCGATTCTAAAGGTGGGTTGTTCCAGATAGAGTAGTTGGTTGTATACCCTTGATCGAACCTTGCCAATGTCCATGGGTTCCTGTTCTGTGATCCTATCTCGCAGAATATGTTTGCCATCGCTTGAAACTGGGCATCGGGACTCAAGGCTAATGGAAAGCACTGCAGCGTCTCGTGCAACGGGAGGTTTTGATCCGCCGTCTGCCTCAGAGGCAGCGAGAATGGATGTGAGGGCTATCTCAGAAACAACGAGAGTTGTTGTGAGTACAGCTGTGTCGATATTAAGAGGTGCCCTCACTGGGACTGTACCTCCAAGGTCGACATCCGTGGCGGTGGCTAGGTTTTGCAAAGCACAGACAGAAACCCTAGCTGAAGCCATAACTTAATTTATACAATTATAATCCTATGTTTTTTCTAATTATTCATAAAAACAAAAAGGGAGGAAAACTGACCACGAGATTGTTCGAGTGGTAATACTTTTAAATTTTCTCAATTTATATGGCTAAAAAATCATGTGCTTGCAACTGGAATAACTTATTAAAAAAAGTAAATATAAATATTGTTTTAAACCTTGCATATTTACTTTAACTGTTTTTTTTTTTACTTGCATCAAAATTCTTTGGCTTCCCTCGGCTTTGGACACAAAGCCTTATTGTACCTATATTTAGAAATTGGAACAAGAGTGTTCCATCTAACTACAAGACCATTATGGTTAGCCATATCCTGGCCAAGATTTATGGGCTCATTTTGGAGAATAATCTTAGCCTTTGGCTTGAAATCTAGGGAAAAAGAGCTAAAGGACAAGCTGGTTTTAGGAGACATCACTCGACTATTGACCATTTGGTCACTCTTAGAATCATTGCAGAGGAATGTCACAATAATAAATTTTATTTCTTCTATTGCTTTGTGGAATTTAGAAAAGTTTTCGACACTGTCCCTCGAGATAAAATTTGGTAGAGACTTAGAGAGATCATGGCCCCTCCTGAGCTGAGGATTGTTGTGATCCGTCTCTACGAGACTGTCACTGCCAAGCGTAATACCAACGAGGGGTGGTTTAAAGACATTGAATGCAATATTGGAGTTAAGAAATGGTGTCCCCTATCCCCGACCCTTTTTGGCATATACATCGATCAGCTAGAGTAGTGTTTGGAATTTGTGGGGTGCAAGGGCATCGAGGTTGCTGGTGTTCTCATTACTATTCTCCTCTATGACGATGATATCGTTCTTCTTGCAAAAATCCATTATGACCTTGACAAGGAGCTCCAGATTCTTCATGACTACTGCTCCAAGATGGGTATGAAAGTTAATATCGACAATACTAAAGTCATGATCATTAAATCCAAAAAGATCACCGATGGTAGTTTTGTGTATAATAACTAGTGCTTAGAGAAGGTTTCTTCTTATAAGTATTTGGGCATTGACTTCCCTTATCATATCAACTGGAATTATAGCAACAAGAAAATGATTATTAGGGGCTGGAAAGCTTATTATGAGCTTGAAAACAATTGTAAGTCATTCAAACATTTGGAGTAAAAAGAGGTTCCTCTTTGAGACACTTTCCACCCCTGTTGTCTTATACGGATGTGAATTTTGGGGATGCATTATATCTAGAGAGTCATGGAGGAAGATTGATATGATTCAAAAGAAATTCATAACCTACAACCTTAAGATCAAGGGAAATACTCCCTATCCTATCCTCTTGATCAAATTTTGTTTGTCCCCCATTAATAGTATGAATATGTTTAGATATCTTATGTATAGGAAGAAGCTTGACAACATGGAATAAAAAAGGCTCCCTAAAATTTCTTCTAACTGTAGTCAAAACCCTCACCTTTGCCTCAAGCGCGGGTCGCATAAGGATGCCCAGTCCTAGCTCATCCATTGGGGAATTAAGGAGGAGATCAGTATGGGAAGAAAAGGTAATATCAAAATTAATATTACCTCCAAGTTTAAGGACAAGCTATGGGAGGATCAAGAGCTGGAGGGTAAAAGGAAGCTAAGATTCTATAAGTAAGTGATCAACCCCACCCTTGATAATCAAAATTATCTCTCTGTGTTGTCCAACAATAAGGAAAAAATGAACATCACTAAGTAAAGAACTAATTCCCATGAGATTTAGAGTGAGACCGTGCGGTGGTCTATCCCCAAGACCCCTTGGAATGATAGAATCTATCAAATTTTCGATTCTAAGTGGGTGGAATATGAAAAGAACTTCCTTTTAGACTGCCCCACTCTTACTCACATTCACTCTCAATTCCCTGCCATCTGCCACACTTCCAATCTTCTTGACCTATTATTCCAACCCACCTATAGTGATCTTGAAGCACTTATTTCCCTTCTCTTCGACCATAGAAACAATATTTTGAAGAATCAAACTTAGATTCTTTCTCCTCTCTTAAGGTCTGATAGACCTCATTGGTCTTAGTAGAAAATAACCATCATCATCATCATCATCAATTTTACTTTAACCTAAATTTTTGATAGAAAATAGATACAAGAACGTTCAAATTATAATGAAAATTAGTGATTCAAATTATGATTAAAAAAACTAATAAGTTTATGTATAACTATATGTTAAAAAATAAATAAATAATTTAAATATTTAGACGTTCATATAAATTTTTAAAAAAATACAATCCTACATAGTGACAACCCTTCATGCCATCCATAATTTAAAATACATAGCTTTATCTTTATCATGTGTTTTTTCAAAGATACAACTTCCAAATAAACTTCCTACACCACTCACATTCTATATATATAATCAATTTAAACTTAATTTGTATAATTATATAATTATAATCCTCTATTTTTTAAATTATTCATAAAAATAAAAAAAAGAGGAAAACCGTTAAGCTTAAACAATTAGAGGAAAACTTTAAGCTTGAACAATTAGCTGAAATTATATACACTGGTTAAAACCTTGACTACGAGATTGTTGGAGTAACATTTTTAAAGTTTCTCCGGTTTGTATGGCTAAAAAAGTGAGGTGTTTGCATGCAATTGGAATAACTTGTTAAAAAATTAAAATTAAAAATATTGTTTTAAGTTTTGCATATGGAATTTAATTGGTTTGTTTTCTAAGATAATTATTTAATTTTATTTGAATCTGAACATTTGATTAAAAAAAAATATATACATAAACATTCAATTATAATAAAAATTAGTGATTCAAATTATAATAAAAATTAGTAAGTTTATATATAACTATATGTTACACAAATAAATAAATAATTTAAGGATTTAGAGGTCCAAATAAAACAAATTACAATCCTACACAGTGGCGGCCCTTCATATCATCCATAACTTAAACGATATATTTTTATCTATTAAAAAAATAATATGCTCAATTATAAAATGAAGAATCAAGATAGTTGAAAAAAAATTACTAATGGATTATCATCCAAAACATGACAAAGCTCTCTTTGGAATTATTGCAACTGACCATCATTGGGAATGTGAAGTGTCATCATAATAATTAATATTTTCACATGGTGAAGCAATTCCTGGTTCTTTATACTTTGAGGAAGGGGGAATTAGTATTTGAATTAGGAAGCACATTAGCCTCATTGGCTCTCTGTTCAAAAGATTATTTCAAAGACCGGAGATGAAAAACTTCATCGGACAAAGTTTTCAGAACAATCAACTTAGTTATATGCCTATGCAATGCGAAGTATTCAAGATATTTTTCCCAATGGACTTTGGAATATTGAGAACATTAGCATAAATATACAACTCCCTAAGTTGTACATGTGCCTATATTTTCACATTTTCAAACTGGGCTTAATACAAGTGAATTTTTATAGTAAAAGTCAAAGGAAAAATGCAAACTTTAGACAAGAAAAAAAATAACATAATTATCTGGGATTTGGGTGTCCAGATTGTTTCAAAATCCACCCCCGTTATATGTAAAAGAATTAAATTTTCCATCAGATTCCATGAAAGCAGGGACCAATATGGACAGTTATTCCACTAGAGCCCTATTAGTTGTGGTGGTTGGGCAATCCTGCCTCGTCATTGGGAAACATGACAATAGAAGGGACATATTGTCAAATTAATTTTCAGAATTTGGTAGCAGGCACTGCCACCAAGGATGAATGTGAGTATTACTTTTGACTTTTACCAGCTTAAAATAATCGCCAAGCAGAATCATAAATTTAAGCAATTTGGAAGTTCTGGAAGTTAGAGGTGATACGATGTAATATTTTTCGTCTTCGTCCCAAGAGCTAAAGAAGTTGAAACTGCAAAGGTATCTACACTATGTTTATTGGTTATAATTATTTTAAATATGAACAAGTTGAACGATTGTATAAATCAAAATTCAGTTAATAGTTAAAACAGTAAAATCCATTGGTGGAAGAACTCTCAATCGTCTAATAAAGGATATGACGCTCAACAATAGTACACAGTGGCAGCTAGGAGAATTTTTTTCAAAGGAAAAGGCCTTACAACGTAATATATTATTTGACCTTTTATGACCCATGATAAGATTGAGTTTGAATTGACTCTTACAAGTAATACATGTCTTAAATGGTTGAGCATTCTTATATCATGTTTTTATATATATTTCTAATAAGGTTATAGGCCTCATTTTATGAAGTGGCTAGTTCATTACATGACCATTAATAGGATAAGGATTAAAATAAGACCCCGTATTATAAAATTTATTGTTGATTGTGTTACTATGGGATGCATACCATACCCCATTCAAGTATGAAATTTATTTGCCACAACCAAAACCTTGCTTTTATCCTTGTTGATCACTTCGATTGTAATTTATATGATTTCATGTGTACTCCCTTCCGTGATGAGGATAATAATTGCAAAAACCATAGTATAATTATTTATATGCATTTTTAAGCTTTGAAAGAAGAGCATAGGAAATTGAAAAAAATTGAAATCGACACCTATTAAATTTGTTTAAATATAATATATTACATGATAATGATGGGTATATATCATGGATACGTTATTCTAGCTAGATTAATATTTAAGGTTGGAGGAACTTGAAGAACACACTTACATTCTTTGGTATTTGTTTATGCTTCGTTGTAATTGAACAAGAAGTTTATATCTTTTTTCTTCTATTTGGTGTAGGACAAGATGACCCGAATTTGATGAAAATAAGAAAGTAATATGAATCAATACTAATAGGAATAAAATACTTTGATTTACCACGTTAAAAACAAATAAACAAGCACGTGTACTAACCAAGTTATGTTATGATCCTAGCACTGGGATATGGTGGTTGCTGATAGGGGCATAAAGAATCATCATTTTTTCTTATGATTACCTTTCCCTGTGCGTAAGTGTTAGCTAAATTGTGTAGAGTGTAGAGGAAGCTTTCATTGTGCTTCCTTTGCATTCTTTATGGGGCTTCACTGGGGGAGAAATACCATACCACGTGGGTTTATATTGGGGGATATATATTGAGGAAAACATAACATAATATATTGGGGGATATGAAGGAGGTAAAGGGTTTTTATATTGATGGGTATAAAAAATGGAGCTAAAAGTAAATGAAAAAATATAAAATGGTATAAAAAAATGTTAATGAAAAAATAGATACCTACAATATCTAGTAAAAGTAGGAGTTTCTTAAATTGGAAAGGCGTATTGGGTTCATATTGGTGGGGGGTTAATTAATGTGAATTTTAGAGGTATTTTCCAATATGTAGTCAAATTAAGGGTATTGTTTAATATGCCACAAACACACTTGATATGATAGAGGTTCATTGAGTGAATCCCCCGTGGCATTCGTGCACCTCCACACTTAGCAAATTGCAATGTTACACATCTTGCCAAAATCAAAGGCTATCGCTTCATTGGACCTAGACCATGTTGACTATGAGAGATTGGATTAAATTTTCTTCTTTTGATTTCTTGTGTTACATACTACATTTATTTATTTTCTTTTCCCCTCATTGATTTCACAATGGAAAAGTTTGTGTTTCTAAATAAGTTATCTTCTTTTATATTTTTGTTAGGTTACCTTGACGGGAATCATTTCAAGAATCAAAATATGTTTGTTAGGAAATTTTATGTTTTTGTATGTATGTGAAATAGACAATAGATAAAAATATTAAGATTTACGTTTCTTATCTCTTTTTATTTATTTTTTATTATTTTTATGCAGGGAATAGATGAGTTACAAAATATTGATGGGAGGAGTGGTGATTTCATTGGCTAGCGATGATATGATACCGGAGGTGGTGTCACATAAACAATCTAAAGCAGTAAGCAAAAAAGAACATGCAAAAGGGAAAAAGAAAGGTTTCTACATGAGATATCCCACCACAGGGGATTGTATTTTAAATTGAAAATATAGATTTTAACACAACATAATAATTTTATGAATTCAGGCCTAAGCTTGCTCACACTTTCTCAGTGTAAATAAATCACAATGTGTCTCATCATATAACTATAATATCACTAGACTCGATGGACATAACAACATAGAAGATACACACTCTGACTCAATTAGAACTCAGTTACATTGGAAAACAATTACTTGTAGAAAATGTTGATCAGCGATTGTCATTGATGTCAACCCAAGCAGCACTAGGGGCTAACCCAGTATTGCATGGGAATTTTGACCTACCAAATTAACATATTCTGGGTCAATAATGCTTTTGATGGTTTCTACTTGTCGAGATGTTTCCGTTGATATATGGCACGCCATGTAATTATTCATGGTTTGAGAGATATTCATGTTTGAAGTTTGTACCCCCAGTTAGTGGGCTAAAACCCCATGGGGTTGGGGCATGGGTCATTGAAAATTCATAACTAATATTTTTTAAGCTCCTAAAATCCCTCCCATGTTCACTTGTTGAAGCCCCTCTCAACCTAAGCATTTATATAAATTGTGATCCTCATTTCCTCCTTATGCAAGGGATTTGGCCATCTGAAACAGGTCATCGTGGAATTTTCACTTTAAATTTTTTTTCTACAAAGGTTCAAAAACTGAAATTTTTATGAGGTGAAGCCGAAATCCTGAAGAAGCTGCTGTAAAAATTTTAGATCAAGGTGCGCAATATTTTTGGAGATATGATCTGTGGAAGTCATGGTTTTTACAGGATCCTGAAATTCATCTCAAAGAAGTGACCTTTGTAAATTGATCATAACTCTCTCTCTGAGTATCGGATTGGAATTTTGTAAAAATTGGTGGATATTCCACAGTCTGTAATTTTTTCTCTATCAATTTCAGAGCCATATGAAGAAACAATGGCACATGGCACGCCGTACAAGTGCACTCTGCTGAAACAGTACATAATTAGGGCATTGTGAGAGATTGGGTATAACTCTCACTTGAAGAATCCAAATTGGGTCAGACCTGTGGCATTGGAAAGACGACTCAGAGGAATACTACAGGACCGAAAATTAGATATTGAGGATCTGAAGTAACAGAGATACACTAGATTCAATATCGAGCTCCTAGAAGGCAAGAAAAAGCTAGATCATGTGTTGTCAAGGGTTGCAAAGGACTAGACTTTCTACAGCAACAAAGCAAAGCAAGGTGCAGAAGAGGGTAGCATGACAAAAGCAACAACCAAGGTGCATAACAGCAGCAAGAAGTTCATCATATGAAGTCTTCAAGTGGGCAGCACTGCATACAATCATTGTAAAGTTGTCATTGTACTTAGTCATTGTAAATACATTATTGTACAAATCGTACTAGTGTCTATCTGCCAAGGGTTGAAGAGGTAGTGTTGGGAGGTCTAGGATCATCATTAGGTGGTTGTGTCAAAGTTGGGGTTATGGTCTAGTATATCTTCTTCTTCTACATCATTCTATATCATTGTAAAGTGGACCATTTTCCCTGGTACGGGAGTCCATTCTTCTTTTATTCTTCTATAGGGTGGTAGGGTGGTGCTAGGGTGAGTTGTAGCTCATTGGGTGTTGGGGCATCCGTTCAGTTGACTACTGAAGAATCTCGAGCGTTGGAGCGTCCATCCAGTGGGAGCTAGACAAGAACGCTTTTCTAGATTCTAGGAAGTTGGAGCTTTATTTTCAATTGGAGTTGAATATTAAAGAATTATTAGAAAAGCATTAGGTGGTTTTTGTCCCGGAGTGGGTTTCCACCTTAAAAACTGTGTGCATTTTTGTTCCTCTTGTTTTTTGCTATCATTGCACAAAAACTGATAATAATTGAAGATTAACTAATGCTCTAATTGAAAGGAATATAGATTCACCCCCCACCCCCACCCTCTCAGTATTTCCAACAATTGGTATCAGAGCTTGGTTCCTTCAATAGCAGTTTAACAGCTGGAAGGAGGTCATGGAGCATACCAAGAATGGTGTACCTCTATTCAATGAAAATAATTATGCACTCTGGAAAGGAAGAATGGAGGTCTATCTCTTGGCGCAAGGTTACGAAGTATGGGACACTGTTCAAAATGGATTTACATCAACTACGAATGAACAAGGTAAGAAGAATTTGGTAAATGATGCAAAAGAAAAGAATATTATTATCAGTGGACTTATTGAATCTGCTTATCATAAGGTGTTGGGTTGTAAAACCACCAAAATGTATGGGACAAGCTTGAGAATATATATGCAAGTGACTCAAATGTCAAAGAAGCAAAGCTTCAAATCTACAGAGCAAAATTTGAGCAACTCAGAATGAAAGAAGATACAACATTGCTGCATACTTCCAACACATTGATGAAATAACCAACACTCTGGAAGGATTGGGAGAGGCTGTTGATGAGAGAAGACTATTATATGAAAGATTCTTAGAATGTTACCAGGGAGATTCAACCCAAAGGTATCGGTCTTAGAATACAGTGCAAATCTGGACAAACTCAGCAAAGAGGAATTACATGGAGTTCTCATAGCATATGAAATGAGACTTGATGAAGAAGAGGGTACTTTGCATCTAGAAATTGTGTTCATTGCATCTAAGAAAACCAATAAGGATAAACAACCTTCAATTGAAAAGACATGCACCTGCAAGTGTGAAGAAAATGGAGATGATGAAGAAGGTCTTTCAGATGAAGAATATGCTTACTTCACGAGAAAACTAAAAATTGGTAAGGGACAATTCAAAGGTAAACTTCCATTGATATGTTTCAACTGTAATGAGGTTGGGCATTTTGCAGCAAAATGTCCAAACAGAAGTAATGGCAACTCAAAAGGAAAGAAAGGCTTTAAGAAATTCAACAAGCAAGGATCCAAAAAGAACTTTCTCTCTAAAGAAGATAGCTCATCATCCGATGAAGACAATGATAGTGAAGAAGAAGCCAATGAGAGAGTATTGTTTATGGCCAAGCACAATAAACCCAAGCACAATAAACAAGAGGTATCAAACAACGAAGAAGAAGGATGGACCATAGAATAATTTTATGAGGAAGCAATCAAGCTTATAAAAGATCTCAAGGCGGAGAAGATCTGTTCCAAAACCCTTGAAGAACAAGTTCAAGGTCTCAAAATTGAAGTTGAAGAACACAAATGCATTGAAGAGTCACTTCAAAAGAAGTTGGAAGAAAGCAACCAAGAAAGGGAAGAATTAGAATCTGAAGTAATCTCACTGCGTGAGGAAGTGAAGAAAGGAAAAACTATCCAAAACTATGCCAACAACTCAAGGGCATTGGAAGAACTTATCAACAATCAATGATCTTACAACAAAAAAACTAAGATCGGTTACAAAGAAGAAGAAGCAAGACCTTCTACAACAAAATATAATGAACCTATGAGATCTGACATGCATGTAGACTTCATTGGACAAGATTCGCAAGAGCAACCTTGGAAGACAATTCCTCGACGAAAATTTCCATCCATGTACCAACATATTTTTTATGTCTATTGTTATTCATGTGGAAAATTGGGTCATAAAGATGTAGAATGTCGCACGTACCCTAGGAACGAATACAATTCCAGGAGATCTATCAAATATGAACCTTCCAGGGCTCATCGAAACATCAATAGATTTGAACATTTAAGAAATAATATTGAATGTTACAAATGTCGAAACTTTGGACACATAGCCAAAAACTGCAAACTTGAAAATCCTCCAGAAGAATCTTCGAAGCCATAGAATGAACGAACATGGAAGAAGAAGAAGAATGATAATTGTGCTCTCACTTTCAAGGCTCAAAAGAACAAAGATGTGTGGTATGTTGATAGCGGTTGCTCAACGCATATGACTAGAGATAGAAATAAATTTGTATCTCTGAAAGAGAAGAAGGATGGAACCGTGTCATTTGGAAATTATGGATCTTCAAATGTTATAGGATCAGGTACTGTCACTCTTGGAAGCAAAGATGCTCTACCCAAGAATGTTCTATTGGTTTAAAACATGAATCACAATCTGCTCAGTGTTGGACAAATGTGTGATCAAGGACACACAATACTATTCAGCTCCACGAAATGTGAAATCAGGAAAGGCGTGTATAGTGAAATTGTGGCTACAGCGAGTCGAGCTCCAAATGACATATATGTTTTGGATGAAGCAACTAAAGCATGTCTAATAGCTAAAGAGGATGATACAATAATTGGTAGCAATGATGATCGACTAAGTAAGAAGTTTGCTACAAAGGTGCAAACTGATTTCGAGATGTCTTTACTTGGTGAGCTAACATACTTATTAGGGCTTCAAATATCTCAACAATAGAAAGGAATATTTATATTTCAAGACAAGTACATCAAGGAAATTCTCAAGAAATTTAAAATGGAAGATTGCAAACCCATCCTTACTCCAATGGTAATAGGTTGCAAATTGAGCATAGATGACTCATCTAAGGATGTGGATCAAAGGTTGTACAGATCTATGATTAGTAGTCTTCTATATGTAACAGCCTCCCAACCAGATGTTATGCAAGCAGTTGGACAAGTAGAAAGATTCCAAACAACACCAAAAGAATCACATATTAAATATTCGCCAACATTGGAATATCTTCACGAGAAGCTTGGGATTCTCCTAAGTTCTCATTAGATTTTCCTTTTTCAGAATATAAAGGGGGAGTGGAAGTAGATTACAGGTCTGCAGGATGGTTGTGTGTTAGGGGGAGTGGAAGTGTGTACAGTTCCACAGGATGGTTGTGTTTCAGGGGGAGTTACCCTTTTCCATTGATGTCAAAGGGGGAGATAATGTTGTAGGAAGAGGTGTCATGATCACAGGGGGAGTACTTGTGTTGCCATCAATGCCAAAGGGGGATATTGTTGATCGGTGGTTGTCATTGATGTCAACCCAAGCAACACCAGGGGCTAACCCAATATTGCATGGGAATTTTGACCTACCAAATTAATATATTATGGGTCAACAATGCTTTTGATGGTTTCTACTTATCTAGATGTTTCCGTTGATATATGGCACGCCATGTAATTCTTCACGGTTTGAGAGATATTCATGTTTGAAGTTTGTACCCCCAGTTAGTGGGCTAAAACCCCATGGAGTTGGGGCATGGGTCATTGAAAAGTCATAATTAATATTTTTTAATCTCCTAAAATCCCTCACGCGTTCACTTGTTGAAGCCCCTCTCAACCTAAGCACTTATATAAATTGTGATCCTCATTTCCTCCTTATGCAAGGGATTTCTCCATCTGAAACAGGTCATCGTGGAATTTGCGCTTTAAATTTTTTTATACGAAGGTTCAGAAGCTGAAATTTTATGAGGCGAAGCCAAAATCCTAAGGAAGCTGCTGTAAAAATTTCAGGTCAAGGTGCGCAATATTTTTGGAGATATGATCTGTGGAAGTCATGGTTTTTACAGGATCCTGAAATTCATCTCAAAGAAGTGACCTTGGTAAATTCATCATAACCCTCTCTCTGAGTATTGGATTGGAATTCTGTAAAAACTGGCAGATATTCCACAGTCTTTAATTTTCGTTCTATCAATTTCAGAGCCAAATGAAGAAACAATGGCACGTGGCACGCCGTACAAGTGTGCTCTGCTGAAACAGTCCATAATTAGGGCATTGTGAGAGATTGGGTATAACTCTCTCTTGAAGAATCCAAATTGGGTTAGACCTATGGCATTGGAAAGATGACTCAGAGGAATACTAAAAGACTGAAAATTAGATATTGAGAATCTGAAATAATAGAGATACACTAGATTCAATATCAAGCTCCTAGAAGGCAAGAAAAATCTAGATCATGTGTTTTCAAGGGTTGCAAAAGACTAGACTTTCTATGGCAGCAAAGAAAAGCAAGGTGCAGCAGAGGGTAGCATGACAAGAGAATCAACCAAGGTGCATAACAGTAGCAAGAAGTTCATCATATGAAGTCTTCAAGTGGGCAGCACTGCATACAATCATTGTAAAGGTATCATTGTACTTAGTCATTGTAAATACATTATTGTACAAATTGCACTAGTGTCTATCTGCCAAGGGTTGAAGAGGCAGTGTTGGGAGTTCTAGGATCATCATTAGGTGGTTGTATCAAAGTTTGGGTTATGGTCTAGTATATCTTCTTCTTCTACATCATTCTATATCATTGTAAATGGACCATTTTCCCTGGTACGGGAGTCCATTCTTCTTTTATTCTTCTATAGGGTGGTAGGGTGGTGCTAGGGTGAGTTTTAACTCATTGGGTGCTGGGACATCTGTTCAGTTGACTACTAAAGAATCTTGGGCGTTGGAGCGTCCATCCAGTGAGAGCTGGAGAAGAATTCTTTTCTAGATTCTAGGAAGTTGGAGCTTTATTTTCAATTGGAGTTGAATATTAAAGAATTATTAGAAAAGCATTAGGTGGTTTTTGTCCCGGAGTGGGTTTCCACCTTAAAAACTATGTGCATTTGTGTTCCTCTTGTTTGCTGCTATCATTGTACAAACACCGATAATAATTGAAGATTAACTAATGCTCTAACAGTGCTGAACACTCGATTCAACCCCCCCCCCTCCTCGCATTTGGGCTTAAAAACACCTCGTAACTCATATAGATCTAGATCATTTCCTGATAACTAAGATGACAACTCAACAAACATATCACATTTCAAGACTCTTCCATTTCTACATTATTCTAACATCCCCCCTTAATGGAGAAATGGATTTTCTACAATACATAACAATGCATGTTGGTCTAAGTCTCAGGTAGGCTTACAAATATGACTCAAATATTTCATTTTGAGTTTTTTTGTTGTTAAATGATAATAACACTTCTTCCTTAATTTATTCTTCTTTAACTGTATGACATGATTGGGATGTGGCAATACTTCATCATATTATCGTGGCTTGAATTTTTCTTCAATGCTTTCAAATTCATAAGTAGCATGTTGTGTTTTATCATTACATTCTTCAAAATATTCATAAGTGGGCAGTTGTGCTTTGTCATAACCTTCATTTATAACTTATTCAATGGGATCCACATTAGCCTATAGTAATGTGTAATTTATTCAAAGATCCACTGCATTAAAATTCCGTGAACTTCTTCAGATATATCGACCGTTGTTTCAATGTCCATGTCAACTGCATCATTCAAGGGTTCTTCATTCTATTCAGTTTCAAGGTTCTTCACCATGCCAGTTTATGATATCAAACCTACATCAATATGTTCAAAAGATTTCTCAATCCATCCTTCAATTAGCGTTATCTCTTCATCATAATCAAGTTGACATCTTCATACTTGTTTGTTCCTCTAATTGCTACTAAAATTTCCTCTTTATGTTCTTCTGCTTGATCATGAAAAGCAAACAATGATTTCTCAACTAATTTCTTTTCAAATATCACCTACAATTCATTTTCATAACAAAAATATCCATTATCAAATTTAATTGCAAATTCCTCTTTATTCAATTCATTAGTTGTTGCGGAGTCCTCCACGGTTTTTCTCTCTGCAAAATATCCACCTTCATCTTTGTCAGATTTCTCAATGCATTCCATTTCTACCTGATTCAAATCTATATTTGGAATTTCATATGTCACCTCTGCTTTATGATAATTTTTCCTGAATTGTTTAAATTATCTTCTTAATTGTTTTATTTTACTTTTCCTACCCATAATTTCCTTCCCCTTTAAACAATGCAACAATGCATAAGATGAATAGGTAACACTAATCAAACTTGAACTGAAATTACTCAAAATCTGGTTTCAAACAAAGCCAAATAAAAAACACTCCTTATTTCTCCTTTTTACCAAGAAGAAAAAAATAATACCACTGATAATAATGTCCACATAACTTAATTTCAAGCACCATAAAAACTTTTTTTCACCACTCAAAAACTTATTTTCACAATTTACCCTTCATAAAAAAATCAACCTCATAAATTCCTTCCACCAAAAAAATTTACCATAAAATAATTGCAATCATTTATACCCCCTTTAAGCCATGCATAATTTACTCTCCATATAAAAAAAAATCAAAACAAGTGATTCAAACTCACTTAAACCAAAGAGGCTTTGACTTTATAGATTGGCTTGCCTTGAAAATAAAATCAAACTTTTCACCTCACACAACATGTCTTGGAGAGAATAGTGGTGAATAAAATACTCACTTTCATGTTAATTGTAATTCACAGTATCAAACAAGATGAATTACAGACTGCGACTCCGACTGATAGACTTCCACAGGTTTCAGCGGCTATATACTTTCACGATATTCTATGCTCATGGCGAGTGTAGTTATATACAGACCCTTAAATTTTCTGACTTGGTGACAATGTAGGTGATTTCACACCCAAAAAATAAACTCCTCTTCCTGCTTGGAACCAATGTGATATAAGGAAATTGTAACAAGGCCGAACAATACCTCCCACATGCAGATTCAGATGCTCAAACAGAAATCAAGGCCCTTGATTGTACACAATGTCTGTAGACAACCAATTGTTTAACGATTTTTATCAACCAAAAAACATAAAAAACTTGGGAGTAGCACCACAACAACAAGATATCACATCCCTCACAGATCTGGTCCCTCTTGCTCTTAGATATGAAGCCTCACTAGATCTCCCTCTCTGGCTCTGATTCCAAAATATAAAATACAGAGTTTCACATAACGAAATACTTTTATTAATTAGGGCCTAAGCCTTCTCACACTTTCTCACTGCAAATACATCACAATGTGTCTCATTATATAACTATCAAATCACTAGACTTGATGTACATAACAACATATAATATACACACAATAACTCAGATATAACTCAGTTACATTGGAAAACAATCACTTCTATAACAACACCTCGTAACTCACATAGATCTAGATCATTTCCTGAAAACTAAGATGACAACTCAATAAACCTATCACATTTCCAAATTCTTCCATTTCTACATTATTATAATAATTTTGGAGGACCAATTTAGCGATGTCGACATTGCAGATTGTGTGGAGTGCAAAGCCAACTCTGTACTCCACACAATGGAAGCCACCTCTGCACAACTCCCCACTACGCACAATGAAAGCCACCTTTGCAATCCACACAACGATATTTAAAATTACTTTTGGATAATCATGTTGGATGGAAAATATGGGGATTGAAAGAATGGGGATATTCTCTTATAAGTAATCACAAAGTTGAAAGCTCTTGGAGGATGTATCCTAGACTTGCATTGAAATCTAGTGTCTCTATCATCACTAATCCAACTCCCAAACGTTTGGCCTATCCGAGTCTAGATTATTTATGTAGATATTTCCAGGTAGTTATAATATCGAGCTTCAAATGATGTTCTCTACAATTCCAAGTCTCCATGGAATGTGTCGATGAAAACTATTGCAACCATGTATACATCTTCAACTTCATCCCATCCATAAATGCAAAGTTGAAATGTATTATCTTATTCATAGCGAATAAGATGGTGCACATTGTAAGTATCTTTGGGCCTTGCTTCTACTGAATGGAAATTAGAAGATGAACCAGAAACCACTTTAGGTGCCTTCTCTTTTATTGGCTTCACAATTGAGGTTGATTTCCCCTGGTGTCGATTATTTTATCCTTTCTTTCATTTACCTTAGCCACGTCTAGGTATTAATTTTCATAACCACTTTCGAACCATTGTACAAGGTGATAAAATAAATCTATTCAAATATTAAATACTAATTAGAAGTGGATACAGATAAAAATACGCTGGAGGTAACACAAAGAAGTTAGCTATGAGGAAAAAATAAATTTGTGAGGACTTCCCTCACAAATTAAAAAACTTGGAGAAAATTAAATAAATTCTAATAAAACCTACCTGATTTTTGTGTCTGCCATGATTTTTGTGTTATAAGAACTCAAATTACAGCTCTACGAAAATTTTGTAATTCACTAAATACAAGCTTTCATTGTGCAAATATTTCCTTATGCGAAGCTTACAATGAAAGCTTTCATTGTATGGAGGAAGCTTCCTCCACACCCGTTCAACCCCCACCTGCCCACGTGCTCACGTATGTAAGATACCTAGTGTGCGAGAGATTTTCTTATCGCCCCTTGCTACGCACACACTTTTATTACATGTCATTTTGTCACCGTGACATTTGACTATTCATATGGGTCTATCACCACCTATATCATGCTCCCTTAGAGGTCAAAAACACCAATGTTCCTAAATCAAGTCTTGGAATTGGAGAAAAGCTCTATAAAACCCTTAAAAGTCTACCTGCACGGTTTTTCTAGCCTTTTCCTATGCATGCACTTTTGTTCAATCCATAAACTGCGGCAAATCCCGCACTTTTTACCACTATTGCCTGCACACCCCCGCGAAAATAAAATAAAAGAAAAAAGTAAATTCTAGAAGCCTAGTTGGCCGAATATTCTCCCAACTGGAAGCTTCTAGAGTCGCTATCAGTTCAAGCTTTATCCTTCCACTCATGGAGCTTATCCCTTGGTCCATGGAACTCAAATCCCTTCATGAGAGGAATCCATCCCCCTCTTTATGGAACTCAAACTACCTCCATTTCCCTATAAATTGAGCTCAAGTTTCAGGTTGAAGGGTAGATGGTAGACTGTAGATGCTGAAGAGAATTCATAAGAGTGCATACTTTCTACACTAGTGAGTTGTTGTTGGCATGAGAATGATCACACCCGTGTGTCTATAACTCCATGCTGGTATTCAGAGAGGAAGGTTTATCAAACTGAAGGAGAAATGATTATTCACAATCCCGAGAGAAATCTGTATGACATCAAGGCACCAGGTTGTAAGATTACTCTTTTTATTCAAGATAATACATATGGATCTCTTTTTCTCATTGATTTGTTTCTATGCTTATTGAAATAACATCAATACTTATAATACTTGATCACTAAGTTGGATTAGTATTTCCTGATTATTATATGTTGCAGATACTTTGATCCTTTGTCTTGTCTTTGATTTCAGGTTCTAATTATTGGAGAAACCACCTTGGAGCGACGGGACAAAAGACTACATCGAATGTTTGGATTTCAAGGTAGGGGCATGTCCTCTCTAGTTTATTATAATAATTCTGAAATACAATTAATCTAGAGGAAAATGTTTCCAAATGGATCTTTATTTCTATTTACTCGCTGGAGTACTAGGGAGATCGCTCTTGTCCGCAAGAGGGATTAATCCATGTAACGAAATGGGGACTCCTTTGGGGATCTAGAGCTTAGTTTTCTTTATTTACTTTCAGTTTGAATTTTAAATTTTTCTGATTTTGACTTCTCTAAGTCTAGTTGGGTAGATAAATTTTAAGAATCCCTAAAAAAGAAATATTATTATTTATTTATTTTTCCAATTTTTTTCCTTGCCTGCGCGATTTTCAACAGAAAACAGTGCAGCAACCTGCGCAGCTTTTAGTTCAATTCAATGCACATGTGCTGTGTTTTCCACTATAAAATACGCACCCCTGGAAAATTTTTGAAAAAAAAAAAATTTCTCTTTTTTAGAGCCAGATACCCCGATTCCTTATGTTTTCCCTGATCTATCTTAGTTGTCAAATCTTGTGTGAGAATTTCTTTTCAACAAATTTTGTGTTTGTGTGATTTATCATCCTATTTGCATTTTATAGAGAGTTATCCCTAGTTTATTGCTGCTCTATACAAAATATACCTTCATTTGCCTCAGCTTACTGGTATTTATGATATTGTCTTTTTGAGCCATTAGGATTATTGCAAACCTTACTTTTATGAAAATTGATTCCTTTGTCATTTGCAAATCTGGAAGAGATTTTAGCTTATTGAAGACTGATATAACACCAAAGCATTTTGGATGTTTTCATTTCTGCTGAGATAAGTAGAAATTTTTCTTAGTATGATCACAAACTAGGAGAACTCATCCTCAAACATTCTAGATAGAATTCAACATCAGATTTTTCTTTGATTTTGAAATTTATGTTTTTAGAGTTTTTAGAAATTGTTTTCCTTTGGAAATGGATTGTTTATTGAATTGTAGTTTTTGATTTGATTGTTCAAGGAATTTCATTTCAAAAGAGTATTTGATCATTCTTGCAAATTGAGTTCTTCATTAAATTGTCTTCTTTTCAAAAATAATTTTGTTTATGAATGAAAGAATTTGTGTTTTGAAAATTGATAAATGTCTCAAACTTTCCCTTAAATAATATTCACTGAAAAGAAAGATTTTCACTTCTCATTTAGATGCATTTAGAGTATCTTTGAGTCGGGTCACAAACATCATTAAAGTTTCAACTCCATGCCCTTTTTCTTAAGAAACAACCAAATTAATACAACACGTTAATAAAATCAATCTAGATATTTCACATTTTCTAGGGCTCATTCCACCAACATAGATTAGGCTAGTGTTTTGGAATAGGTTGTGATAAACATTCAAAAATAACTTAAATAAACAATTAGAATCTTGCGGTAGGAAAAATCCAATTGTTTCATTTGTGCTCTAGGAAGCTCTTCTTAAAAGAGTCAAGCACGAGATCATGTCGGACCCAGTGAGGTAATAGTACCTATCTCATTGGCAAAGATAGAAGATGTGCACATAATACAAACGGTAAACCTCAGATTAACCATTGTCGAGGAGCCTGGCGTCACTTGTTGGAAAATATCAGATTTAACATATCGAGGAGCCTTCAAGGCGATTGAGCTTGATATTTTTCCCTTGCATGTATATTGGATCATAGACCATTCCCCCAGGTACATTTGTTTCCGTTGGTGACCTTAGTGACCATAATCTTCAGGATTTTTCCCAAGGTGATGGTGGGGGGAAGGTCCCGCTGTACCTGGAACAGACGTCGGCTAGACTCATTTGGACTTTTCAGAGGGTACTCTTCACTTCGAGATGGCATAAGTGGAGGGACTTTCATTGAACTGTTTCATTAAGAAGGTTGTCAAGGTAATTGTTCCAACCACCAATTTTTCCAAATTAGAATTCTACAACATTGGATTTCATCACCAACTAGTGTTTTTAGTGTGGAAACATATTGTTTGTGTGTGGATTGTCTCTTAGATTTTGTAGGAGTGTGTTCAATTTGATTGTTTCCTTATCAACCTTAGGTCTATTTTGTTGAAATATTTTTTGATTTGGTGTGTTAAACATTAACCGTGGTTGAATTACCGAGACACTCTTGTAGAATGTAGGGGAAACCCCCTGAGTACATGCCAAGTCTATTAGAAAAGCTTAAATCTGAAAGAGGTCAACCATCAGGAACTGGATCTACTGAACAAGAGGATACATCAATAATTATACATCCTAATTTCGTAGTAAACCAACCTCAGATAGAAGAACAACCAAATTTTTTTGGATTAATCACAGTTGAGTCTGCAACCGGTGAATTTTCAGATAGTCAACTTATTGGAATCGAGATATCTGAACCTGAAACCGAATCTACTTCATCTAAGTCAACTACAGAGTTTATAGCCTAAACCCCTGGTCGTCCTCATTCACCTCGAGTGAAGTTTCACATCACTTAGAACCTTCCTCCTGGCCTGATTAGTATCAAAGATATTACTAACACAAAAGAAGAAGTTTTACTTCTTTCACGTCAAGAATATTTAGATCTAAGGCATAGTGAATAGATTTACCATTATATCCCTTTTAAACCGGATCCTTGGTATTCTCAGTTAACCAAATTTCTACTTAATTCTGGTCTCAATTATTCACCACCCCGTATTCCTTTTTACTCCATACCCAGAGGAAGTTATATGCCTTCATCAAACATGTTTGGTGAGTCATCCATGTTTTTTTCATCGCCAGATTTTTTTTTTATGGTGGTCCATCAGTTCCTACAGGATACCAGCCACTTTCTGGTACTTTCTCAGGAGCATCTCCCTCTTCTGAAAAAATTATACAATCAACTAGTCCTAATGAATCTGATACCGAAAATTTGACAATGGAACAAGTCTAAATGATGTATGGAAATATTCCTTTACCTGACCCTCAAGGTAGCAATTTACCACCTGGGGGGAAGTATCCTCCTCAAGGACAACCATTTCAAGGGCAGTAATCTATACCACGGCCACAACCACTTCAATGGCAGTACTCTATACCAGGGCCACAGCCTCTTCAAGGGTAGTACCCTATGCCAAGGCAAAAACCTATTCAAGGAAAACAACCTCCTTTGGGGCAATAGTTTTATCAAGAGAAACAATCCTTTCAAGGAGGTCAACCTTTTACTAGAAATTATCTGACAATTTATCAAACTTACATTCCAATTCCTAAACCTGGTTATGGCCAACCTTACGCACCACAACCCTTGATGGGAGCTCCTTATCTTGGAATTAACACCGTGTGGAATCCATCGTTGAAACAAAAGAATTTGCAACCTATTGTGCAAGTACCTTATAATCTTCCTAGTCAGCCAACTATTCAATTTGGTTATACCCAAATCCAACAACCTGTCCAAACTACACTTCAAATTATACCTCAGGTATTTGTACCTAGTAGTCAACAACAACCTGGTCCGAGTGCACCTAGAACTCCTGTCCAATCTATTGTACAAACTTCTGTTCAACAACCTAGTACACCTATCCCTGGATTTTCCCAAGTCCCTATTGCTACAGCCCCTCAAACAATGACATAAATTGTATCACAACCAATCCCTCAAGTCACTTCTCATCAAAGTGGACCAACAGTTCAGTCTACTGTTCAAACCTCTGTAGGACAACCTGGTACAACTACAATTCCAAAAATCCAGCCTTATATAGGTTAGTTTTTTTATCAACCATATCAAGGGTAGTTTCAATATGGACCCATAGGACAAAATCTAGTCTGCCAAAGTCAACCGTACCATGGTTATACATATTAGATACCATCTCAACCTC
Organism: Pinus albicaulis; assembly: GCA_034641835.2. Classification (NCBI taxonomy): domain Eukaryota; kingdom Viridiplantae; phylum Streptophyta; class Pinopsida; order Pinales; family Pinaceae; genus Pinus; species Pinus albicaulis. The sequence goes on from CM076580.1 coordinate 939,510,992, forward strand.
AGTTTGGTATGGCTAAACCTGGTTATCCCAAAGGTATTCCAATTCCAACCACACAGACTATTCCAGGCTACCCTAGATATCCTCCTCTGGGTACTGGTATCGTTCCTTGAGGTTATCCATTTGCACAACAAGACCCTAACCATCGGTTACCATTCATTGCAACTTTGAAATTGCCAGATTTTTCACGCCTCACAAACGATCCGATTTATTATCTTCCATTTTGGCCACCAATGCCGAATAAGTTGCCCAGTGATATTCCTAAGTTTGAAGGTAAATAAGGAGAAGACCCCTCAAATCATGTCATGACTTACCACCTTTGGTGTGCATCCAACTCTTTAATCGATGATTCCATTCGATTGAGACTATTTCAAGAAACATTGATAGGATTAGCTACAAAATGGTATATTGAACTACCACATGGCTCTTTCAACAATTTCAATGTGTTAGCAACAACTTTCTTAACACACTTTTAGTTGCCAGTCCGTTTCGACAATGGAACGTAACTCTTAACTTCATTAAAACAAAGTACGTCTACATACATTTCATATCACATATATGAATGGAGATGTAGACGACGTTTAGTGAAAATTTTCAATCCGGATCAAATCTTGGCAAAATGGTTTATTAAATCATTACTTCCAAATATCACTGAAGATGTAGCTAAGGGAGGCGTTGTTACAGAATAATAGGTCATAGCTCAAGCACAATACTTAGACCTTGTATATACACACTCTGGTACTCTATACAAAAAAATTCCTGACTTGCCATGTCTAGGTCAAATAATTGCAACTGCTTATGGTTCTCATTCTACTGACAGTGTAATTGGTATAGTTAGCTCTAACAATAGTAAGAAGAAGTCATCCAAACCTACTTCTCCCATCATAACTTTACCAGATTCACCTAAAGGAGATTCTTCCCTTGAAACTTCTGCCGACATTCATGTTGTAGATTCGTCCACAGCTAAAGCTAAAAATGGAAATAAGAAGAAAGGAAAGAATAAAAACAAAAAAAATACATCTCCCAAAGAGAAAATAGAAAAGAATGAACCAGGTGACGAAAAGCGGAAGCCTCGCTATCCTTGTCTTATCTGTGACGAGTATCACTATACTAAAGAGTGTCCACATCGATCTGAGGTCTCCAATTTTGTCAAAGGTTCACCCACACCCGCCATATTAAAGGATCCTTTTCCCACTCAAGATATTAAAATGATAGGATCTTATTCAAATTCATCGGCAGATATTTTAAGGATGTCTCAGGTCATGGTTGCGACACGATCTCAAGACTATGAAACTAAAAATCCTGTAACTGGTAAAGAGACATAAAATTCTAGTCAAACACCAACCATACCTCCTTCAGTTTCCGAACCACTTCAAATCGAGAAACCTAATCCTAATTTAGTGATTAAACCTCCTACTAAAGGTTTACTTCGAAAGTCATCTTTCAATCCAGATGCGAGAGCTGCTCAGAATTACAACATTGTTGAAGATTTGGTGATACCCCCTTCAGAAATGTTGGCCTTAGAAGTGCTACAATAATTTTTAGCACAAAGGAAATTACTATTATCATCTATCGGAGCTACTGATCCTTAGGATTTGAACCTCATGGTCTTTGATCTAAAAATTTTTACCCCAAGACTCCCTCATCCGATGGCTTTTCAAATTCTAGTATTAGTCAGATCCAGATGAGTTTTTCGTACTGTAATTGATGAGGGGGCATCTATGTGTATAATTTCATTAAACTGTTGGAAAACCCTTGGTTCTCCAGCACTCAACCAATCACCAACTATCCTTAAAGCCTTTGATGGAAGAGGATTTCATCCATACGTAATACTCCAAGATCTACCTATAGAAGTAGAAGGAAAAACCGTTAATCTAGAGGTGGAATTTGTTAATGCCCCTTTTGATTACAACCTTCTTTTGGGTCATAGTTGGTCTTATTCCATGACTGTTGTTGTTTCGTCAGTCTTTCAAATAATCATGTTTCCTCATAAAGGAAGGATTGTGAAAATCGATCAGTTGTCATACTTTTCATAAGACCCTGCTTCTATAGACATCATCCAACATATTAGAAATTTTTCTTTTGTGATCCATAAATTGTGATTAAAATATTTCAGTGAAAATCACATCAAAATAGATTTGGTCATTTTCACCGAAATATTTTAATCACAATCATCCAGCATGTCAGAAAAACAGTTATCCCATATGAAGATGTTAGAGTAGAACTAGTGAAGGATTCCGCTTGTTAGCACCTAATTTGAACCTCAGGCTGAAAAAGGAAAATCAGGGTAACCTTTAAACCATGCTCAGCCTTGTAGCTAACCCTACAAGGTCAGGAGAGGGCTCTCTCATGAAAATATATTTCAACAAAGTACAATTATGAATTGATTTTAGGCTAGGTATAATAATATGGAAATGTTTAAATGAAATGAATTTTTCAAGGATGTATGGAACAAATGGGATAGTTTGAATCGGGGAATTAAATAAGGGATACAGGTTATTTCATGGGGCAAGGTAGGCAGGAAATTTTAGTGATTAAGTTTAATTAATGATGGAATGGAAAGACTGGTGAGGAGCTAAAAAGGGAAAAGAAGATGGACCCTTTTCAAACAGAAGAAAACACATAATTTTGAATGATTTCCCAAGGTAGAGCATAAAAATGGATTATACCTATCTATCTTGAAAACATTCAGCCAAAGATGTTTATGAATGAATGGTGAACATAAAAATTTTACATATGAAAACAAAGGAGAGAACAAATGCTAAAATTCATACCACATGGATCACACAAATCAGAGCTGCATATCTTATTAATTCCCTGTCAAACTGTTACAATGGAGCGCAGAGCGTCCTCTTTGATTTCCACACTATTCCCTTACTTACTCCTTACAGACTGACTACAAAATGAGTGAAAATTACATTAAATAGAACAGAATGTGAGGGAAGTAGATCCACAAAAAGAGGAGTTGTTTTCCAGCTCAAGTACTGAAGTCTGATCATAGAAAAGAGAACCAACAATTTGCTCCTGAAAATAAGGAACAATAATACATTTTGGGCCATCTGAAGATTTCGCTGTTAGACTGGATGAAAGAAAAATAGGCAATCTGAAAAAAAAAAATCCTATTTTACTGCTGCTATAGAAGTCTTTGTCTCATATTAGCTCTCGGCCCTTTGACTGTTTCCTTTCTTTGTCCTTCGAAGAAAACCAACCTTTAATAAAAATTCTTTTGAAACCATGCAAATGAAATTATGCCTTAAATGACGTAAAGACCCCTTTGGATATAAGGAGTGAAGGGAAAGGCAGTGGGGTTCGAATCGCAATCGCAATCGGAATCGGAGGGGAGGAAGGGGATGCAACATATAATGGAGCGTTAGAAATATGCAATGCAATAGTATAATCGCAATCGGGGATCGGAGGGATGGATATATTTGGAACAAGGCACAAAAATCCCGATGCGATTGGGTAATACAATGGAGGGGAGAGGGAAAAGAGGTCCAATAGTATTATAACGAAATTCCCTTTAAAAAAAATTAAAGGGAACCTTTGCGCTTTACATAGGGAACAGATAATTTTGTATAAAAGAGCGGAGGGCTTTTAGGTGGGACTCGGGAGTATAAATCGCAATCGGAATCGGAAGGAAAGGGAGGTGTTAAGACGCAATATGATTTTGCCGATTGTCATGAGAATAATTGATGGGGGAATCCTTTGTAAAACGAAATAAAATGTGACTTAGCGTATTTACAAAGGAAAATAGCATTTTACTTGGAGCGGGGCAGAAAGGACATAATGTGGGACCCGAAGGTCAATCGGAATCGGAAGTGAGAGGGGAGCGGAGGAGAAGTGTTATTTAAAATCGCCGATTGCGATGGGGCGACGGACTATGGGCCATTCGATCGGATGGGCAGATCGACGGTGGAGGTGTAATCGGGGGAGCGGATTTCATCGCAATCGGAGAAATGGGGAGGGGTCAATCAGAGGGGATCGATTGAAAGCGCCAATTGGGATGGAGCGATGAAGTATGGGTCGTCTGATCGGATGGGCAGATCAACGATCAGGATCTCATCAGGTGTATGCAATCGGCGATAATTCAATCGGAGGGAGTCAATATGGTGCGATTGCGATCGGAATGAGAGAAATTTATAATAAAAACCTAAAACTTTATTATAAAGTTTAAGGGGTATGGAGGGGAAGTGGTTTTATTTAATCGCATCGGGGATTCTTATAAGTTCAAAGAACTTTACAAATGTGATCAAGCTGCCGGGTAAGGGAAAAGGGGTTTATAAAAGAAAACATTAAACTTTAATAAAATAAAGTTTAAGGGAAAGGTGGGAAAAGGGGTTGGTTTAGGCTATAGGGGACTCTTGTTTTACTTAGGCGTAAATTTCAATCCAAGAGTCAGTTTTGAGAGTATAATATACCGTTGGAAATCTCTTTCTGGGCTCTTTTTTATGGACATACTTAGAACATGATTTTGGACTGAAAATGTTGTGAAAAACTTCTATGAAGGGTAGGGTGGTGATTTTGTGGAGATAGCAGCTTCTGAAGTGTGACTTATTACATATGATGACATAAAATTACATAAAGATAATAATAAAAGTAAAGTATCATATTTTCACCTCAAAAAAGGGTTTTGAGGTGAAAATGACATCAAGCTGAATAAAACATTTCTTTGATCTTCCCAGATGTCGTGACTTTGAGTTTATTAGATCTCCTCATGACCTTGCTGACATTTATTGAAACTTGACTCATTAATTTGACCATGGTGAGACCCTAGAACCTAATGAAACCAAACCTATGACCCAATAATATGATTTTGAGATTAAAAGTGACTCACGACTAAAGACCATAGAGAAGAGAATCAACAAGTATTACATGAGGGGAAAAATGATGAAAGACCACTACCATCAACGAATCCATGACCTAATGGAATGGTGAAAATTTATGGTATGTGACTCCTAATATGCAAATGCAAAAGAGAAATTTTGATCTCTGATGGCAGTATGACTAGACTGACACTGACACTGCCCTCATGGGAAATTTCTCTATACCTCCACCAAACGTACTGCGAACAATTTCCAACATCAATATGATCTCATCAAGCACTATACAATTTGATGACACATGGGTAGTGCCTTTAGAATCATAAATGGACTCTTTCAATGGCGAGATGCCTTTGAGTCCTTTTGAAAAGGCATATGTAGCAGTACTGATCCAGGTGGATATTGGTGGTCACCCACCTATTCCACTTGGGGCTCCACCATTGTCTATTTCAGTTTTTCAGTTTCGGCACACTTTACTATTTTTAGCAGTTTTTCGGGTCCTAAACTTCCGAAGCCGTTTTGAGGCCCTAAACGACGTTTTTTGGGAAAACGGAGAGCAACATGGGTCCATGGACCAATGTTTCTCATTCCAAATTTGTAGTCCTCGGATAGATCTTTCTAACGAGGTATGGTACGCGTCAAACGGAGATTGTATGCCAAAGTTACGCCCCTGGGAAGTTGAAACACCAATTTACCCAAACGGGGCCCATAGTTTTGGCGCTTCATCTCCTAGGGTTAGGGTTTTGGCTGTTTAGGATTTCCCATTGTTTATAAATGATAAATAGGCCCTCGAGCCTCATTGTAACACAGTTCAGAGGCCTGTAGCCGCCACATCTCTTCTCAGAGATAGCTACCAGCGCCCTAACTAGTTTTATTTCCATTCTGTCTGTAAGCAAAATTCAGTTCGTTGATATTAATGAAATGAAGTGTTATTTCCGCTGCATCTCTGTATTTATGTTTATATGTTTATTCTGTTGCGTTCCTGCATAAATCCGGATCAGCGGTATCAGAGCGGTCTGCTTTTTCTCGATCCTTCTTTGCATGTCCCCAACGAGGTCGAGGTATAAGGAGCTAGGGCTCGATCTGGTGGAACCTTTGCAAGATCATCCTCGCAAACCTCGACGGACGCCCATGGGGGACGAAAAGAAAGATGAGGGAGCAGGAGATCCTATCAAAATATTGCTCGAGGAGGCCCTCGAAAAACAAAGGAACGCGATGATGGATAACTTTGCTGAGATCCTTCAACAAGCGGCTACTGCAATGGCCTTATCTTTGCATCCAATGACCACTTTTCGGAGAGGCGACTCCTTTTTAAGGTACAAACAAATTTTGACATTCCCATATTTGAGGTCAAATAGGCGGAATCAGTAGATAGATGGTTGGGTGTTAAGAAGGATATTTCTCGGTTCATGAACTTTTGAGGCGGAGAGATTATTTTTCCTCTCAGCTTCTACCCCATGTTAAGGACTGGTGGGAAACCTACTGTGAGAACAAGGACCAGACATAACCCTCTCTGTTCTCGACCGTACCAACTTGGAATTCTTTCCGAGACGCCGTCAAGGAACAGTACTATCCTGTGGGGAGCTATGAGGACAAGTACATACAATGGACCACGTTGTGACAACAAAGGGATCAAGATGTGCATGAGCTGACGAATCTGTTCCATACCCTGCGCACAAAGTTGGGTATCAAAGATTCAGAGAAACATCTGGTGCTAAAGTATCGTAGCTGTCTGCACAAATACATTTAGGAGGAAATGGAGTTCCTTGACATCTCCTCGCTTGGTACGGCATACTGGTATGCTGCCAAGATTGAGCAGAAATTCAAGCAGAAGAAGCGAGACTTTGGATCTGCGAATCAAAAGCAAAGGAAAGGTGCTTCCAAACCGCAGAACAAAGGACCGAGCCAAGGCATGGCGGCTAAAGACAAATCATCGAAGCCACAAGAAAAGAACAGCACCGCAAAGCCAAAGAAGGACACGGGAAAGTGGTGTGAGTTCCATAAGAGCTCCACTCACAACACAAGTGAGTGTCGGGCCAAGCAGTCGCTAGTGGCCGAGATGAGGGCTTCTGAGTCAGATGCATGCTCTGACTCCGAATTAGAACCTGAAAAGGCGAATGAAAAAGGGAAACGTATTATTGATGCGGAGCCCAACGCCACTGTTGCCACTGCAAAGATCCAAAAGGAGGAACCGGAAGATCCAGAGGAGGAGGAACGTCTCTTCCACTCCCAGATGTGGGTAAAGGGCTCCCCGGTACAGGTCATTGTCGACAATGGGAGCCAAAAGAACCTCATTTCAGTAGACGCCGTGAAGCGGTTGGGTTTGCCGACCACAACTCACCCACATCCATACACCATCGGGTGGCTTCACCAAGGACGAGATCTCCGCGTCAGCCAGCAGTGCCGCCTTCCCTATAGCATCAAGCCCTTCACGGATGAGGTATTATGTGACGTTGCCCCTATTGATGTTTCTGATGTATTATTAGGACAACCATACTTGTGGAAGCGTCATGCTGTGTATGAGTCTCGACCTCGTGCTGTTATTATTACTTTGGGAAATAAGTTGTACAGGATACCAGAGGTACCACCTCCTACGACTATCTCTTTGGTTACTGCAAAACAATGCAGTAAGCTCATTTCCCAAACCAGGAAATTCGTTTTCCCGATGATCCGCCCCTAGGGCAAGAAGAAAACTGTGGCCACGACCTCTAGACAGGGCCCCTCTGCACGACAACAACAAATGGATAAGGTTGTGGAGGAGTACGGGGACATATTCACCTCACCCACAGGGGTTCCTCTGCACTGTCAGGTCAAGCACCCGATTGATCTGACCCCCGGTGCGCCGCTACCTAATGGACTGATCTATCGGCGCTCTGTTCCGGAGAATGATGAAATCAAGAGGCAGATTCAGGAGCTGTTGCAGAAAGGTCACATCAAACCAAGTTCATCACCCTGTGGGAGCCCGATCGTGTTGGTACAGAAGAAGGATGGGACGTGGAGACTCTGTATTGACTATCGGGCGCTGAACAAGATCACTGTCCGGAATAGGTACCTAATCCCACGGATTGATGACCTTCTGGACCAACTCAAAGGTGCAAAATATTTCAGCAAGATCGACCTGAAGTCTGGGTATCACCAGGTACCAATTGAACCCTCCGATGTGTGGAAGACTGCCTTCAAAGCCAAGGAAGGCCTTTTCAAATGGCTAGTCATGCCTTTCGGGTTGACGAATGCTCCCACCACCTTCATGAGGATGATGGATGACATCTTGCGGCCATTCACCAACTCATTTGTAGTGGTGTACTTGGATGATATTCTGATCTTCAGCCAGACTTGGGAAGAGCACCTTCACCACATCCGACAAGTCCTCCAAACACTACGGCAACACAAGTTGTGTGCCAATTTGGAGAAGTGAACTTTTGGCATGACCGAGGTTCAATATCTGGGATACATTATTGATGAAATGGGGGTGCATGTGGATCCAGCCAAGATACAAGTCATTCGGGATTGGCCAGCCCCAACCACTATAACAGAGCTTCGCAGCTTTCTGGGTCTTGCTAATTTCTATCGGAGGTTCGTGTTGGGATTTTCTCATATCACTTGGCCCTTGAGTCAAGTTACCAAGGGAGCAGCGAGAGCAAATTTTTTTTGGTCGGAACCTCAACAGAAGGCGTTCACAGAACTGAAAAACCGCCTCTGTTCTGCCCCAGTGCTCACTTTACCATAATTGCAACAGCCATTTGAGATCGAGACAGATGCCTCTGACTATGCTATTGGGGCAGTTCTTACTCAACAAGGACATCCAGTGGCATTTCACAGTGAGACATTGTCTGACACAATTCGCAAGTACCCCACATATGACAAAGAGATGTACTCCATTGTGCAAGCTTGTCGACAATGGAAGCATTACATTTTGGGGAAGGAAATAATCATCCACACAGACCACAGGCCCCTGCAGTTCATACAGACACAAGGGAAGTTGCAGAATGATCTTCATCAGAAGTGGTCTACATATCTGCAACAGTTTCATTTGAACATCAAGTATAAGAAGGGTAGCACCAATCATGTTGCAGACTGCCTCAGCCGACCACCGATCGTGGCACTCACCACTGTGCTCAACTCTTGTGGGCACGAGACTTCTGATTGGCCGCTTCTCTATGAGAGTGACCCAGAATTCGGCCAAACTTACAAGGCACTCTTGGGGGGTACGCAAGTTCCAAACTTTCACCTCCAAGATGCACTTTTATGTCACATGGGACACCTTTGTGTTCCTTCAAGCGAGCGTGCCAAGATGATATGGGAAGCACACTACAGTCGAGTCGCTGGGCATTTCGGGGTCGAGAAAACAGTAGCAATACTACAGAAGTATTTCTATTGGTCGAACCTTCGAAAGGATGTCGAGAAGCACATCAGATCCTGCACTGCTTGTGCCATTGCCAAACCGACCATCAAGAAGCAAGGCCTATATACTCCTCTACTTACCCCTAGTCGACCTTGGGAATCCATCTCCATGGATTACATGTCGGGCCTGCCTTCTACTAAGCATGGAAATGACTGTGTTTTTGTGGTCGTCGACAGATTCTCGAAGATGGCCATTATGGCGGCCTGCAAGAAGAATATCACAGCAAAAGCCACCGCTAAACTCTTCTTTGAACGAGTGTGGGTGCACTTTGGGATCCCACAGTCTATCATATCAGATCGGGATAGCAGGTTCCTCAGCACATTTTGGTCCAGCCTCTGGTTGATGTTGGATACCAAGCTCACCAAGTCCACAGCTTTCCATCCCCAAACAGATGGCCAGACAGAGGTCGTCAATAGAATGATTGTACACATTCTGCGCATGTACAATTCAAAGCATCCACGCACATGGGACGAGAGCCTCCCTTATGTATAACATAGTTATAATCGGGCTCTCCACAGTTCAATCAGCCATAGCCCCTTTCAGGTGGGCTTGGGATTCCAGCCACTATGTCCCATTGACGTAGCCATGCCATTTGCAGCTGCTCAGGCCAATTCAGCTCATGTCCAGTCTGAAGTTGACAAAGCCAGTAGCTTCATCAAGCGCACTCAACACATCCGCCAACAAGTTCATGATATATTGGATAGAGCCAATGCCAAGTACAAGCAACGCCATGATCAACACCGGGTGCCACACAACTTCCAGGTGGGTGACAAAGTATGGCTACATTTGCAGAAGGAGCGCCTCACTGGACCCCACTGCAAGCTTCGCCCACTCCGATACGGGCCGTACACCATCACCAAGGCTGTAGGGAACAATGCATTTGAGCTCAGTATTCCACCATTCCTTGGTCTGCACCCAGTCTTCAATGTGGATCGCCTTCGTCCTTACTTTCCACCTCTACTGGACACCTCGGACATTGCAGAACAACTCACACCAACCGAGTTAAACCCAGACTGCATGGAACAGGCCACCACAGATTGTATCATGGACATGCAAATCAAGAACACTCGTCAACAGCAGATCCAACTGTATCGAGTTGTCAAAGCTGGCCAACTCCTGCACCAAGGAAAGTGGTTCACCAGGGACCAAGTTCAGCAGAAATTTCCTCATCTCATGGGGGAACTTAACGCAATGGGGACCATTGCTTCCTAAGGGGGGAGGAATGATCCAAGTGGATATTGGTGGCCACCCACCTATTCCACTTGGGGCTCCACCATTGTCTATTTCAGTTTTTCAGTTTCGGCACAGTTTACTATTTTTAGCAGTTTTTCGGGTCCTAAACTTCCGGAGCCGTTTTGAGGCCCTAAACGACGTTTTTTGGGAAAACGGAGAGCAACATGGGTCCATGGACCGATGTTGCTCGTTCCAAATTTGTATTCCTCGGATAGATATTTCTAACGAGGTATGGTACGCGTCAAATGGAGATTGTATGCCAAAGTTACACCCCTGGGAAGTTGAAACACCAATTTACCCAAACGGGGCCCATAGTTTTGGCGCTTCATCTCCTAGGGTTAGGGTTTTGGCTGTTTAGGATTTCCCATTGTTTCTAAATGATAAATAGGCCCTCGAGCCTAATTGTAACACAGTTCAGAGGCCTGTAGCCGCCACATCTCTTCTCAGAGATAGCTACCAGCGCCCTAGCTAGTTTTATTTCCATTCTGTCTGTAAGCAAAATTCAGTTCGTTGATATTAATGAAATGAAGTGTTATTTCCGCTGCATCTCTGTATTTATGTTTATATGTTTATCCTGTTGCGTTCCTGCATAAATCCGGATCAAGTACAATCGTATTCTGACACACTTTCAACTACTCCTAATCCAATGAATGTGATAAAAAAAGAATCATCTTCTCTATCAAGCTCAGCCTTGACATCATTTTCAGATCCCTTTCAACATGTATTTAACACTGATGAAAGTATTCGAGAAATTTTTTCATGAGAAAAATTACCCTAGGATGATCTACATCATAGATCTTAATTTTTACCTGATCTTGATAAGTTAGAAAACAATTTTTCGTCTATTTTTACGATTGATTATTTCAAGGAACTAGAGAATCCCATATCGATTACACACTCATATTTTTAGACAAATTTGGGAAATATTTCTACAACAGTTCCTATCGACATATTGGTTAAACTTGAATTATTGAAAACATTCATATAGGTGCTTCTTGTACGATGGAAGAGATTAACACTTACAAAGCCCTATTTCAATAATTCCAAGACATTTTTTCCTGGTCTTACGAAGAGATGCCAGGAATCGATCCAAAGATCATAATTCATGAAATTAAGACATATCCATATGCCAAGCCTATTAGACAAGGATTACATCCAATACATCCGAGGAAATATGCAACTATCAAAGATGAAGTTGAGAAGCTGTTACGAGCATTATTTATTTACCCAATTCCATTAACAAATTAGGTATCTAATATAGTTCCCATTACAAAGAAACAAGGGACTATAAGAGTATGCGTCGATTATAGGGACATTAATAAATCATGTCCAAAGGACAATTATCCTACACCCTATATCGACCAAATTATTGATGATTGTGCCAGAAATGAAATATTCTCATTTATGGATGGTTTTTCTGGCTATAATCAAATGAGCATACTCCCTGCCGATCAACCAAAAATAACATTTATATGTACTTGGGGGACATTTTCTTATTGAAAATTACCTTTCGAACTAAAAAATGCTGGTGCAAATTTTCAGAGAGTTATGTCTTATGCTTTTCATGATATCAAACATATTGTACAGCCTTATATGGATTATTTACCTGCTCATTATTTACGCAGAGATGATCATCCTACACACTTACGAGCTATTTTCATGAGATCTAGGCATTACAAAATTCGTTTGAATCTGCACAAATGTGTTTTTTGTGTACAATCAGGATGATTACTTGGATTCATCATTTTGAAAGATGGCATTCTTGTCGACCCTTCGAAGGTTGAGGCTATCATAAATATACCTCCTCCTTCCACTCTTTGCCAACTCCAAAGTTTGCAAGGGAAAGAAATTTTTTTGCGTAGGTTTATCCCGAACTATGCTGAGTTAACAAAAGGTTTTACTCAGTTTTTGAAAAAAAGTGTTCCTTTTATTTAGGATGATATTGATGACACATCTTTTGATGCACTAAAAAACGCGTTGACCCATGCACCATTATTGCATCCACCCAATTACCACTAGGATTACTTTTTATACATAGTTGCCTCTGATTACACAATTGTAATGGTCTTGGTTTAGGAGGATGAATCTCACAATGAACACATCTACTATCTAAGTTGGAATCTCAACCCTACGGAAATCAAATATTCGCATGTGGAGAAATTGGCCTTGGAAACAGTTCAAGTTGTCCAACGATTCTTTCACTACATACTGTTTCGTAAAACAACAATGATATCTAATTGCAACCTAATAATGTATATCTTGACAAAACAATTACTCAGGGGAAAATACTCCAAATGGATAGTCATCCTAAAAGAGTATGATTTGGAATTAGAGAAATCCAAGTCAAAGAAATCACTAGTTTTTGCTGAACTTATGTGTGACTTTCCCAATACTGAGACAAAAACCGTGGTAGAGAATTCCATCGCCGATGAATCTCTGTTTCTCATCAGTATTTTAGACCCATGGTATGGATATATCATTATATATCTTCAAACCCAAACCTTTCGCCCAGAGCTTTCACGTTCAGATCGACGGAGAATCTGATATCAATCCCAACAATACAATATTTTTGGCTACACTCTTTATCGTCGTGGTGTGGATTCTATTTTTCGACGTTGTATAAATCAAAAGAGGCTAAAAAGGTTTTAAATGGTTGCCACTCTGGAGCATGTGGTGGTCATATGTTTGGGTTTGCCACAGCCCAAAATATATTGCACGCTGGTTATTTTTAGTCGTCCTTATTCAAAGATTGTATTATTGCAGTCCGAAAATACCACAACTACCAACTTTTTGATCGAAAGATGCATGCACCTCCAGCTCCTCTTCCCCCAATCATTGATGTCAGTCCTTTTGAGAAATGGGGTATTGATTTCATTACATGTTGTTAGCCACCTATAAGTTTTAGCATAGCAAACAGGTGGCTAAATATATTTCTGAGTCTTCAAGAGAAACATTTTCCTTGAAAATCTATCATTCTTGAAGCCTTAAAGTGTATTCTGTCCTTTGAAAAAATCTTCACTGCTGTGTCCATTGAAAAGTCCTGCTGTTTATGAAAGGAACTGTTTTCCAAGGCCTATGAAACTGCCCATTTTGACTCATTTCCCTTCATTTTCATAAAGCCTCCTTTTCCTCTTTGAAACCTCCATTCCCCTCTGAAAGGCCTCCAAAATCCTTTTAAGCCTCTAAAAATCCATTTACAGGTTTAAATCACCCTTTTTCCCGTTTACCGAAAGCCAAGAAATTCCTTTGAAATCCTTGTTTTTGGCCTAAAAACCCCTTTTTTCCACTAAAGCTTTAAGCCCCTTTTGGCCTTAGCCCTAGCCCCTTTTTTGCACAGGACCAGAGCCATAACCGAGCGCCAATCGAAAATCACAATCAGAGATTTCAGTTAACATGTTTCCTTTTCCATTTTTCCCCGATGCTAATCCTGCGATTAGATCTTGGTCGTTGAATCCACAAGAACCAATGGTTAGATCTAAATCGTGCTCCCTCATAGCCCTCATCACTAAATCACAATCAGAGCTTTCCTTTTCCTAATTTCCTTTGTTTCTTTCATTTTTACGATGCGATGAACCTTTGCTTTATTGATCTCTGCTTCAATCTCCACCGTCGATCTTTCAGATCCAACGATCAGCACTCAAGCGCATCACGCCCATCCGTCATATTACCCCTCCGCCTGTGCGACTCCCGACCAAATCTGGACCGTTGATCATCTGCAGATCCAACGACCTGCGCTCCATCGCACAATCGGCAATCACAACTTATATTTTCCATGTCCCTTGCCTCCTCCGATGTCGATCCTACAATTGATCCTGACTGTTGAATCCACAAGAACCAACGGCCAGGATCTAATCGCGCTCCGCCTTTGCCTTGCCCCTTTTCACTGTTCCACGATCTACCAATTAGATCTCCACCGTCCATTCCTGCAGATCCGACAGTCCTAATTCCATCTCGCACGCCTTTTTAACCCCGCAGCTTTCCACCTATCGCGCTCCTTCTGCATCATTGGATCTGAGGTCCTAGATCCAACGGTCATCATTGCATATCGCGTAACTTTGTGCCCGAAGTTTAATGTTTTAAAATTACGTGATAAAAGTGGTTTTGTGATTCCACATGTCGATCCCTGATAGGATCGCGTTCCAAAAGTGAAAACCACCTACCCACTATTTGATTGCGCGAAAACCATTCTTGTTTTTAACTTTACCACCTACCCTCCGCAATCTCAGCTTTCAATCCTAGCCGTTGATTGTTTTAATCTAAAGAACCATATTGTATCGCATTCCCATCCATTTTCGTTCATCAAACCTTCCAAAGGACTTCATCGAAAGATCTCCACCGTTGATATCTTCTAATGATCCGACGGTCCACGTTCAATCTTCCTCCGCCCTCCCGGTCCCACCATCAAATACGCCCCCGTGGTCTTTCATTTTCTCCTTTTTCCTTTGTATTCGCCCGAGTCATAAGCTTTTATGTTTTAACACTAAAAGTATTTTTCACGCTAATTCATGTTTAAACCCTAGTTTCATGGTGTTGTGCCATGTAACCTTCTCCACCGCACATATTCCTCTGCAATTGCTCCTCCGCCTCCGCTAAAGCCATTTTGAAGCAGTTTAAAGCCCCACGCAGGATTTCATAACAATTTTTCGTGTTTTGTAGGTTTAAGAGTATGATTCATTGAAGATCAGGGTCACTAACCCTGAAGTTAGCCCTCCGGTGCCTTTTCAGCCTGTGTATTCAAGAAACTGGTCAGCAGAAGTTCAAAAGTGTATCAGAGAAAGATTAAAGGATTAAAAAGCCTAACATTGAATATTAAGAGGCTTAATCCATAGTCAGCACAGTTTAATACCAATCATTGGTCACAACAGCACAGGAGATACATCAGTAGGACATTTCATTCACTGAAGAAAGAGCCAAAGTACTACTACCCATTCTCTATTTCCTCCATCAAGCTCTTGAGAAGACTATCGCCCTGACAGAAATCCTGAAACTGTCAGTGCATTAGTTACTAAGCATGGAAGACCTAGATATCATATTTTCATCCTTTCTTGCCACAGAAGATAAACAAAGTACAAACAACCAGAAAGTACTTCAGGAACATACCTCTGGAGTTATTATCAGCCTGTCGAAGACCCTTATTTCACCTAAGGGGTACTGAAAGTCAATGCAAGGATATTAAGACAGAATGGGATTCAGAAACACTTCTCCTCTACTTTAATGATTCATTTAAAGTTCTCTCTACCTCTACTGTCGCTCTTTCAGCTATAAGAACTCAATAAAAATACATTGTAAAGGTTGTTGATTGGTAAACCGTGAATTGTAAGCTGTTTCATTGAGATAGAGTTCTGTGTGTGTTAGTAGTAAAATAGGCTGGGAGATGATTTCTAGTTGATATCAAGCTGCTGGAAAATGATTTATGTGACTAGTGTTGCTATTTAATATGACAAGCATGTTCATTGGATCTTGATCTAAATCAGTTGTGATGTGTTCTATATTTTGTTGTTTTCCCTCTGTTATGCAATCACATTTCATTTCTCTGATAAGAATCAGTAATATAGCTTAGGATATACTGTTGTATAGTACCATAATGCTTCCTTCTCTTCTTATCTTTGATTTTTTCTGCTAATTGTGTGATCTAAGAACAAGTTCAAGATAATTTAACCAGTATAGTAGTTGGTTCTCCCTACTTACTGATGTATGAATTTAGAGTTTGTCTTTAGATGTTCTTATCTGGTTTTAGCTGAAAGAATTGGGAAACTGGGAGATTTAGAGTTGGTTCTGTCTCACTAGGGTCCTTTTCCAACAGTTAGCCTTTCTAATATCCCTCAAGTCAAATGTCAAAAGCATTGAAGGTTAAAAGTCTTTCTCTGATCTTAGACTTCACTTTGTGTCAATCTTAAATGTTTTCTATTATGCGAAGAGTTAGCCTCATTAGGAGTTTGATCATAGATGGTTAAGGCAGGCCCTATCCCTAGATTTTCTCCTAAGTGGTCACCTTGGAAGGTTTCCTTGTCATTCACCTTCATTTCCTATCATTTCATCCCATTACTATCATCTTAAGAGATCCTCTGATTTAGATGACTAGCCCATTTGAAAGCCATGGATATTGAATTGCAAGTAAACCCCTTTATGACCCCATTGCCCAATGGATTTGTGTTTTCTTTGAATTATATCCCATTGCCAAAAATCCTTCTTTACTCACCTCTTTACCTTACTTTGAACCCTTATTTCATGTTTTTCCAACCAAACAAACAAAACAAAACAAAACAACAACCCTTGTGCCCTATAACTAGCCTAATACCTTAAATTGAACTTCGAATATATATATTTCTTTTCCTTTTATAGAGAGATCCCTCTCTGGATCCAGGAGGGCTAGATCCTAAGATCCCAAACTGGTTTGATGTTGTCTTGTCTTTTGGTATTGGAAAACTTGCCAAAACACTGGAACCCCAACACATGTAACCCTCACTCGACCGAGGAGCATGGGTATATTATTCTCGACATAGATTAATTTACCAAATGGTCTGAGGGGATGCCTACATTCGCAGTTAATGACAAAACTGCAGCTACTTTTGTATTCGATCATGTGATTTTTCATTTCGGTGTGCCTCAAGCTATTATCATAGACCATGGGAGTCATTTTCGAAATATTACGATGATCAAACTTTCTGATCAACTTGGTCTACACCATGATAATTATACTCTGTATTACCCACATGCTAATGGTCAAGTTGAGGCCGTTAACAAGGTTTTAACCACCATGATTAAACAGATTGTTGGAACTCATAAATCGAATTGGCATACCATGCTTTTTTCGGAATTATGGGAATACCGAACATTTGCAAAATCTGCTATAGGGTTCACTCCTTTTCAACTTGTTTATGGTTTAGAATTTGTGTTACCCATTGAATGTGAAGTATCGTCACTCAAATTAGTCATTGAGTTGTTACCAGCTACCTCTAAAGAGGAAAAATGATTTCTATACTTAGCACAATTAGATGAGACTTGGTGCACCGCTGCATTGGCTGCCGAAGCTCACAAGAAACGTGTGAAAGCTCAGTATGATCAAAGAGTTAACCCTAGCATTTATTCAGAAGGTGGCCTAGTTTTAGTATATGATCAAGCTAACGAAAATATAGGCGCTGAAAAATTCGAAACAATGTGGCATGGTCCCTATATTGTCAAGTGTGTGCTTGCAAAAGGAGCCTATGAATTAATTGATTATGATAGGGTCTCTTTAGATAAACCCATAAATAGTCTTTATCTTAAGAGATATTATGCTTGAATTTCATGTGAAGATATCTCTTGTACAATAGTTAATTTTTAGAATAGTGTGCCTTAGATTAGAAAAGTGTGCCTAGATTAGTTTTGTTGTTACTACTATCACTGCTTATCTTGATTACTCTTGATATTGCAGATGTCGACATCCCTTCGAACATACATTGGTTTTGTTGATGGCGCCTGTCATAGTACATAGAATATCTCTTCGATGGCTTGGGTTATCTATTCACACACTGATGAGTTATTTTCTATTCATGGGATATTCCTTGGTCAAAAAGCAAACAATATTGCAAAATATAGCGCATTCATTGAGTTATTATCTGATGCCATTTCATTTGGTATTCGACGGTTGATCATTAGGTTGGATTCACAAATCATTGTATTACATTTAAACAGAGTTTATGCAATTAGAAATCTAGTGTTGTTAAGACTATTTTTGAAGATTCGTCTCTTGGAACGACAATTTGATTATATCGAATATCAACATATTTCAAGAAATTTAAACACATTGGCTAATGCATTAGCTAATCATGTTCTAAATAGACATTTGAAACATTGAAAAATTAAACTAAAACAACATTCAATCCATGTTGAACAATATACTCAGAGAACGAAAGTAGTACTATCATTAGGATAGATAAGTTTGTGTTCAAAAAATATTACATCGTCTATGATCATAGTTTCAAACATCTCATGATCTAATAGATACTGATACCAAAAAAAAAAAATGTTGATCTACATTGACCATCAACTATCCATGATGATTATCATGGTAATAAAATATAGCATGTGCCACCTTGCGCAGAAATCTCCTTAATGGACCTGGAACACCTATCACGTGTCTCTAAATCTTGAGAGGAATATCATCAGTTCCTATCTTAGGAATATCAATGGTCAACCTCTCAAAGTTGTGTTCCATGTCTGCCAGAATCTCTGCTTCCTGATCCTATGGAGGTGCTACAGGTTGTGCTTCTCGCCTGTCAAAGCGATGAAGCGTTGTTGGTCATTGTGGACTGACATCTGCATTTTAAATATTTTTTTTCAGTATTGGACGATACAAATCAAATAAAAATTAGATTAAAAACATCAAAATGATTCACTAACCTGTCACGTCCCACTGTGCCCCTGGAGGCAAAGATGTTTCAGGATCACCCCTATAATCCATCCCTGCATAAGGAAAGTCTTCAATGGTGAAGACTTGGTTCCTAAGCCACATGAAATAAGATGCCATATATCAAACTACTGAACCACCCTCGCCACCATGGCAAGCCATTAGTGTTACCCATCGCACCATTCAAGGTTCCTGAGGATTCCCACGATCTACTAGAATCAGTTGAGGAGAGAGAAGTGGAATTCTTTCTAAAGCATATGAAATTATAATGGTGCCATATACAAAGTTTTTCAACTTTGCATTCCTTGATCTAGTTAATTGGCCTTTTATATTGGCCAATACTCCTTCACACTAGTTAAATATAGTTACTTTGAGACACTCGATTTCACTTTGCATCTGTGATTTAGTAGCCACATGAGGAGATGCACTCCCACACAAACTGGTCACTGTGAATGCTATGAATTTAAGTTCTAATCGTAAGATAGTTTTGATATATATGCGACCATCCTTCAACTCTGCATTATTGCTATAGTATTGTTCTTTGTAGTGAGCAGTGGGAAGACCTCCCTGTCTGGTCCCAAATAAGGATATGCTTCTCCCTCTCTGATATAATCCAGTAAGGAAATATATGTCCTCTGCCTCAATCTCGAGATGGTGGTCACCACTTATGAAGCATTGGTCTTGAAAATCCCACGTATTCACAAGCCAAGTCATTAACTCCACTTGTGCCTTCATCCCTTGAATAACCCAGAATTTGTACAAACCACATCTCTTCAATGCACCCATGGTTGCATTGTCATCCATGGCTTCATTATCTATGAGCTCGTGTTCTCCTTCTCACCACTCCAACATGGTTCAATAACCTACAAATCAAACAAATTTAACAGTTAAAACCATTTGGAAGAAAACTTGAACGAATTTTGAAGAGAAATTTTAGTTTTTAAAATTTTCATGACACCTGTGCAGGTTCTGTGTGCAAACAGTGTAGTCATTCGCACGCACTCCACGTAGAACCTGTGAGAGCCCGAAAATTTTTCCTTTAAAAAATCATTGGGGTCTGCGGTTATCACATGGATCGCTCACGCACCCCTGAGGGCGTATTTTAAAACATTAATTTCTCCCAAAAAATGAAATAAAAGCTCAAAATAAAAAATGAAACTAATAAAAATGTAGCTAAGGATGATGTGGATTACCTGGTTCTGACGATTTGAGAAATGAACGATCGGTTCTCCTAATATCTGCTACAGAATTTTTTTGGCCAAAAGCTCTCTATGCACTATTCTGAACACAAAAGGTAAAAATGACTTGTTTTAATCCCTTTTTATAGTTTTTAATGAATAAAATATTATTATTTTATTTATTTTTCACTTTTAAAAGGTCATTTTAAAATATTTTTACTTATTGGAAACAGATATGAGTAATCTTTTGAGTTTTTGTGCAGGATATAGGATTTTTGGGTAAAAGAAATTATTTTGACATTGAGTATATTTTTATCACCTTTTTAGGCTCTGTAAAATTACGAAAAATCAAAACCCTGGAGTCCTTTTTTAAGCCCTTTTCAGACTCTCGAAATATGAAAATATTTCTAAGTAATTCACTATTCGAACTCGTTAAAGTAAATGAGCAGTCATCCCTTGAGTATAAGTTTACCCTTTTTCGGGACTAAAATGGACTAATTACAGAAAATGTATACGTTGACTAATCATGGTCAATAGAGTTCTCTCCTACATTATTTTATCCTTTTTCGGGCCTGAGGGGCTAAATTTACGAAAAATAACAACAATGGAGTTTACTTATGTTTTTATTCTAACTCCCTAAAACTGAAAAACGTCGAGTTTCTCCTATACTGGACTCGTTAAAATTTAACAGTAAAGGACCTGTCAATTACAACATGACCGAACCACTCCTTCTTAGGGTTTGATTTTAATACTAAGATGGACTCATCCGAAGGGTGAGCTTACAAAAACAATCAAATGTTATCCTCCTCAAGATTGACAAAAATAAAGAGGTACTTGCCAGTAATGGTGGGGGGGAAAGAGAGAAAAAGAATCTAATTTGCACCCTTGTTAAATCAGCATGCCACTCTTGAACATGACACGTTGTCACACTTGTACCTGGGTTGGGAAATACTTTGTCTAAATGTTAATCAAACCACATTTAAAGTCTTTGGCCAGTTTTTGGGTATTAGCTTTAGGTAAAATTATTCCAAGCCATCTACAGTGTCGTTATGTGTTCAAGAGAGAGTTCAAATAAACCATTCATTGCAAACATTTGTCTCCATTCACGTTTACCATCCTTGAGTTAGTACTTTCAAAATATTTCTTCAAAACTTGATCTAATGGTTTCGTGTCGTTGGCTTCCCTGCGACGGATCACTTTCTATTGACATCAACTCATCATCTAGAAATTTTATCTAGAATCCTATCTGTACCTTGAGATCTGCATGCCCTAATGGCAGGTTTCTCGCCTTCGATGATAGGTTGCATCATTTACCTTTGATCGAATGATTCTCTTAGTGTCAGTCTTTGTAGCCTTCCTCCAGTGATCAAACATGCTCTTACAAAGTGATTTAAAGGTGTCAAGGTCAAATTTTGTCATTTCAGTGAGTCTTCAAGTAAAATTTGGTCACTAGGTATTAGGTCTAGGGTTTGTTTTCACTCCTTTCAAAGTTGTCCAAATGTTGTTCCATGTCACCATTCATCTGAGTGTTCCGTCATTTAGAGGGTTTTCATCATCATGTCAGGTTCCAATGGGTCATTTTACACCTTTTTCATGCTTCAGTTGTGCCTAGCTAAGGTTCAATTCCCTCTCCTAGGGTTTTGGAGGTAATTTCTCTTGGATGGTAAAATCATTAGCAAAACTTGTATCCTGATGTTCATACACCTTCCCCTATCCATAATGTACCTTATTAAACACTTCCCATCACTGAGATCCCGCAAATTCCTCATTTTCGCACAAACCCTAGTTTCTTGCTACAACTTGGCAATTTTCTGGGCTAGGCCTGTGTTTTTCCCTTTTGGACCCCTTCCCCTCACTCAATCTCTGAAATTCCACTTTCCCCTACTTCCTAACATCCCTCCCTACTTCCAAAAATTTTATCAAGAATTTAGAAGCCCCTTATCCCCTTCATTTCGCTTCATTTCGACAAATCCCTTGTTCCACACATCGGGATAGGTTTTACTCCAATGATGTTTCTGAGCAATAAAAGATGAATTTGGAAAAAATGAGATTTTTTTTTGTCCACAATAGGCCAAGGAAGAAAAATCTCCTTCAATTTTTACACAGGTGTCATGGTTTTAGATAAATGTCAAAAATACAGTCGCCTCAGGAGAATTGATGCACCTTTGAAGTGACCTTGGGAAAATCAAGATTTCTCCTCGCTTGTTTGGCCAAATGACTTGCTTGATGAGTCAAATGATAACTAGACACAAAGATATTTCCAATGAGCTATCATGAGCTCAATTTTGAGTTGCGGAAGACCTTAAAAGGTTGACTGCAATAGCACTCTGCCTTGAGGAAGCCTCATTTTGCTCATTTTGACCAGTCTTGGGAGATTTGATTTTTGACAAGGCAAATGAACTCCAAATTGAAAAATTCCAGTTGGGTTGGAAATTAGACTCAATAAGCTTTCCAACGAGCTACCCGTACCCAATTTGGACACCGGTAATGTCTCCAAAATTCTCCTGAAAAAAGGCGCGACGCATCGGGCGAGCGCGACGCATTGTGCAGCCCTCTGCAGTGTAAAAAATGAACTGGCGCGACGCATTGAGATGGAGCGGCGCATTGGGCTAAAAAGCCTAAAATAAATTCAAATCTTCTTCCAAAAGCTCCAAAATTGCAAATTCTTCATTCCACAACTAATTTAACATCTCCATATTGCCAATGTATGAGTTTCCATTAGTGCTTATGGTGTTTCAATAGGTGAAGAAAATTCAAACCCTATTTTCTTGCTCAAGAATTGTTTCCTTAGGGTTTAGAGTTTGGTTCTTATGCCATCACTCCCACATCCTTTTGTTTCCTCACTATTTTTCTAGTCCCATCATCACATTTCCCTATCCCTCATATCCCTAAGTTCACTCATTCCCTATCCCAAATTTCCATTGTCCCATCCTAATTACAAATTTTCCAAACCCCCAAGGCCATCCCAAAAAACCGAGTGATTGTCCCTAAACTCTTCAATTGGAAAATTTCACTTGGTAATATCCCATCATCTTCCCTATCCTCTCCCTCCATAGTCCCTCACATATTATCACACATTTGGAAATAAAAACCAAAGACACCAAACTCCTCATATTCATCTAAGGTAACACAGACTTTGGCAAACATGGAGACAAATTCCTCTTATGACCGAGACAGTGACTCTACAAATTAATTGCATGAACCAAGGAGACAAAAAGATTTTGGAGAAGGCCAACAAGGAAAAGAACATGTTGAGGCACATGGCGAATCATTATTGGGCAAGAAATCATGTTTGCAACGCACAATTCAAGATCTTGAAGGCTAAGTTGAAGAGGGCCTCAAAGCATCGGAAAAGGCAAGATAGACTTCAAATTTTTGCCGAGGCTTCCTTGTCCCAGCATATTACATGATGGAGGACACTCAACCCAAATTTCAAGAAATTTGGGACACATTTTGCAAATTTTGATTTTTTTGGCCTAAACACAGATTTTTCAGCTCAACGCGTCACGCCACTTGGTGCACGCTTATGATTGGGAGCTCCTCTTGGGTAAAAATTTGTATTTCTGGATTTTTCATAAAAATTTATGCATTCCTACCCATTACCTAGATATTTTGACAAGTTTTGGGTTGCTGGAAGGGTCAAAAACACCCTAAAATTGACCTTTCTGCCCCTTTTTGGACACACAGGAAGAAGTGTTGGGAAAACTCATTTTTGGAGGGGAAAATGGAAACCAAATTCAGAAATTAAACTTGGGTTGGAAAGTAGATAGGTAGAGATTTCCAACGGGCTATCCTGCGCTCAATTTGGACACTGGGAAGGCCTTCAAAATTGGCTCCAAAGTGGCGCGACGCATAGAGATTTCAGGCGTGGCACATTGGGGATTTTGGATCCTTTTTCACTCAGTAACTCTGTTTTTCGCCTAGTTTTGGCCAGTTTGAATTTTTTATATCCAAATGTAAAAATATTGATGTAATTTGATGTAATTTCATGGTTTTTGATGTAATTTTGGAAATATTTTACTCATGAAAGTAGATTCATTCATCAAAAGGTGAAATGCAACTGAATGAATCAGTTTCCTATCTTATAGAGGCAAGCTGTTCCACTTCCTATTTTCCAGTTCTCAGTTTAGATCTTGTTAAAACAGCTCCTAAAATTGTGAGCTCGACCTCTAGAAGCTAGGATGAGTGGTTTTTTGCTTATATCTTGTAATTTTTCAGTCATTAGCACAGGTTGGACATTTGGGATTGCCTTGAGCATTATTGTACATCATCTCTACATTTTGGCTAAGGAATAGACCAGGGTTTGCAGCACTCTTTGGGATCCATGTGGCTCTATGTTTTGATGGTGTGTTTCTCTCTGTGATTTTAAGTTTACTGATGTTTCATGTGTATCATCATCTTTCTTATTTCTTCTCAAGTTAAACAAACAAGTAATAAAGGCGTAATTCATTAGATTTTCTGTGCTCTACCTTGAGTTTTGTTTAATTTTTCATGTTTTCAACTGTCTGGAGAGGATTCCTGAAAGACTCTCACCCTCTTCAACTCCTCACCGGTCTGAGCTATCCATTTCATTCAATTTGAAGCCTCAAAACAATTGCCTTCCTTGCCCCATTTAGCTCTCTGCAAGACTGATCATTTCCCAGACCCAAAATCTGCCCTTCCCTTTGATCCAACAAACACCCTCAAAATCAAAATCAAACTCTTTTAAATATATACCTAGCCTAAAATCAGCCTTTTTTCAAGTCATCTCAAGCCTCACTGATATTTTTTGCCGAGATTGACAAGGAGAGAGCCCTCTCCCGATCTGGTAGGGCTAGCTACTAGATTAAGCGTGGTTTGATGTTACCCTAGACTCTGCCTTCCTTAGCCTGAGGTAGATTTAGGCCATAACATTGTGGCGACCATACTGGGGAGCACAAAATGGTTTGCTTGTTAGTGTTATTCATTTTATAAGCTACAGACAGAGCCTAAAGTTATGCCAGGTAGCCTTCAAAACGCTCTTGCTTTGCATTAGCGAAAGTAGATAAAAGCTGCTTCAGTCAATCTCCGGTCTAGTTTGTAAATGTAACACCTGACTTGCAAATTTCCCCAGTACATGCATCAAGTTAGATCTGATTGTTGATGGTGAACAACGATCAGACATAGGAAGGCTGAAATCATTCACCTAGCGACTCCAGTGTCAAAGAATCCAAAGGTTCAGAATTTTTATGGCGACTCTACTCTTCAAGAATCAGTAGCCTGAGGAATTTCTTGGTGAATTCATTGTTATCAAAATGGTTTTGCTGGATCGAAGTTATGCTCCCATGAGACGAGATCATATTCCAGGTTTTCCAAATAAAATTCCTAAGGTAGATTGGCAAAGGAATTTGCCTACGTTTAAAGATGATCATAAGAAGGATGTTGCTTTACATCTGGTTAGATTTCACATACATATTCGCAAGTTGAAGGTTGATTTTCCTGAAGATTGCTTGATGAAGATATTCTTGGCCACTCTAGAAGGTGAAGCCCGATCTTGGTATGAAAGCTTGCCGCCTGCTTGTATTTACTATTTAAAGGATTTTCATACCATGTTATTTGAAAGGTATAAAGAATCTTATCCATCCTTAACTTTAGTTCAGAACATTTGTAGCCATGTTCATAGTTTTATTGAAAATCTTGAAAAATTTTATGAAGATGATGACTTCATGGACGATGAGATCATGGAGGCTCTATACGAAAATCGATTTCAGCAGCATAAAGAGAACTTATAGGATACTCATCAAGATGCTCAGGAAACTTTGCAAGAGGATCAAGATCTTAGTACAATGGAAAATGATGAAAGAGAAGGTTTTGTTTCAGATCTGTCCATAGAAGAAGACAATATGAAGGAAAGTCAATTTTCAATTTCAGAATGTGATAAAGTCAAGTCAGCTATTTTAGATCTAGATTCAGATCGTGATGATCAAGAATACCTTGTGCTGAATCCCATGAAGGAGAGCTCTGCTGTTGAGATCATCTGGAATGAAGAAGACAGAGTTATTGATCCAAATGTTCTTATTTCATTAGAACAAAGCCTTCATGAGGAGGTAATCCAGTCAGTTCATGAAAAACAAGATGAGATCTTTGTTCAAGTAAGTGAAAAATCTTCTTTCAATAACTCAGTGATAAATGATAATTTGATTTCCATGTCATATGAGATAGATCAACTCCTGAAAGGTCATGTTACAGCCCAAGCTAAAGCAGATTTGCAGTGTGCACATGGTCAAGAAAGTGTTGGTGAAATTTATTCCTCTTTTGAAAATGATGACGGTCTTGTAATTGGTTTTATAGATCAGCAAAAAAATAATATTTTCTTTCATGAAGATGATAAGGCTGTCATATTTGATAATCTTGAATATTGTTTTCTGTTTAATAATGACCTAGACCATGAATTTGAGGAATATGAGCTTGAGAGAGACAATATGCCAGAATTTCTCATGGTCAAGGAACTTACAGCTAACACTCAGATGGAGGAAGCCTATACCTCTCTGTGCGTTCCTGTCACTCGACAATCAATTGCTCTTTCAGATCAGAATGAAGGGAGTACTTGTATTTTTGTTGCTGGATCTCAAGACCAACTAGTGCTTCAGGATTTTCAAGATCCCTTCGGCATTCTTTTGCAAGCATTAGAAAAGATAAATGTTGTCTGGTTCGTTATCATAAGCCTTGGTTTCAGTGGTTATTGTGAGTTGCCTACATTTACATCGTTCTACCTACTTGAGAAAAGTGAGAGAAAAATTTTGGTATGTAGCCATCTGCTAGATTGGTTACATTGGAAGGCTCACTACACATGATTGTACATATTCCATCAGTAGGCAGTTGGTTGTCATCATGATTTGAAGCCCTCAAATCTCGATGGATTGCTGCCATTAAAAAGCTTTGTAAGTACTAATTTCAGTTAAGTAAGTATAAATTCATTTTTGTTTTATTCAGTTTCAACATAGTTTCAGTTTGGGGCCCGAAATGAAGGCTATAAAACTGAAGGTTTGATTTCAGTTTTGGTGTGTCAGTTGTTTGATTCATTTGCGAGTCAGTTTTCAATCTTGTTATAAATTTAGTTTGTGTCGGTTTTCAGTCATGCATTTTAGCTTTAGTTTTTTATTCCATTGCCCAATGGATGAAGGCACTTGTCTGCTCTCCCAAAGATCTGTCGTTCTTGGCACCTCCAAGGAGCTACCATCCCCATTGGAGCCAATGTTAGTGTCAGTATTTGTAGCCTTACTCCAATGATCAAACATGCTCTTACAAAGTGATTTTAAGGTGTCAAGGTCAAATTTTGTCATTTCAGTGAGTCTTCAAGTAAAATTTGGTCACTAGGTATTAGGTCTAGGGTTTGTTCTCACTCCTTTCAAAGTTATCCAAATGTCGA
The DNA here is from genome assembly GCA_034641835.2 of Pinus albicaulis. Classification (NCBI taxonomy): domain Eukaryota; kingdom Viridiplantae; phylum Streptophyta; class Pinopsida; order Pinales; family Pinaceae; genus Pinus; species Pinus albicaulis. The sequence continues at coordinate 939,538,398 of CM076580.1, forward strand.
TCCATGTCACCATTCAGCTGAGTGTACCATCATTCAGATGGTTTTCATCATCATGTCAGGTTCCAATGGGTCATTTTACACCTTGTTCATGCTTCAGTTGTGCCTAGGTAAGGTTCATTTCCCTCTCCTAGGGTTTTGGAGGTAATTTCTCTTGGATGGTAAAATCATCAGCAAAACTTGTATCCTGATGTTCATACACCTTCCCCTATCCATAATGTACCTTATTAAACACTTCCCATCACTGAGATCCCCCAAATTCCTCATTTTCGCACAAACCCTAGTTTCTTGCTACAACTTGGCAATTTTCTAGGCTAGGCCTGTGTTTTTCCCTTTTGGACCCCTTCCCCTCACTCAATCTCTAAAATTCCACTTTCCCTTACTTCCTAACATCCCTCCCTACTTCCCAAAATTTTCTCAAGAATTTAGAAGCCCCTTATCCCCTTCGTTTCGCTTCATTTCGACAAATCCCTTGTTCCACACATCGGGATAGGTTTTACTCCAATGATGTTTCTGAGCAATAAAAGATGAATTTGGGAAAAATGAGAGAGGTTTTTGTCCAAAATAGGCCAAGGAAGAAAAACCTCCTTCATTTCTTACACAGGTGTCATTATTTTAGAGAACTGTCAAAAATACAGTCGCCTCAGGATAAATGATGCACCTCTGAAGTGACCTTGGGAAAATCAAGCTTTCTTCTAGCTTGGTTGGCCAAATGACTTGCTTGATAAGTCAAATGATAACTAGACACAAATAAATTTCCAATTAGCTATCATGAGCTCAATTTGGAGTTGAGGAAGACCTTCACAAGGTGACTGCAACAACACTCTTCGTTGAGGCAGCCTCATTTTTGCACATTTTGACCAATCTTGGGAGATTTTACTTTTGGCACGGCAAATGAGCTCCAAATTGAAAATTTCCATTTGGGTTGGAAAGTAGACTCAAAAATATTTCCAAAAAGCTATCCAGATCCCAATTTTGATACAAGTAAGGTCTCCAAAAGTCTCTGAAAAAGCATGACTCATCGGGCGAGCGCGGCACGTGGCTTGACCCTCTGCGGTGTAAAAAATGAAGTAGCGCTACACATTGAGATGGCACTACGCATTGGGCTAAAAAGCCTGAAATCAATTCAAATATTCCTCCAAAAGATCCAAAATTTCAAATTCTTCATTCCACAACTAAGTTAACATCTCCATATTGCCAATGTATGAGTTTCCATCAGTGCTTATGGTGTTTCGATAGGTGAAGAAAATTCAAACCCTATTTTCTTGCTCAAGAATTGTTTCCTTAGGGTTTAGAGTTTGGTTCTTATGCCATCACTCCCACATCCTTTTGCTTCCTCACTGTTTTTCTAGTCCCATCAGCACATTCCCCTATCCCTCATATCCCTAAGTTCACTCATTCCCTATCCCAAATTTCCATTGTCCCATCTTAATTACAAATTTTCCAAACCCCCAAGGCCATCCCAAAAAACCTAGTGACTGTCCCTAAACTCTTCAATTGGAAAATTTCACTTGGTAATATCCCATCATCTTCCCTATCCTCTCCCTCCATAGTCCCTCACATATTATCACACATTTGGCAATAAAAACCAAAGACACCAAACTCCTCATATTCATCTAAGGTAACACATACTTTGGCAAACATGGAGACAGATTCCTCTTATGACCGAGACAGTGACTCTACAACCGAATTGCATGCACCAAGGAAAAAAAAAGCTTTTGGTGAAGGCCAACAAGGAAAAGAACATGTTGAGGCACATGGCGAATCATTATTGGGCAAGAAATCATGTTTGTAAGGCACGATTCAAGATCTTGAAGGCTAAGTTGAAGAGGGCCTCAAAGCGTCGGAAAAGGCAAGATAGAATTCAAATTTTGGTCGAGGATTCCTTGGCCCAGCATAGTACATGATGGAGGACACTCAACCCAAATTTCAAGAAATTTGGGACGCATTTTTCCAATTTTGATTTGTTTGGCCTAAACACAGATTTTTCAGCTCAACGCGTCGCGCCACTTGGCGCGCACTTATGATTGGGAGCTCCTCTTGGGTAAAGCTTTGTCTTTCTGTATTTTTCATGAAAATTTATGCATTCCTACCCATTACCTAGATATTTTGACAAGTTTTGGGTTGCCGGAAGGGTCAAAAACACCCTAAAATTGACCTTTCTGCCCCTTTTTGGACACACAGGAAGCAGTGTTGGGAAAACTCATTTTTTGAGGGGAAAATGGAAACCAAATTTAGAAATTCCACTTGGGTTGGAAAGTAGACAGGTATAGATTTCCAACGAGCTATCCTGCACTCAATTTGGACACCGGGAAGGCCTTCAAAATTGGCTCGAAAGTGGCGCGACGCATAGAGATTTCAGGCGCAGCGCATTGGGAATTTTGGCTCCTTTTTCACTCAGTAACTCTGTTTTTCGCCTAGTTTTGGCCAATTTGACTTTTTTATCTCCAAATTTAAAACTCTTGATGTAATTTTATGTAATTTCATGGTTTTTGATGTAATTTTGGCAATTTTTTACTCATGAAAGTAGATTCATTCATCAAAAGGTGAAATGCAACTGAATGAATCAGTTTCCTATCTTATAGAGGCAAGCTGTTCCACTTCCTATTTTCCAGTTCTCAGTTTAGATCTTGTTAAAACAGCTCCTAAAATTGTGAGCTCGACCTCTAGAAGCTAGGATGAGTGGTTGTTTGCTTATATCTTGTAATTTTTCAGTCATTAGCACAGGTTGGACATTTGGGATTGCCTTGAGCATTATTGTACATCATCTCTACATTTTGGCTAAGGAATAGACCAGGGTTTGCAGCACTCTTTGGGATCCATGTGGCTCTATGTTTTGATGGTGTGTTTCTCTCTGTGATTTTAAGTTTACTGATGTTTCATGTGTATCATCATCTTTCTTATTTCTTCTCAAGTTAAACAAACAAGTAATAAAGGCGTAATTCATTAGATTTTCTGTGCTCTACCTTGAGTTTTGTTTAATTTTTCATGTTTTCAACTGTCTGGAGAGGATTCCTGAAAGACTCTCACCCTCTTCAACTCCTCACCGGTCTAAGCTATCCATTTCATTCAATTTGAAGCCTCAAAACAATTGCCTTCCTTGCCCCATTCAGCTCTCTGCAAGACTGATCATTTCCCAGACCCAAAATCTGCCCTTCCCTTTGATCCAACAAACACCCTCAAAATCAAAATCAAACTCTTTTAAATATATACCTAGCCTAAAATCAGCCTTTTTTCAAGTCATCTCAAGCCTCACTGATATTTTTTGCCGAGATTGACAAGGAGAGAGCCCTCTCCCGATCTGGTAGGGCTAGCTACTAGATTAAGCGTGGTTTGATGTTACCCTAGACTCTGCCTTCCTCAGCCTGAGGTAGATTTAGGCCATAACAGATTCTATGAGTGTTCAACTGCAAATCATTCATTCACACTTCATAGATTGTACTGCAGTACTTTGAGAGCCAATTTCATTATTGTTGGTTTCTCTCACATTTGTTAATGGTTCACATCATTGACCAGTACTCAAGTGGTTTCTACCATGTTCCACTTCGACACAATCAATCGCATGGATAGATTCGTACTAGTTCGACAAGCGGAAATCAAGACCCTGGATCTAGTTTCCAACATACAGTCTACGAGTATTTTTATTATTCATAATACAGTAGAGTATTCATTAAAGATGGATGCGCCCATACTGTGTCTACTTTTGATGTAATATTAAAACCATATATTTACCAAAACATGTAGTTAGTTTTGATTTGAGTAGGGGAATGCCTACCTCAGTGATGATATATATATGTATATATATCTTTGTGTGTGTGTGTGTGTGTGTGTGTGTTTTCATTGAATATTTTTATAGCTTTTCGACTGGTGTCTCTAATCCAATCCTCGGAATGGTAAAGCAGTTCACTCTTCAAAATAACCTCAGACTTCGCACTTTAGGGGGAAATCTGTTACACATCATTTTTTCACCATGACATTTGACTCTTCATATGGGTCTATCACCACCTATATCAAGTTCCTTTAGAGGTAAAAAACACCAATGTTCTTAAATCAATCCCTGGAATTGGATAAAAGCTCTGTAAAACCCTTAAAAGTCTACATGCGCAGTTTTTCAAGCCTTTCCTTGTGCATGCGCTGTTTTTCAGTCCATAAACTGCGGCAAATCCCGTAATTTTTGCCAGTATTACCTACACACCCCCGTGAAAATCAAAGAAAAGAAAAAAGTAAATTATAGAAGCCTAGTTGGTCGAATATTCTCCCAACTGGAAGCTTCTAGAGTCACGATCAGTTCGAGCTTTATCCCTCCACTCATGGAGCTTATTCCTTGGTCTATGGAACTCAAATCCCTTCATGAGAGGAATCCATCCCCCTCTTCATGGAACTCAAACTACCTCCATTTCCCTATAAATTGAGCTCAAGTTTCAGATTGAAGGGTAGATGGTAGATTGTAGATGCTGAAGAGAATTCATAAGAGTGCATACTTTCTACACTAGTGAGTTGTTGTTGGCATGAGAATTATCACACCCTTGTGTCTATAACTCCATGCTAGTATTCAGAGAGGAATGCTTATCAAACTGAAGGAGAAAATATTGTTCAGGACCCTGGGAGAAATCTGTATGACATCAAGGCATCAGGTTGTGAGATTACTCTTTTTATTCAAGATAATACATATGGATCTCTTTTTCTCATGATTTTTTTCTATGCTTATTGAAATAACATCAATACTTAGACTCCTTGATCACTAAGTTGGATTAGTATTTTCTGATTATTATATGTTGCAGATACTTTGATCCTTTGTCTTGTCTTTGATTGCAGGTTCACCTTATTGGAGAAACCACTTTGGAGTGACGGGACAAAAGACAACATCGAATGTTTTGATTTTAAGGTAGGGGCATGTCCTCTCTACTTTATTATAATAATTCTGAAATACAATTAATCTAGAGGAAAAGGTTTCCAAATGGATCTTTTTTTCTAGTTACTCTATGGAGTAATAGGGAGATTGCTCTTGTCCACAAGAGGGATTAATCCACGTAACAACTTTCTCCCACACCCTTTCTCTGCACAAAAAAATAGTAGCACTTTGACATTAAATTAATATATAAAAGTTTCTTTTACATATTTGTTCAGCCCCTCACTCCCTCGCTTATGTAAGGGACCTGAAACCTTGTTATTTTTGACATCATTGGGTAGAAAAATAGTAGTGCAAAGCATAACAGTGTTAGAGAACTCATCAATGGAATGAACACTCACAAAATTATCCTTTTTTTTAATTTTAAAATGATTTGTCAAGAATAGACAAATACCGAAAATAAATCATCCTCCACTAGGGAAATTATGTCACATCAAGGCTTACTAAGCCAATGGAAAATTAGAAATAAGATTTCCAGAATTAGAAAATTATTTTTAAATTTACAAAAAGTTTGGAATATTCAACATTTCCCTGAAACTCTATTTAAGTTACAAAACATGACAAAATAATCAAGGGTCAACGGACTTTGACCGCAAAGCAAGTGTTGTTTTACGGAAATAAAACCTACCAATAAGTATGATTTCCCTAAGTGTGGTGGTGCACTTAGAACAACATAAAGAAAGATATCTGACCTTTTCCTTAAAATGAATAGATAAAGGGAAGAAACCTACGTGTAATCTATTCACTTTTCCTCACCTGCCTTCGTCTCTTACGTTACTCTCAATTTAACTGAACTCGCTTGATTGTACCTGCAATGGAAAATAGAAGACAAAAAACAATATAAAGGCAATATGATCTATTCAAGTTAAACAAATTGAATTGATTAAATTATAAAATACACATATAACATCATTGACACATGCATTAGGAAAGGAAAAAATGTCTTTATTATGAAGTATAAGGAATAGTACAACCAGTTGATCCATTTGATGTCACTCATCCAGCTTTAGTCCCATACTCATCAAACCCAACATCACAATCCAGTAGCATAACAATATGTGCACAATACCTCCAAGAACTATGATCTCACCAATGTAACTCTACTTAACATAAATTCTTTCTCCCTTGTGCACTATGATCACTACTCTATTTAGAAGTAGATGAAAGTAGTTTGACATAAAAAAATCATTGAATGGATTTCCTAAAAATGGATGAAGAGGTTTCCTTGTTCATGGGAATAGGAGGATAAGAGGTTTAATGGCTCCATGGTGTCCATATTTGAAACTATCAAATGAGGTGAAAGCTGGAACAACTTCTAGAAGCCACTAGAGGTTGGGAAGATTCCCATAATCCAATGAACAATTCACTCCCAGTCAACCAATGCACTCTAAAGTGGGCCTAAATGTTTCGGGGAAAATCACTCTAGAGGTTTGTTGGGTCGAAACCTCCACAGATTAGGGCATGCTATTCAGAAAGACTCACACACAACCATACTTGAATGCAAAAAAACTAGAAATCAATGATAGCAGGACTCACCCATAGTCCTACGTTCGATGTAGATCCCGCGGGGTTCAAACCCCCAGCAACCTTCCTTCCTCCTTCAACCTGAAAACAAGAAAGAACGTGCACGGAAACCTAGTTGTATAGCATATAATTCTCCTAAACGTTAGTGTAATCAATGTGAAACATGATATAAACGATAATAACTGCTTAAAAATCAATCTTTCCACATATAAAAACAGATACTAACACGGAATTTCAGGAACAAGACGGTTCTTTATTATTATGAATAGCATGTACAGTAGTAAAAGTGGAGAGATCACCTGAATCCTTCCACGATCTTCGAGCAGACCGTCGTCCGGATTCATCCCGCCCTTGCCTCGCTAAGATTCTTCCAAGAGTTGTGCACTCGAGATGGCATATAAATGGATGAACATCTCCAGGAAACAAGGGTTTCCTGATATAAATCTGGGAAAGTGCAGGAGGCACGGTGAATCAGACTTGAACTGGGATTCCAACAGAGTATAATGACTATAAAATTTCTCTCTCCCATAGGCCATGCACATGAGGGGCTTTTATACTCCCTCAAAGTAGCTTCATCAGTTGGAAACAGTTGGCCACGTGCTGGGGTGGTTGAACTACCAGAGTAACCATCAACCCAGCCCGAAAATAGGGAATTTTAATATATTTTTTAATGATTTTAATGGCATACGTGGAAAAGTACATGTGGACTCGCGTATACACGCGGAAAAGTCTAGGCATAACCGCATATGGGGATTTTTACACTGTTTTTTAGTGAATTTGTTCAAGTCTGTAGGAATGGGTGCCCAAAGCCATAAAAGAAATCATGAATCATATGAAGGTGAGAAATGATGTTATAATAGATGCCCCCTAATATATGAGGTCAGAAGGGGTACATGATGGCCGAAATGTATTATGCACATAGAAAGAACTTTGCAAGGACAAGAGAGGACTTCACCAGATTTTAGCCTGCCAAAAACCAATGAAAGAAAACAGAGAGTCAACTCATGCTGAGGTGGGCATACCCATGCTCAGTCAAAAATACATCATATGGAAAGTACATAATAGACCCAAAATGTATACAAGTATAGCTGAACTGAAAGTACACAATGAATCGTCTGAGCATGGCCCGGAAATATAAGTCTGAATCAATGTCCAAGTATCACATATAGAAAGTTGATCAAGGATGCTGCAACTGGATGTCTGATCATATAAGTAACTGAATCTCCAAGTACCAAATCATAAGAGGTGGAACAAATGGTACAATCATGCAACTCGGGAGCCAACATATAGGATGCTGCTGTACTGACACTGCAACAGATAAGGGTGAACGACATCACTGGCAGAAACTGAATGGACTGTCAAAAGTGAACCGAGAAATGCTGATGCAACCCGAGGTCTTCACCAATCACTATGGCACAATTCTACACAATGGGAATAAATGAGCTGAAGTCGACCATGTGAGAAATCGTTGGATTACCGGTCAATAATGTATACCGTTAACCAACGCGAGACAACCCACCAATAATGAAAATGAGTGTCAAGGTGCCCCGGTACAATCTAACAAGTGTGAATAAATGAGTTGAAGTCAAACACTTGAAAGAATCTACCAATCAGGAGGCAATGATGAATCCCTACTATCGATAGCGAAGAGTCTGCCACTGATGACTGCAAACCCTAAGGTACTGAAAAAAAGACTCTAGACCTTATTCCCAGAGCAATGAGTCGGAGTCGATGGGAAAAGATCTGCTGGAAGGAAGGCATTAAGGCATCCCACATCAGTCCAGCGCGAGTGTAACCCGCAGGCCAAGATTTGGAAGGAATTGGACGAAGTAGAGTGATGGAACCAAAACCGAAGTACGTTTCCGACGTGCACAAGATGAAGCTAGCGCACGGAAGAAACCCTCTGAACCAACCAATAATGAAAGGTGACACAGAGGCGAGAAATCCACCGATAGGGTCAAATGGAAATCCAGGTACTGCACGAATCCCAAGTGTGATAATGTGTGCTGACGTCGAACACAGGGAAAACCACTCAGTCAAAGACCCATGATGATGATCAAATGCTGAGCACGAGGTCACCTATCAATGATGGAAATAGGCCCAAGGTGCGGCTCTAGGTTTGCTCTCAGAGCAATGTGTCGTAGTCGATAAGAGACAAACCCGCCGGCAAGAAGTCAATGGGGACCTTCTCAAACCAGCACGAGTAGAAGACCAAAACATCTGATGTGATAGAACATGATACTGACAAGACCGGGAAGGCCGACTGAATAATGAGTCAAGAGACACTGCAGAATGGCCGACTCAGGTTAGACTTCCCTTGAACAAAAACACGACTCGTGATGACCATGGCAGTAAAAAGTGACACTGTATAAGTCTGTTATGCAGGAGGCAGAACAAACTCTCCATATGATTGGAAGAGATAACCAACCGGGGGAGAACTGACAAGTGAAACATGGTAAAGGCTGAACCTAGGTCAAAAACTAAAACCATCCCAAATGAAGGAAATATATAAGTATATGTGCTTTGTTCAAGGGCGACAAACTGACTTTGTACTACCATCAAAACAACGAAGATACATCCCGTTCCCGCTTTTTTTGTTATATTTGATTTTTTTGTCTTTTTCATATAATAAGCCTGAAAAAAAAAAAAAATAATGCTATGGTACAATGGATAGAACGAGTATCAAGAAACATATGCACTAGTTCCTGGGATTGGAACGATCCTATGCTCAATGCAAGGTGGTGAAAACTGGTAAGTGATACTCAGAGGAATGTTCCATCCATGGGTAAAAGGGTGTCAAGTCGCGATAGCTAAGTGCATGCAAAGGTTAACTTGTACAGATAGGCAAGGTCAAAAGTTGGCTTAAACATTGAGTCCAAATGAAGCCGGCTAAAGGCCAGGATAAACAAGTAGCCAATATGCAATGCAGTAATACAACTTAACGACACCAGGGAGCCTCTAGGGTAATAGCCAGAAAAATGATAGTGAGGAAGAAGAAGAATGAAGCTTCAACACATAAGTCATGGCGGGAGTAAAGAGGACTCCCGAGCCTACATAAAACGCAACATGGGCAACAAGTGATAGCGAGGAACTAACTAGGAAGCCCATGTAAAGGAAGACTCTACCATTAAGTCATGATTAAATAATCGGCAAGTGAAATGGGTGTAATAGTCATGACCTGATGGGATCGACCCTATGGCAAGTGATCAGTATGGAGGCTAGTATGCAAGATGCAGCGGAAAGTGATTTCCCTAACCTATATGCCAGTGAAGATCATATACCTGCCGTGACGAGTCAGTAATCATGGATCAAAAAACCGAGAAAAATCTCAAATTCGTCAAAATGTACCTGAAAACATACCAAACTGGGCACTTCCAAGCATCCGGGTTATGCAGCTTAAGATAGATCGAAAAAATAAGCATAACAATTTTTTGCGAAAATTTTCAACTTTTTAGCCATAAATAGACAAATTACCTCATATTTGGTTCATTATTACATTGCTGATTTGGAAAAAAGTGCTCTGGAGCAAAAAACTTCTTTTGTCAAATTAGGAGCAACCAACCGTCAAATTGCACCGAATTTGTCAGGTAAGCTCATCAATCATCCTTGCAAATCATTTTGTACGTTCATAAATTAAAATTTAGTAATTTTCACCATAGAAACCCTTGCTAAAAATCACGGGTTTGTGCATATGCGGGTTGGTAACAATAAAGTCGTGTATACACGCAACTGTGCATAAAGAAAGTCGCGTATGCGCAGGCCCAAATGAAAAATGCGTAGCTAATGAAGGATTTATTGAATTTTGACAGGATGACCATATCATGGAGAGAGCATGAACACAGTGCAATTGATCAAGAAGTCTTGCGAGATCGAGCATCGCTAAATATTCTTCGGAATTGCGGATTGCTCAAGTTTTTCAAAATGCCAAATATGAAAAGCAATGTCCAGTTGCTCGAAATGCTTGTAAATTATTGGGAACCGGAAGAGGACTGCTTTATGATAGATCAGATTCCTGTACGCATTGAAGTGGAAGACATATATTTTATCACTGGACTCTCCCGGAGGGGGGAACCAGTAGACTTGCACGGGAAGCCCTTGGGAGGGCTAACCGTGGAAGATTATGTCCACGTGTACTGCGTATAGGGTTCCAAGAAAGTTGGAACTCAAATTGCAATTAAAGATTTAAGGGATTTGCACATGAAAATCCTCCTTTTCACCATTGGCAGAGTGGCAGGATCTGCCTCCCTACACCAGGCATCCAGGACGCAAATGAGCATAGCAGTGGAATGCTTAACTCATGTATATGATTGGTGCACAGCCCTATTACTGAACATGAAGCAGCAATTGACCTCAATCCACCAAGTAAAGACAAAAAATTTTGGATACGGCACAATTTTGATGACATTCTTCTTCGAGAAGATACCAACATTGAGACCCAGAGTGATCTCTACCATCAGCAGCCTGAGAGACCCAATAATTTCCTGCTAGGCAGACATGATGAAGAGATTAGGGGGAAGTGAGGTTCCCCAGACCACTTGGGATGATGATTTCTTCCTTTGGTGGGGAGAACAAATCATCGCTATGGACGACTATCCCTATGCCGGGATGGACTTTCGTGGAGATCCCGATCTTGTCCTTCCACCAGGCGCGGCATGGGGCACAGTCGGTAAGTTTGCAATTTTTGACTTATATAATTTTTTTGGATTTTTTCAATATGTCTGAAAAAATGTGAAAAACAAACATGTTTTTTATTGGATTCATAATGACTTACAATGTAAACATGATCATGATACAGATATTGGACCAGTTTGACCTGAGGGTTTCCCGTGCCACAAGCATCGCAGGGGCGAAGCAGATACAGTGGATTCAGACAGGACCCTCCAGGCTGTACAGAGGAACTTGGAGGGATTAACCTGCCAAGTACCTATGGTTGCCATGGAAGATCTGCCGGAAGCCATCCAGAGACGGGTGGTAGGAGTGCCCCGAGACTGGGTACGGTTATTCCGCCGAGTTGCCACCACGATCATGTTCTATAGGAACACGACTTCTGGGCAGGGACCTCAGGAGTAGATAGATATGATGTATCAGATGACTGTATATTTTTGAGACTGAACATGATCGGGCATAAGCCCAATTTTTGTATGACTTTATGGATCCAAATTTTGTAAAGTTTTTGAACACTCTGATGATATATATACAATGATGTTTGATGTGATGTGATAAATGTATCAAAATATATGATGTTTTTGATGATTAAATTTTATTGCATGGAATGATTAATATGCCAATCCAGTGTCAGATTAGCTAATGAGTCTGCCAACCAATTGTCAGCTCGAGGAATATGAATGAAAGTTAAAAAAATGAAATGATCTTTGTAGCAAACGTACCCTCAAGAACAATCGTAGTAAAAATGGATCTCGAACCCGATAAGTATTGTTCAAATGCGACACCACCAACTGAGACTCCAAGAAAAATACCAATGAATCAATACCCAAAGATATTGCCTTTGAGAGTAGATAAACAATTGTAGTGTATTCTGCTATATTATTGGAAGCAGGACCAATGCAGACCCCTCTTGATACTAACAGCTGACCGGATGGATAATGAAGCACCCAAGCCGCGGAAGCTAAGTTCCGGGTGTGTCTACTAGCACCATCGGCGAAACCAAAATGACTCATGACATCCAAGACAGCCTGCCAAAGCAGATCAAAAACATCACCAACCCATCAAAGATTGAAAATCAACCAGATATTTACAAAGCAAAAACTACTATATACAAAAGCAACATGCCAGGCCGAAGCCTAGGCATAATACTTCTTCAAATAGAGCCCATTTCGAGGCTCCGGCAACTCGTTCCCTTCGAAATCAACCAAGGTATATGCTCCTTTCTTAAGGAATTTTTTAACGATGAAGGGGCCATACCACATAGACTTAAACTTTCCTGCCCCCAGGGAATCTTTTTCTTGGGCATAGACCAAAACAAGGTCACCTTCCAAAAAAACCCTGGGTTTGACTGCCTTATCGTACTGAACTTTAACTCGGTTTTTATGCGCTTCATTCATCGTGGCGGCATCCCGACGCTACTCATCGAGATGTTCCAGATGAAGGAGCCATTCTTCAAGACTAGAAGTGTCAGGAAGAAGTTCAACAGCTAATTTAAGAGAAGGAATCTCGCATTCAATGGGAAATACGGATTCCAACCCGTGCACTAGCTGAAAAGGAGTAAAGCCAGTTGCAGTTTTCACTGACGTCCTGTATGCCCAAAGTGCAGGATATAGCATAATATGCCAGTTGGATCTAGTTTATCGATTGTCCTTTGAAGAATTGTCTTCAAGGATTTATTCACGGCTTCCACCTGCCCATTGGCTTGAGGATAATACGGAGACAAATGCTCCTGCCAGAAACCCAGTTTGAGAGCCAACTCAGCCATCATACTATTCTGAAAATGACTTCCATGATCAGTGACAATCTCTCTAGGAATACGAAAGCGAGCGATAACTTGGTTGAAGAGAAAAAGAGCTGCAATCTCACCATCATTCCCAAAAGTGGACATAGCCTCAACCCACTTCGTAAAGTAGTCTACTGCTACGATAATGTACTTGTGACCTTTAGCCAAAGGCGGGTTACAAGTAGTATAATCAATACCCCACGTTGTAAAGGGACCGACAGTAATGACTGGAAAAAGTGGAGCTGGATGAGCGCGCATTTTTCGAGTATAAACTTGACACGGATGACACTTTTTGACCGATTCCATACAATCTTTGAAAATCGAAGGCCAAAAGTACCCAGCACGCAAGATCTTTTGAGCTGTAGCAAGCCCAGATAAATGACCCCCACAAGCTCCACTGTGGGAATCATTCAGCACAGCCTCAGCTTCTTCGAGAGTTAAGCAGCGTCTCAGGATTGAATCAACCCCTCGACGGTATAAAGCATCACCAATAATCAAATAATTCTTGGCCAAGTGACGCAACTTACGACGCTCATCTTTCGAAAAAGTCGAGGGAAACTTCGCAGTCTGAAGATACACGATGATATCTCCATACCAAGGATTCTGTGAAGAGATAAGAAACAAATGTTCATCCGGAAAGGACTCATCATATATCATCTCTTCCCCACAGGGCAACTCAGAGATCAATTCCGCGAAAACCAATGAATTCTTGGACTTGGCAGACATAAAATCAAGATCAAATTCCTGCAAAATCACAATCCATCTATTGTATTTGCCCCCAATCACTCGCCTACTGAGGACAAACTGAAATGGATTGGCTGCTGCCAAAACATAAGTTTTTCGTAGAATAATGTAATGCCGGAGTCGCTGCACAGCATGAACTGTTGCTAAAGCTAATTTTTCTATCGGAGTGTACCGGAGTTCAGGTCCTACCAATCCTTGACTAAGATAGTAAATAACATGCTCTGCAAGAGCATCATCTTCCTGAACCAGAACCATACCGATGGTAGATTCTGCTGCTGTCAGATACAAAAGGAAATCTCTGCTATAATCAGGTGGACTCAATAAAGGAGCAAAGGTCAATGCTTTCTTCAAAGCATCGAATGAGTGTTGAGCGAAGTCATCCCAAAGAAATGGAACTCCCTTCTTCAACAATCTCACAAATCCCTTTGTAACTTCAGCATAATTTACGATAAATCTCTGAAGAAAATTAGACTTTCCTTGTAGACTTTGAAGCTGACGGATAGAGGACGGGGGAGGCAACCGAAGCATTGCCTCAACCTTGAAGGGATCTACCCTAATCCCTTCCTTAGACACAATGAATCCCAATAACCGACCGGATGTAACCGCGAAAACGCACTTGTTCGAATTCAATCTAATCTTATAGAACCGACATCGTTCAAATATTTTCCGGAGGTGAGCAGGATGATCCATCCTCTTTCGAGAATGAGCAGCTAAATCATCCAAATACGCCTCGATAATATTTTTGATGTCGTGGAAGGCATATGACATGGCCCGCTGAAAGGTAGCCCCAGCATTTTTAAGACCAAAAGGCATCTTCTTGTATGCAAATGTACCCCAGGGACAAATAAAAGCAGTCTTATGCTGATCTTCACGACGGATAGTAATTTGATTATATTCGGAGAAACCGTCCATGAAGGAGAAAATATCATTACCGGCACACTCATCAATGATCTGATCAATAAATGGTGTGGGGTAATTATCTTTAGGACATGCTTTATTTAGGTCTCTGAAATCAATGCAAACTCGAATCGTTCCTTGTTTTTTATCTACAGGAACAGGGTTTGAAACCCATTTAGTCAAAGAAACAGGGAAAATGAATCCCGCCTTAAGCAGCTTCTCCACCTCAGCTTTGATAGCTGCTGCCTTCCTAGGATTGACCGGACGAAGTTTTTGCCTCACAGGCTTAGCGTTTTCGTAAGTCTTGATCTCATGCTGGACAATAGATGGATCTATACCAGGCATTTCCTCATAAGACCAAGCGAATACATCCCTATACTCTTTAAAGAGCTCGGTGTAAATCTGAATCTCTTCACAAGAACATTCAGCTCCGATGAAGACATTCTCAATAATATTGGGATCCCTGGAAATGTTCACCGGGATAGTAGGAGAAATCACAGCCATGTTCCCTTCAGCATAAACCTGTGTTGGTGCTAAAGGGTTCAAGACTGGGTGAACAGGACCAGGAGACTGAGGACTTGGAAAACTTGTTTCAACTTTGCTCAAGTCAGGTAAGAAGTAAGACCGATGATGCAAATCATCCCACGGTCTATCTATACCAGTCATGGCTTCCAGGATGGCCTCTTCAGATGGAAGAGTGGTATCAAGGCAATCCTGGGCAAAAGAAGAACTAAGTGTCCAAGCCGGAGCCACATCTCCATCCAACTCTTCCGGTGAAAGAGGAGCTGGACTGGATTCTGCAGAGTCAACAATAGACTGATAAGCAATCTCAGCTGCAGACATCGGAAATGCCATTCCACCCACTTGAACTTCCGCTAATGTGGTTGTAGGGGAAGGTAAGGTCCAAGGGTCCGAAAAATAATGAGTTCTGAAGAACTCTCTTCGAAGAGGAGCCTTGGAGGATGAAATAGAATTTATATGCACCGTAGGAGGAGGAATATCGAAAGTACCCATCAAGGAAGAATACATTCCCACTCCTAAATTCTCAACAGGCGCCTTAGTATTATCCAACTTAGGAACAGATGAGTCAGTAGACGCATTCGGGTCTACAGGAGGACAGTCCAATTGATCCACTGTAACGATCCTCCCTTCGTGAGGGAAACATATAATCCGAAATAATGAGGATGCAATGGCATCCATCTCATAAATCCAGTTTCTCCCCAACAGAAGGTTGTAGTCCAAGCTTGCATCCACTACCTCAACCTCTATATTGATAGTTTTTCCCCCAACACAAATGGGCAAAGCTGGGACAATACCATGGGGTATGTGAGAATGACCATCGAACGCAGTCAGAAGAGTGGTAGATGGAACAGCTTTGGGAGATCCAATTGTCTTCCAACATGTGAGAGACATTACGCATGTGGAAGCACCCTCATCAACAACCGTCCGAAAGATGTTGCACTTCCGGTACGATGATTTAATATGAAAAGCCATGTGATGGGGGAGTCTCTTCTTAAAATTAGTCATATCAAAATTAATCAGAAGAGAATTTTTCAGATCAATAGCCCCAATGGCAGTGAGCAAAGCACTTTGCTGAGCCGGACAAGACTGGAGTACCTCTAAAGCTGACATAGCACAAGGACTCTGCGCCAGATCTTCCACAATAGAGTAGTTCTGGGCAGCCCTAGCATTTGGATTAATCGTTGATCGCTTAGAAGATGCTTTGGGCATCCGAGGCATAGACTCAACATTAGGCTTAGTAATGTGAAGCGGCTCAGTAGCATCAGGAGTATCCTTAGCTTTCGAAGACTCTTCTCTGCCATAATCACGGGATCTTGTAGCGATATCCGCGTGATCACTCATCATGAATATGTTCGATGGAATTTCCCCTTCCTGGGTGCCTCCAGAGGAAGCCCCAGGATTTTGGTTCGCACCAACAACTGACTGTTGCCCTTGGGGAAAAGGGTTAGTTAACACAGCCTAGGAACTAGAAGAACCCTGCTGAGCTAACAAGCGCTGCGCATCCTGAATTTTAGGGCAAAGGTGCGTAAGATGGTCTCCAGCACACATCTTGCATGGAAACTTCACTTTCTTTTTGTCCTTTGGACCCTCACCAACATGCTCGTTGGTTTTATTCACATTACCCTTCCCATTCTTGCCCTTTTTCTTATTATTTCGTCCCTTCTTCTTCCCTTCGGATTGTTGATTTCCTTTGGGATCAGAAGCTTGGACAACATTTATGGACAAAGACTGGGAAGGCAATGACTCAACAGGCACAGCCTGACTAGAAGGAGCAGATTGCAAAGAAAACTACTGCAGTTGAGTAAGCAGGCTGGCTGCACCACTATTGATCGACCCGATCAACCCATCACCATGCGGACTAGGCTTAGTTTTGGATAAATCTAATTTGGAGCGAGGAGCATTGGGAAAATATTCATGGAGGACCCCAGATTGAGAATAGATCAGTTCCAGCTGCTGGGCCCTAAAAATGGCCTGCTCAGAAAATACCCCAGAAAGGGATACATCTTTAGAAATGTCTGACTGCAGAGATTTCAGAAACCATTCCAAAAGGAATTCTCCTGGAATATGAGCTTTAATAAGCCTCTTCCTTCTCCTCCATTCCTGAATGTAATCAGAAATGTGGGTTGCGTCATCCTGCTTAAAATTAGCTAGGAGTTAAGTCCCAGCATCATATCAGACAGGCAACTGAAAATGGTTCAGAAATGTAACATCCAGTTCTCCAAATGTAGCAAAACTGCCCCTAGTTAGCTCAATATACCTTTTGGCAGCATTTCCAGTTAGGGTGCGTTGAAACAATCTCAACC
Organism: Pinus albicaulis; assembly: GCA_034641835.2. NCBI lineage: Eukaryota > Viridiplantae > Streptophyta > Pinopsida > Pinales > Pinaceae > Pinus > Pinus albicaulis. The sequence goes on from CM076580.1 coordinate 939,555,742, forward strand.
TAATCGAATCGTCGATCAGGGAGTTAGAAGAACAACATAAATGAAAAGTGGTGATGTGGTCAGCCGGATCCTCTCCATTCTTCCCTTCAAACTTTGGAATGTCTGAAGGTAGTTTGGTCAGGACCAGAGGCCACCCCAGACTATACCAAATCAGATCATTTGTCAATTTTGACAGATCTGGCAAGTTTAACGTTGCCAGAAAAGGTAAACGAGGTGGAGCCTAAGGATTCCATCCTTGATAGGATGAATTCCCAACATTCTGAAAAGAATACCCTGGATTTGATGAGGCACCAGGTTTCCAGAAAGAACTCGTAGCAAAAGGAGAAGAACCTCCTCCCCACGCCGAGTTACCAAAGACTGGACCAGTTCCCTCTCCCGAAGTATTAAATGAAGAGGAAAGCCCCTGATAGGGGTTCTAGGAATTAGATAGAGGGGAAAAAGTCTGATAAGCACTCGATGAAGGGAAAGAAGCATTCCCTTGGTGACCAGCGTAAAACTGATTCCCTGCCCCCGCTGTAGTGAATACAGGGTTCCAACTTGTAAAAGTAGTTGAACTTTGACCTCCAGACCAAGGGTTGAAGCTCTGGGTCTGAGAAGTAAACGGAAAGGACCCTAAAGAAGGATTCGAACTAGGAATGTGTCCAGTTCCGAAGGGGAACCCTTGAAAAGAAGCTGATCCATTAGCCATGGAAGACATGGGTGTAGATCCAGCTGCAGCAGCGGAAAAGGAAAAAGAAGGAATCCCACTAGTGGGCATTCCAAAACAAAAGGGACCAGATTGAGAAGCATGTGCTTGGGTGAAACCAGAGCCAAACACAGTAGCACTAGAGGCAATCGAAGATATAGCAATAGTGCCCCCTCCTTCAACAGAAGCAGGAGTCTGAATGCCTGCAGCAGTCACAGCAGAAGCCGCGTTCCCAGTCGTGGCCATCGAAAGGTATGTATAATACGGAGGATCTTCCGGTCTCTCTGACTCGGGTCCGATGTATTGAACAACGAACGGATAATCAGGAGGAAGAGGAGATGGAAGTGAATCTGAGGGTTCAGACACTTCCTCTACCTGTACTTCTTCTTCCTACGGAAATAATACTCGCGAGGTGAGCGAAACGCTCCTCTCGGAACCAACACCGGAATCAGCTATGAAACCTTCAGACCCTTGTAGAGGATCTCTCTCCACTGCGTCGGACGCCACAGGGTGGTAACCACTTGCTAAATCACTCCTACGCCTTCTCAAAGAAGGCTCTGGACTCTCAGGAGATAACCCCCGGATTCTCCTCGATCGACGAGGCACTTGATCATCCACTTTTATATATTTTAATTAGACTCAAAAAAGTGTAAAGCTAGGTAAGCTAGGAGCAAATAGCACTCACTAAAAAATAATAATCCCTGAGATACAATCAAGCAAACAGCCTTCAGGTATTTCCGCTCCGGGTGATTAGGACCGGACACCAAAATACAAGAAAGCAAAATATAGGACCTCCCGAAAGTAGTCTGGGATAATTACGGCCCAGGCCTACTAGCGAAGGTATCAGAAACAGTTACGCCGACCTCCTAACGACAACCTTTGCCAGCACAAGCACCCAAGCTTCGCAAGGGCACCCCCTAGAAGTACCGCTGAAAGTGATGTGACGTCTGCCTCAGGTACCACGGGTATTCCCCCCCGCAGTCACCTGTGTGGAACCTAGGAGTGGCAACTATGGGCACCAATTCGTGTCAGAATCCGGGCGGAACGGTCTTGAGGTCAGATTCAGCAAATTAGAGAGGGGGTATCTCTCTTCTCAGCCTTCACTTCCCCTCGCGCTTGACTCTCTGGAGGAGAGCTTTCCCGGTCCACCTAACGGAGTTGGATTTCGCTCAATTAATCAACTTCTGTGTTTTGTTTGAGCGGCCTTGGAGAGTTAACTCTCCACTCACCTAATCCAAGGCCCTACAACCTAGCTAGTTGGTGTATGACACTTAGAAAAATTGCTAGTTGATTTTAAATTATATCGCTTATTTTAATCGGCTGTTATGTTAAGTCAAAGGGATACGGAGATGAAACTAATGGTGTTTTGACGCAGAAAGAAATTAATAAAAACCAAACTACATGCAAATGCAGTTATTGTCTTTCGATGAAAAGCAACTTCTACACAGGTTCTACGAGATTAAAAATTTTATTTTTCTTTTCAGATAACAAACTCACACTCACAAAAACTATGAAAATGACTAAATGCTTAAGTGGACCTAATGCAAATCACTACAAGCAAGCAAATTCTAAGATGCAAAATCTCCTAAAGCAGAGCGAAATTTCCCGAAGATCCTTCAGTTTTATCACTTTTTGGTTGTCCAGAAAGCTAGTTCCCAAAATCAAGAACTCTTAATATGAAGACACCAAAAACGCTTGAAAAACAAGAGGAAGAAATCAATGACACTCTTTTCCAAAATCAAGCCAAAATCCAAAGGCAAGAAACCTCAACAAAGCTTCAAAAGATACGATGAAACGAAAACAAAAATACAAAAACAAAAGCAAAGAACAAAACAAAATGTTTTTTGAGCTTTTGAGTTTTATCAAAAAGAGTTCGAAAAGACCAAGAAAAACTATTAAATCCCAAGCCAAACAACACTGAATTTCAAGCAGAAGCTTCAAAAACGCTCCAAATCTTATAAGGCTAACTAGTAGCAAGATCAATATGAGCAAAAGAAGACAAAAAAACTCAGCCACTCAGCCTAGAAGAATAGTACAACCTTGCAGCAAACAAAAACTTCAAAGAACCAACCTAGTCGACTGAACTCAAGAAAACCAACCAAGAAATGGGCAAAAATCGAAGTGCAAAGTAAGACACAAAGGTAGGAAAGAGTATGAGCAGGAGCTCTCTGTTCCGATAAAGCAGAACATCCAAGAATCCCTAGAAAGAGATCTTGGTACTCGAACCAGAAATGCCAGCACAAGAAACAAGACTTTGCCAAAAAGACTAGTTTTCAATCAAACAAGAGAGAGAAAAGACCAAAGACCACTTTCTTCACAATCCAGAGGGTACAAAGACACTGCAGGAACAGGTCTCCACAGACAGAAAGGACTAAAAAGCCAAGAAATCCAAAATTTCAAAATCTTCCTAGGTATACGCAACTTTACAGTTTAGCAACAAGCGTGCATACGCGACTGTGCTAAAGGAAACTCGCGTATACGCGACTCCCTTTAACAAAAAATGCGTGTATAGGCGAATGTGTGCAGACAAACCCGCGTATATAAAGGTAAATAATGAAAAAACAAAAAGGATCAAGCCTGGATAAGAAACCAGGACTTCAGTCTGACTGAGAAAGAGTAAACTGGACTGGAAATAGAAGTTAAAACTGTTGGAAACCTATCAAACAGCTGAAACCACCCAATAGGGGAATCACAAGAATGCGATCCCTAGCAGAGTCGCCAGTTCTGTTTAGGGGAAAATCACCCTAGAGGTTTGTTTGGTCGAAACCTCCACAGATCAGGACATGCTATTCAAAAAGACTCACACGCAACCATACTTGAATGCAAAAAAACTAGAAATCAACGATAGCAGGACTCACCCGTAGTCCTACGTTCGATGTAGATCCCGCGGGGTTCAAACCCCCAGCAACCTTCCTTCCTCCTTCAACCTGAAAACAAGAAAGAACGTGCACGGAAACCTAGTTGTACAACATATAATTCTCCTAAACGTTAGTGTAATCAATGTGAAACATGATATAAATGATAATAACTGCTTAATAATCAATCTTTCCACATATAAAAATAGATACTAACACAGAAGTTCAGGAACAAGACGGTTCTTCATTATTATGAATAGCATGTACAGTAGTAAAAGTGGAGAGATCGCCTGAATCCTTCCACGATCTTCGAACAAACCGTCGTCCAGATTCGTCCCGCCCTTGCCTCGCTAAGAAACTTTCAAGACTTGTGCACTCGAGATGGCATATAAATGGATGAACATCTCCAGGAAACAAGGGTTTCCTGTATAAATCTGGGAAAGTGTAGGAGGCACGAAGTCCCAGGACTTGGCCCAGGTTTAGCAGTATAATGACTGTAAATTTCTCTCTCCCATAGGCCATGCACATGAGGGGCTTTTATACTCCCTCAAAGTAGTTTCATCAGTTGGAAACAGTTGGCCACGTGCTGGGGTGGTTGAACTACCAGAGTAACCATCAACCCAGCCCGAAAATAGGGAATTTTAATATATTTTTTAATTATTTTAATGGCATACACGGAAAAGTACATGTGGACTCACGTATACACGCGGAAAAGTCTGGGCATAACCGCGTATGGGGATTTTTACACTGTTTTTTAGTGAATTTTTTCAAGTCTGTAGGAATGGGTGCCCAAAGCCATAAAAGCAATCATGAATCATATGAAGGTGAGAAATGATGCTATAACACTAAATCCTCTACAACGCAGCCTTGCATGGGAGTAGATGCTCTGCAAAGAAGTTACTGTTGTCTAGGGATGCGTTGATGGCTCAATGGGGCACACTTCAACTGGCATCTAAGCAGTGAAACTTTCATGAAGGAAACCACCAATGGGATGACTTTTTTAGTGCATGTAGTAACTAATTTGGAGTATGATAGACCCTAATTGATATTGATCTATGTTTTGGGATGATACCCAAATTGACCTGTAACAACTGCGCCCTAAAGCATGAAGTCAAAAATGATAATGTTGAGTGATTTTATTTACGGTGTGATGACGAGGATCTGAAGCAAATAGTGACCTACATCAATTACAATATATTACATCATGATATATGTTCATCTTGGAAATTAATTGCTAAGGGAGGCATATCCCATACTCAACACATAAAATATCATAACATTAGAAATTTGTCTACAGATATAGACTTGTCTACAGATATAAACCCATGATAGGATGACCATCTGAGTAATGACCATTGTACAAATGATTTGGTACTACTCCTAAAATCGCAACCCGGATGGAATATGAAACTAGACCCGGGGTCTTCTATCTCGTTCAATCGATCACTTAAGTACGAGTCTAACCATGAGAGTATGTGATATGAAGTTGAACATGGGAAGACACTGTCTGATTACCAGCCAATGATGTGAGCCGTTAACAGACGCGAGAGAAACCACCATTGATGATAATGCCTCTCAAGGTACTGTAGTATATTCTGCATGGTGTGAATAGATGATTCGATGTTGAACACCATACAAATTCTTTCATTCGGAGGCCTTTTATGTCAACTTGTCACTGGAAGCGAGAAACCTGTCATTGATGTAAGCAAGCTCCAAGGTACTTAAAGGTTGTTTCTAAGTCAACTTCATGGATGACGAGCTGATGTCGACAAGAAGCGACTCATTGCAAGAGGGAATTTATTTTTCCCTCATCAACGACATGAAATAGGAGTAATTATTTTGGAGATAGAATGTGACTGATGAAGCAATGTGAGGGATGGCGGTCATGAAATGAAGGTTTATGCGTATTGCAAAGGATGAGGAATAAATGAGTGAATTCTCTTGAACATATCGACGACACTGAATGAATTGGCAGCATTTGACCCAAAACTGAAGTGATGGATGGTGTGATAGACCATAGGTATGATAGACTGTCAAGTAGATTACCCAACCCAAAAATCATTGAGATGAAGCAAATAAGTGTCATGTTCAAGAGCGACTTGCTACCATAAAGCGTTTTATCCCTTTCCAATTTTCCCCACTCATTTCTGACCAATACCTCTTTATTTTTTAACAAGCTTGAGGAGGATAACATATGCTTGATGTATAATTCCACCCTTTGGGTGAATCCATCACTACTTGATGCTTTAACGAGTCTAGCGAAGGTAAAACTCAATATTTTCATGATGGAAAAGTCTGTCTCTATTTGATTATTTAATGAGTCTAACGATAGTGAAAACTTGACCCTTTTTCATGTTTAGAGAGTTTGAAAAAAGGGACGAAAAGAAAAATCCACAAGTTCTTTTTCATATAATAGTCCCTCGAATCTAAAAAAGTGTAAAATAATACCTGAGAGAACCTCCTAGCCATGTTTGACTAGGATTTTCCTTTTTCGTAAACATAATCTATCTTCGTCCAGAAAAGGGTTAAACTTATACTGACTAGATGTCGTTTCAATTCCTTTTACGAGCTCGAAAGGACAAGTGCTTGACAATATTTTCATGTTTTGGGAGTCTGAAAAGAGTTGAAAGAGAACTCTAGGGGGGTTCCTTTTTCCTATTTAACAAAGATCGAAAAAGAGATAAAAGTGTGTTTTAGGTTCCTTTTTCATGTTTAACAAATCTCAAAAAAGAGACAAAAGTGTGATTTGTGTTCCTTTTTCATGTTTAACAAAGCTCTAAAAAGAGATAAAAGTGTGCTTTGTGGTCAAAATTGCATTTCATGATCATGCACGAAGAAATCACTATAATCAGCTGTAAACCTACTCAAAAAATCATCAAATGGATTAACAATACCTGTTTAAATAGTAAAAATGGGTAAAAACCATAGTCATTTCATTAAATATGCATAAATTAATCAAAAAGTCTATTAAAATAAGAAATTACTAAATCATTTTTACCATTTCACATTTATCATTCGAATTTTAGTGCTCTGAGCTTATTTTACCCTCGAACTTCAGCGGCTGATTGCGACATATTATGTGGACCATTTCTCGTGTCATCCTGACCAGGTAGAAGATCTTACCTTCCTCTTTCTATTGGTTGTATTCTTGTTCAGTTTCATGAATTTGTTTTAGGATTTTGGGGCTCCTAGGGTAAATATACAATGCCCTAGGACCAACACACCCTTGGATGTCAAAAAGTGCATTGCAGAGAGGCTGGAAAGAAGGCCATTTCCTCTGCAACGCTCTATCTTCCACTCAGGAGTGCATTGGGCGCATTTCAAAAACTTGCATTGTTTTTTGCCCAAAATATCTCTAGCTTTTTTTTGCATGGAACAGATCCTAACTAAGCCTATGGTGTGATTTCATACTTTGATCAGATCAGAATGTCGATTAAATAGCAAGAAAGAGAACATGAAAAATAGGATATGGTTACCCTAAATGATCTTGGCACTGTGAGAGCCCTCAGAGACTATGGGTTTCTCAAGTACTTCAGATTTTTAGGGATGAGGCAACACATGAAACTATTGCAGTTTTTGATCTGTTCATGGGACCTGACACTACAGAAATTTCGCATTGGGGACAAAATGCTCCCAATATTGGTTGATGACATTTACTTTCTAACAGGTTTGTCGAGACGTGGTGCCCCCATTTTCCTTGCGGGATCCATCCATGGAGGTGAAACAACGAAGGACTACATTTGACAATTTTGTTGACCAAGAACTGAGCCTAGAAAATATGGAAAGATAAATATCAAATATGTACATGATATGCCTTTACGAACACTCCTATTCACTATTGCAAAGCTAGCTGGCAGCGTGACACTACATGTCGCAAACAGATCATACATGTAGTGTGCACTTGAGTGTATCGAGCCAACCGTGTTCAACTGGGCTGAAGTAGTACTCCTTCAGATGAAAGAAAAACTGACCAAGGTAAAAGGTGGAAAGACCAAAAATTTCAGCTATGGGTTGATCTTGATCATTTTTGTTTTGGAGCAAGTTCCATTAATGCAACCACAACATGTGACACTAGGATTAGCTGGTCCTAGAGATCCACTAATGTAGTGATGGGTCGAGCTGATGGCTAGACATATTGGTCAGTCATCAATCTCATTTCCACTGCATTCTTCAGTTGGCTTTAAAGACATAATATCTTCATAGAGGAGCATCCATATACAAGGACAGATTTGCGCAGAGATCCAGATTTGATTTTAGCAGTCGATGCTCAATGGGGTGCTATAGGTAAAATTTTGACCATATTTTTTATTTTTTGGGGTTTTTTACATATTTTTGTGCTTTTTTGTGTTTCCAAGACTAAACTAAATATGTTTTATGTATGCAGATATAGGTACCATTTTACCAGTGTTTCGTGCACAACAAGTGGGTGAACCAACAAAGAGGATTGTTGGGAGAGAAGTCCTTCAGGATTTGGATTTAGTTGAGACTCTTGCTGAGTTGCAGCAGCATGTGGAGGGATTGAATCTTGGGATACCAGATGCTCGGATCGAGGAGTTACCTATGAGGTTGCAGCGCCACACCATTGGTGTGTCTAGCCGTTGGATGAGGCTATTGCAGATGATAGCCCAAGTAGTGACCTGCTATCATGAGCATCACTAGGTTTACTTAGATTATGTTATGTCTGTATACATTTTGAGGTCAGATGACCAACGTGTCTTGGACATAATTTTTGTAAAAAACTCAATAAAAATATTTTTTACTTTCAATTTTTTTCTATGATTATGTGCAATCCTAATCAATTGTATGATGTGAATTGAAAAAATGTCTTTACATATGTTGAAAATGTCTATTTAACACATAATTCACCAAAGAATCAACTAAAATGTTAAAGTTTTTGGAAATATGTTGATATTGGATGTAATCAAAATATCTTTCCAAAAGACAAATTCTAAGGAACATGAGATGAATTGCTAAATTTCGGACAATATAAATGCCAGTAATTTGTAGTACGACAAGTTGTGAGTCCAACCTGATGATGATGCGGTGAATGCCAAGTGAAATGGTATCAGAGAGTAGTTTAATCACCCTGCTATACTCAACGATATTTTTGGTCGATCGACCAATACAAATCCCTTGGAAACTCACTAACTCGCCACTTGGAGCAAAGATGGCCCATGTTGTAGAGGATAGATTCTGAATACTATGACTAGCACCATCGGCATATCCAAAAAATGGCTCTGAAGATTCTGACATTTGAAAAAAATGAAATGCGGATTACTAACCACATGAAAAACTCTAAAAGACACACTACTACACACACAATCAAAGCATATAATACAATGTTTGCTACGCAAAATCAGGCATAGTAACGTTTAAGATACAACCCATTGTGAGGCTATGACAATGGAATCCCATCATAATATACCAAATCGTAGGAACCCTTAGCTAGAATGCGCTTGGAAATGTAGGGTTCATGCCATAATGGTTCAAATTTCCCTGTTCTTATCTTATCAACTTCTTGATCATAAAGCATGACCAGGTCTCCTTCTGAGAAGGTGCGAGGCTTGAAATTACGGTCATATTGTGCCCTGATTTGTCTCTTATGCACTTCGTTGGCCAATGCAGCTTCACGAAACATTTCATCTAGATGGATGAGATCTAAGAGACATGCCTCTTCTTTAGAAGTGTCAGGTAGCAGGTCAATCATGAGTTTCAATTATGGTTTTTCGCATTGTATTTGTAAGATAACTTCCAGACCGTAAACTAGCTAAAGGGGAGTAAATCCAGTCGTGTTTCTCACTGAGGTTTGATATGCCCACAAAGCCAAGTACATGATCAAATTCCAGTTTTGTTTATGAACCCCAATCATGCGTTGAAGCATACACTTAAGGATCTTGTTCATAGCTTCAACTTGTCCATTAGCTTGCGGATAATAAGGGGTAGAACTATCATGTGACAATCCTAACTTGGCAGTTAACTCATCGATCATGTGATTGCGAAAATGTTTTCCATGATCTGTGACTATGGCTTGCAGTACACCAAACCGTGTAACCACATGGATAAAAAATAACAATGCAGCTCTATGTCATGTGTTGTTGAATGTAGGCATCGTCTTGGTCCACTTGGTAAAATATTCAATGACGAAAATAATATACCCATGCCCCCCGGTCGAGCAGGGGTTAAATTTCATGAATTAAATGCCCCATTTTTCAAATGGTCCAACATTGAATACATGATGCATTGGTGCTGGCGGCAAGCGGGTTCTACGATCAAATATCTAGCAAGCATGAAAACTTCTAACCATGATAATACAGTCACAAAATATGGTAGGCCAAAAGTGACAAGTGAGGAGAATCCTCTGCGCAATAGCATAACCAAAAAAATGTCCACCACATGCACCAAAATGGCAATCATTTAAAACTTTTTCGGCCTCCTCATATGTGAGGCACCTACGTAAAATCGTATTGACACCACGATGATAAAGTGTATTGATGACGATCAAATAATATTTGGATTGGTATCTAATATTTCATTGTTGTGAGTGAGAGGTATTGGGCCAAAAAAATTAGGTCTAGATATAGCTGATGAAATATCCATACCACAGGTCAGATGACTCGATCAGAAATAAAGACTATTCAGAATTGATGGTTCCATAGTAGGATCAATGCTACTCGAAGGAAGGTCACAGATAATCTCAGTAAACACCAAAGACTTATTTGACTTGGATTTTATGAATCCAAATTAAATTCCTACTAAATGACGATCCGTTTTGAATATCCCCCACCCCCCAAAAATTGACGTGATAGAATGTATGTCATATGGTTGTAATCCGAAATGACAATGGTATTTCAGAGCAGGATATAACAGCAGAATATTTGTAAAACTTGAACGACTGACAAAGCAAGCTTCTCAATGTATGTGTACTTAACTTCTGTATCATTGCGATTACGACTCAAATAATAGATCGGATGTCCAATTCCATCTTCTTCTTGGAATAAAACCATAGCGATGGTTGTATCTGCAGGACAAGATACAGGAAATAATCACTCTGATAATTTGGAGGATAGATTAATGATGCTCAGATCAGGGTAGCTTTAAGAATACCAAAGGAAGCTTGCGCAACCTCATATCAATGGAAGGGAACCCCCTTTTTCAAGAGTCGAGTAAATCCTTTAGCCATTTTGGCATAGTTAGGAATGAACCTCCTTAGAAAGTTAGCCTTCCCTTGGAGTCTTTGTAACTGAAGCATATTGGAAGGACCAGGAAAACCAAGAAATGGCCTGGACCTTCAATGGATCAAGCCAAATTCCATATTTCGACATGGTGAATCCAAGCAAATAACCAAAACCAAGACCGAACACACATTTTTGTGGAAAGAGGCATATTTTATAGTGACGACATCGTAAAAATATCGCTCTAATATGTAGCAGGTGGTCATCTCATTTTCGTGAATGTACAGGTAAGTCATCTAGATATGGTTGAACTATGTGCTTGATGTCATGAAAATCATAATTAATTTCCCTTTGGAATGTTTCCCTAGTGTTATTTAAACCAAAAGAGAGCTTTCGAAAAGTGAACATGCCTTAGGACAGATAAAAGCGGTTTTATATTGGTCCTATGGGCGAAAATTAATCTGATTGTAACCAAATATTCCATCCATGAAAGAAAATATTTCACATCCGACACACTCATCAATAATCTGGTCGATAAAGGGAGTGGGATAGTTGTATTTAGGACAAGCATGATTAACATCCCTATAATTGACACAAACTCTAATTGTCCCATGTTTCTTCATGACTAGAACAATGTTAGAAACCCAATCGATAAGCGGAACAGGGTAAATGAATCCAACACACAAAAAATTTTTAACATTTGCTTTAATGGAAACAGCTTTATTAGGGTGAACAAGACGAAGGCATTGTCGCACCGGCTCAACAGCAAGATACATTTTAATTTCAGGTTCAATAATGTTGGAGTCGATACCTGGCATTTACTCATATGAACAAGTGAATACATCTTAGAATTCACGAAAAAGAGCACGATAAGTGTTAATTTCAGATGGAGAACAAGACGCACTGACATGAATGTTTTCTACAATGCTTGGTTTGGTTGAAATGTCGATAGAAATAGTTTCTTCAATATTTGATGGGTTTTTGTTGGAACAGGTTCCCCTAGCTACGTTTTGATATGTTCCAATGCTGCCTTTTTGATATATTTTTGTAGTAATTGATCTTGCACAGGTGATTTAGGGCGGTTCAAAGCCCCTAATGTATTTTAATGGGTCAAAGGGTAGACCTAGAGTCCGCAAACCACAGTTTGTGGACCACAAGATAGCGCAGGCTAATATGATATAAATAGATGGATAGTTTGAGTCTAAGGGTAAGTGAGTAAGTAAGTAAGATTAATGCTATGTATGAATTGTTGAGATCTGTTTTGGGTATTTTTGGGTAAGGACACGGAGATCCTCAGTCCTGTTGTATGCGAACCCTATTGGCTATGTGCGCGAGTTGTGACTTGGGTTTGTAACTTGGTTTTGGATGCTAATGAACACGAAATTTGTTATGTTATCTGAACTGGTTGTATTCACTTCTGAAGTACCTATGTGTGATTTGAATTAGCTACGATTGTGTCTATGATATATGAATTAGTTGTGGTTGTGATATTCTGTGATGATAATTGCTAATGTGCACGTGGGTGCGAAGGTGTTGATCAGATCTGCTTAATAATAGTAGCTTTGTTTATGTTTACATGTTGATTATACTGTTAAGGGCTCAATAATAGTCTTGTTTCTGTGAAAACTTGATAGAACTTGACAAGATCTTCCTTAATTACCCACTCTCTCCTAGGGTGCAGAAACTTGGTTCCAGCACCCACCCATACTACTTTGGGTGAGACCTTGACCTGCGAAAGTAGGCCATTGTTGAAAGGGCTAGTAGTATAGGGGTTTGTTGGAAAAACTTAACTCCGAACCTGGGTCAGGACCCCTCAAGCCAAAAAATGGTTCCGTTGCCAGGACGGGGAGCATTTTGAGAGAGAGATCGGGTAATGCCACGAGGCTGTTGGAGACCTGAGTAATTAGACCTCGAGGATTGGTTCAAAAACAAATTTAGGAATTTTCGATAAAAGAGAATCACAGCTCAAAGCTAACAGCTAAGAAGTGGAAGAACAAGTATATTTTCATAGAAGTATATGAGATTTTCTTTGTAAATTTTTCTCACGAGCTCCAGGAGTGGCTAGCAGGGATAGTAGAATTGCAGACGTGTTGGAAATACAATCAATTTATGTAGTGGAATCCATAATTGATTCAACAGTTGGAGAAGGCTGACAACACAATCACCTGGACTGTAGATCATTGGGTGGATAGTGTGCTAGGAGGATTCGTAACAGAATTCACAATCGATCAGTTTGTATCCTACTCTGAAGTGGAGTGGAGGTTCTTCAAGTGATTCCAATGTAAGTTCTTACGAATGTTGCTACTACTAATTAATATATTACTGCGCGAAAAGGGAATTTTGTGCAGCCACACCAAATGAATGACCTCTGATCAGGGTGAGAGTACAATGTGAAGTGGTAAGTACTACTGAGTCAACTGAGAAGGGGATAGATCCGTCTACAACCCATTAAGAGAGCCGTTTGCGTGCATAGGAACTAATCCTCCGACTACGTCATCGTCGAGTCCACGCAAGGGAAATAACTCCCCTACCCCTACGCCACTACCAGAAGAAGATATGGCCACACACATGATGTTTCCCACCTTCAAGGGTGTAGGAGATGAAGACATGGACCGATTCTGGTTTGTAGCAGAATCATTATGGGATACATGGGGTACATAGGCCAACATGCGGGTCCATCAATACAAGAGATTAAGAATTCTTTAAAACAACAATTTCAGAAGCCTAATTCCTACGCTCAATTGGTGGTTGACTTGAAAGACTTTAGACAAGGACCCACCGAGTCGGTATGGGAGGCTGAACAGAAGCTAAAAAAGGTTATCATAGATGGGGACTTTAAGTATGAGGATAGACAACACAAAGAATGGTTCATTGCCATGCTATTATCTCACCTGCGCGGACCTATGGGCGAGAAAGTGATTGAGACATAAGAGAAAGCTTTGGAGATTTCTATGAAGCTAGAAGCTATGCCAAGAGATGATGCCCAATTTGGGGTACAATAGATCTAGGGATAGCTGGAGGCAATGCACCTCAAAATCCAAAACTTGCGGAAAGAGTGAGGAAAAGAAGCTAGCCGAGACGTATGGTGCATAAGATGTAGGGTGTCAGGCCACACCAAATATCAGTGTCCTCTACTGGTGGACTACATGCAGGCTGGGGGGCCCAACCCATTGCGCCCTAAAGAGGTTACGGGACCAAGTGGTCCTATGTTATGGTGCGCTGACTATCGTGTAGCTGGACTACATGATACCAACTATTGCCCCCGTCTTGATACCTATGTTCTAGAGTTGAAGCAACAATGGTGCCAATTCTGCTCATCTGTAAGACATGACGAACACAACTACCGAACATATGACTTAATGATCGACTGAGGAAAACTGTATAGAGTACAGGCTGACCCTTCTTCACCACTATCTCCCTTGGGACGAGGAGGCTCCCCTGCCAGAGGCCGGGGGGGGGAAGAGGTGGAAGCACAGGTCGAGGAAGAGGGCAATTGATCTGTTATAATTGTGGAGAAGTAGGGCACTTCGCAAGGGAATATCCGAACCCTGCACGGAAATATTGAAGAGATTGTAGACAATTGGATCATGTGATCGAAGATTGTCTGGTACTGATAGCAAAAATGTAGGAAAAACAGCAGATGCCAACGCAAAATGTGCAAAGGGTTAATGCAGAACCATGTGATGAGGGACCCATTATTAATGTCATAATGTGCAGCAACATGACTACTAGAGGAGCTAAGGAAAGCGTTGCAACTAAATCCCTTATCTGAAAAGCTGCTATTAAAAAGGAAAGCTTGGACCTACAGAAGGAGAAAGAAACCTTCATAGAAGCTCGCAAAGACTTTACCAAGGATGAGGCCTCTACTTCCAAGGCTCCAAAAAACCTAAAAGCGGATGACGAAGTTAAACCATTCCTATTGGCATGTATGAAGTTGCTACGCAACCAGATGGCAATAGAAAATCTTCAAGCACTGATAGACAGCTGCGCAGAAAAAACTGACCCTCTGACAAAAGTTAAAGATGTTCACAAACTTTACAAGCATAAGAAACACACTGGTCAGGAAATGCGGCTAACTGTGCAGATTGGCGATTATAAAATGGATCAGGTCATCCTGGATCTGAGATCCGATGCGAATGTCCTGCCCAAACAAACGTGACAGAGGATGGGTGAACCTAAGCTAGAATGGTCTAATATATAGCTGCGCATAGCTAACCAAAAAAATATCATACCATTGGGGAGACTATCAAAGATTATGGTAGATATCACAGGGGTTAAGGTATAAACAGATTTTTAGGTAATTAAAATTTTAGAGGATGCAAACCCTTATCCTGTGCCCTTGGGACTGGATTGGGCCATAGACATGGGAGGCATTATCAACTTGCAGAAAAATAGCATGGTTTTTTAGAACGGGGGTACAAGAGTGATAGTCCCTGTAGACCAAGTGGAAGGAGAATAGTATACAGAACCCGTGTGCAGAGAAGATGACATGGATCATATCTATAAACTAACTACCCAGGACGAGGATTGGATTAATCCTATGGCTGATGGCATGCTTTGTTGGGATAAAGACAGTGAATGCCTCTCTGACTCCTATGGGGAGATCAAAAATTGGTAGAATTGGTTACATGATGTATCTGTGCTATGATGTCCTAGGGTCACGAAGAGCTTCCGGTGTATCTCCTCAAAGATAAGAGTGTTGCCTTAATTTGATGGTTTCTGGTAGTATTAGGGATTTTCTTAGAGAATTTGAAGCCGAAGTCCCAAGGGAGTGAAGAATGTGGGTGCTTAACCTAGCCATGCGTGCAACCCCTGCGCGGTGGTGGGAAACTCATAAGGGGACATTCGAGGATTGGGAGGAATTTCTCAAGATGATGATCCTATGGTTTGAACCTCTGGTTCACCTACACGTGGAGACTTTTCTTGGCCAAGCGGACGCACACAAGCACTTGGTGGCATGGATGGAGGTGTGGTGTGAAAGTATCGGGGACGAATGGGTCCACCTGTTCATTCATGCCTTGGGGCCAGTCCCCACTGCATGGTATTTGGATGCAGAGATGCATCAGCGTACCTGCCACTAGGAGTCCCTGAGGGATGATTTTTTGGGGACATTTTGATTGATAGGCAGAACTGAGGAATTAGACGAAGCTCTGCAGGACATATATGCCTTAGTATTTGATGAATGACGCCCTCATGTGGAGTATGGGGCATCAGTTTGGGATACGTAGATGCAGGATATTGCTAACTGTCACAATCTATCAATGGAGGACTGTGACGAAGACTCACGGAATATCACTATCCCAGAATCAGAGGGTGAACGTGCAGTTGCTGGACTCCCACTTCAGACTGTTGATGTGACCAAGCCTCTTAAGCTCAAGGAAGTCAACATTGGAACAGAAGAGAAACCTAAGCTAGCTAAAATTAGGGACTACTAGGATGATGATACCATTGGGAAAGTCTCAGAACTTCTCATGGAATACCAAGATCTATTTCCTATGAAATTCTCAGAACTCAAAGGTATTACAGGAGACCTGGGGGTCATGCGAATCACTTTAAAACCGGATGCACGCCCTGTCAAGCAACGGACTTACCGATTGAACCCCAAGTATAAGTAGAAGGTCATGGAAGAAATTGACAAAATTCTAGTTGCAGGTATCATTGAACCAGTAGAATAGTGATATTGGGTAAGCCCTATGGTGGTCCAAGAGAAGAAGACTAAAGGAGAAATAAGAATTTTCATCGACCTACATAAGCTAAAATGATGCATGTGTACATGATCCCTTCCCTACGCCATTTTCTGATGAAATCCTTGATAGTGTTGGAGGGCAAGAAGTATATTCGTTCACTGACAGGTTTTCAGGCTACCATCAGATCAGGATCGCACCTGAAGATCGTAGAAAAAATACGTTCGCCATCAAATGGGGATCCTTCCAATACACCGTTATGCCGTTTGGACTCAAGAATACCCCTGTCATATTTTCGCAGGTAGTGGTCGCAGTATTCAATGAGTTCATTCACAAATTCTTGGAGGTATACTTTGAAGATTGGACAGTATTTGGTTTGGTAAAGAAGCACATCCCGAACCTGCGCATGATGTTGGATGCTTGTAGAAAGCACCAGATTTCCCTAAATATTAAGAAGTGCATATTATGTGTACCTTTCGGGATCTTTTTAGGCCACATATTCTGTCGTCAGGGACTAATGGTTGACCCCTCCAAGGTGGACATTATCATTAACTTAGCAGTCCCTACAAATGAGAAATAGTTGTGCTCCATCCTCGGGCACATGGGTTACTATAGGAATTTTATTCAAGGGTACGCGCTAATCATGGCACCCATGGAAAAGTTGCTAAAGAAGGACGTTTCATTTTTTTGGGATGCGGAATGTCAAAAGAGCTTTGAGCTACTCAAGGAAAAGATGGTCTCTAAACCTATCCTCATATTTCCTGATTGGGCAAAGGTTTTCCATGTCCATGTAGATGCTTCAGGGATCACCCTAGGAGTTGTCCTTACGCAGCCTGGGGAGGGGGACATTGACCACCAGGTTGCGTTTACTAGTAGAAAAATCTCTAGCGTGGAGTGTATCTACTCCACTACTGAACGTGAGGGGCTGGAAATGGTGTATGCCCTGTAGAAATACCGACATTATCTGCTGGGAGGGCACTTCAATATGTTCACGAATCACTCAGCTTTGAAGTACCTAGTCAATAAGCCTGTGTTTGGGGGGAATATTTTCCGATGGTTACTACTATTTCAAGAATATGACTTTGAGATAATTGTGAAGCTGGGGAAACTAAATCCTGGACCAGACCACTTGTCCTGAATTGATAATGGTGAAGAGCCAACCAACCTAGAGGAAGGATTGCCTGATGCACAACTATTTTCTATTAAGGTGGTGGATGCGCACTTTTCCAATATTATTCAATTCTTAACTATAGGGATGGCACCTTCAGAATATTCGGTACAAAAAAAAGAGTTGGTAAGCCGCGCAACAGACTTCACCATCATCGCAGGCCACTTGTATAAGCCGGGAGCTGATGAGGTATTATGAAGATACATGTTGGAGCATGAAAGACAAGCCATTTTAGCAGAAGCCCACTAAGGCATATCAGGAGGTCACTACGCAGGGAAAGTGACAATGTAGAAGATCTTAAGAGCTGGGCTGTGGTGGCCCACACTGCATAGTGACTCTTAGGACTATTGCAAAGCCTGCGACACATGCCAAAGGACAGGAAGACCATCGCGCAAGGACGAAATTCCATTGCAAACACAGATGGCCCTGTAGGTGTTCGATAAATGGGCAATAGACTTCGTTGGGCCCATCAACCCACCAGGGAAGAAGACAGGTGCCCGCTACATCATCACTGCGACTGATTATGTAACCCGATGGGAGGAAGTGCAAGATGTGAAGGATTGTACTAAAGATACCACTGCACACTTCATTTTTGAACATATTCTAACCAGGTTTGGATGTCCAACGATCTTGATGAGTGATATAGGTACACATTTCATTAATGATACAATAACATCTTTGAATGAGGAGTTTCGAATCCACCATGCAAAAATTACCCCATATCACCAGCAGGAAAATTGAATGGTAGAAGATTTTAATAAAATTCTAGAACAGGCGCTTACCAAGGTCTGTAATGTCGATCGCAGTGATTGGGACGTGCGCATCCCATCGGTCCTTTGGGCCTATCGGACCACGTTCAAGAAATTGACTAAAAAAACACCATTTCAGATGAATTATGGAAAGGAGGCCATTATGCCCATGGAGTATATCATTGCTAGCTTGCACATTGCAACCTTTACAAACATGGCGGAGCCCGATATCATGGAGGAACACTTAGCGCAACTAGTCACCTTGGAAGAGGATCAATTTACGGCTAACTTTCATCAGAAAGTTCAGAAGGCCCGAGAAAAATCCTGGCATGATAGTCATATCTGGCAGAAGTTGTTTAAAGAAGGTGAGCTAGTATTATTATATGACAGCCAGTTTGCCCGCCACCCTGGGAAATTCCGCCAACATTGGTTGGGACTTTATATCGTAAAAGGAATTACGAATGTCAGTGCAGTGATATTGGCTATGCTGCACGGAGATCTCCTGCCCGATTATGTTAATGGCAGTCGTCTCAAACCATACCAAACCAAATGACTATATGGCCGGAGTTGCTGCCTTGAGAGGGATATATGTAGGCAAGAGAAGAAATGCAAGCAGGCCCATTATACGAGCAGGGGTCGACCGCAGGTCAGGAAACCCGGGGAGGTGCGCTGGGAGCACAGGGGTAATATACAGCTGCAAAAACTAGCCGTTGGAACAATATCGCTGGGTAAAATGCCAAATTTACCGTTGGAAGGAGCAGGCAATAGCCAATTAATGCGGCGATTTCAAAATATTTTTTACCATTTCCTTGATGGTAAGTTTCAGCTAAGTCTCATCCAACCATTTCTCACTACTCAAAGCTATAAATGAAGGAGGGAAACTCAGAATTGGGTTTCGCATGTCCTGAAAATCTACTGCTTTGAAAATTTCCACAACTATTGTGCTCTATTCATGTCTGGGCGTGCTACCCCCTTTGATAGTAGCAAACCCGAGTTCGTCTTCTGAGCGATAATGACTACGACCAATCCCGCTGAATCATCGCAGACCGTGGCCTCTACTGAGAGAGCATCTGATGAAGTATTGGAGGTCACCCCTGAAGTCGAAGAAGTCGTGTCCACACCAACCAAGGGGAAGCAAGTGGAGAAAAAGAAGAGTAAGGGGAAAGGCCGGGAGCAAGGGCAGGGGAGGGATACGAAAGGGGTTGGGGGGAAGCCACGTACCTCCCCTTGGAACATGCAATCTCCCTGATCGGTTCCTAAGGCACACTCGCCTAACCCGACGAAGCGACCTCTGTCTGCTCAGGATGAAGCTCGGCTCGCTTCCCCAATCACTTGGCTACCACCCTATGTTTAGCCCCGAAGGCCCTTGGTGCACATGCCTAAGAATATTGAGGGTCTACACTCCTATATGGAAATACCGCTAATTCCGGGTGAAGTCCCCATAATTGGAGAAGCATACAATAAGTTCTCCTCAATTAAGTTCGACGATCACAACCTTGCCAACCTAGAGGCCTTCCCGGAATTGGCACCTGAGTTGTACCTTGAGAGAGTACTAGAGGATGACATGCTAAGGGTCATACCAATGTTGTGGGCAAGTGGGTTAGAAGGATCTGGATTACTAAACATGTTGCGGATAACCCACTTTGGCCGCTACAATGTAATCGATCAAGTTGTGTGACAGTTGCTAGCTCTGATCCATGAAGGTAGCTTATGGATCCAGGACCACATTCCCATCGATGCTGCCCTAATTCACTGCATTATTGGTCTCCCCATGTAGGGGTTGAATCCCATGGAGTGTGTCGGCAAGAAGTACGAACAACAGATTGCTTACAAGGTACGCAAAGACTATCATGTCGAGCGAAACACCAGAGGGTTCATAATCAACACCATTGATGACCCTGGAGTGCGCATGGGTACCTTGCTGCTGGATTGTAAAATGATGCACAAGTGTCAGGCCACAACTGTCCCCGCCTATGTGATTCAGCTTGCTGGCTGTTGCGAAAAGGGGGTCTGCTTTAACTGGTCACAGTTCCTATGCAACGAGTTTTTGAAAAATGTGTGCTAGGCCCAAGATCACGAGAAGGCGTTCTATTACTCTTGTATGATACTACTCATTGCATTGGTCACATGGGAAGCCCTTGAAGGATCGATCCTCCCTAAGCTTGAACCGGATATGTGTGAAGGGGCGCGATATGTGAACTTATGGGACTCAAAATATGAGCAGCGTATTAAGGAAAACAAACTATTTTGGGTACTATTTCAAAGCGCGCTCATAGCAGCAATTCACTCCTGACCATGCTTGTTGCCGGAAGTCTACAAAAAATATAAGAGCATCGCAGCATTCTAGGTGATGATGCACAATGTGCAGATTAGGGGCCATAAGGATCCAACTTGGATGTCGCTGCCTTACATGGTCGTCGTTGAGGAAATCAATCGGCTCATCACCACTTGGCCACTGCACTTGATATTGGGATTCAAATCGACCACGGCTGACACTGTCGGTACAAGAACAATCCCAAAGACCCCCACCCCACCTGATACTGCCAAGAATTCAGAAAGCCGTGGCTCGGAAGGCTCCACCAGGCCATAGGTTCCCCTAGACACAGCGCAGGGCGTGGAGCAGGAATCGCAGCAGGACATGGAAACCAAGGGTCTGGATGCGCAAGGTGCTGGTTCCCCATGTGGCATGAAAGAGACAGCTAAACCTCTCAAGGGCCAACGAACAAAATGGTTGGCTATGAGGCCTAGTAGGGAGACTGAGGTTACCTTGACCGAGGAAGATTTGGAACAAATCATAGATGCGATCACCCTCACTTCAGAAGACATATGGCTTGCCTTGGAAGAGCAGCAGAAGGCTGCAGTCACTGCATTACAGTCTGAGCTCCAAGCTCTACAACTCAAGGGCGATACCCTGCAGACAAGCATGAATCAAGTGAGGCTACCTCCAGCAACCAACACTGAGTTGATCACCACGACTGAGAGTTGTCTCTACCCCCTGCCAGATGCAGTAATCACTCTGGGTCCACCTACCTTATGTGCGCAAGTCCAGGCCTGCGCAGAAGTACATCTAGACTTGGCCCAACTTCTGCACGAGCCACTGCAGGTTCTCAACACATCCCTCTTTGAGGAAATATAGCACAGGGACCACCGGGTGCAGCAGCAGCAAAGTACAACCAAGCAAAAAATCGTAGAAAATACTATCGAGGCGTCCCAAGCACAAGCCGTGTGCATCCTTGCCACCGTGCTGTAGACCGAGTTGGAGTGTCTGATCAACAGACAATGCGCAGATGTGACTGAATACATTTTGGCCTCTACCACCCCCCAAGCTAAGATTGAGGGCCTCATCGCAACCCTGAAGGATTCTCGGACCGAGATCGAAAATGCCAAGATCAAGATGGAGTAGAATATTGCTACATTGCAAAATAAGTTGTAGCCGGAAACTCCTTCTGAGGTATGTGCCCAGAGAGTTGCGCTGGTCACAGAAACCACGAACACCATTACAGCTCAGATCGCTCAGGGAGCTGAATTGATTGAGACATTTATGCAGCCATGATCTAAGGTGTAGCGTGACCATCTCCTGCACAAATTTACCCAAGAAATGCACCAAAAGGAAGAATAATTCGAGCAATTGGAGGCTACAATGCCCACTATGATCCCCTCTCAATGCATGTCTCGTTTGTGAGCCAGTCATGCACTCAGAGATGACCTGGAAGAGATTCACCACAAGAAGAAGGTTCTGAGTGACCACCTCAAGCCATGGGTCAATTAAGCCCTCAAGATATCTTAGGACTCGGATATTGTGGTCAAACAGCTAAATCAGACCCTGGAAAGTGTCACCGTTGCCACTGAAGGCCCAACTTCATAGAATTTGGTGGACATTGCATAGAACACTGTCGTGCCGAGCGAAGGAGTATTCCCCCCTCTGGTCGATGCCATTAAGTAGCTCTAGGCAAAGATGAAAATCCCACAGCCGCTGTGACTCGGGAAGAGTCACAAGATTGTGTTGGGGGACTATTGGAACAGGGTCCCCTAGCTACGTTTTGATATGCTCCAACACTGCGTTTTTGATATATTTTTGTAGTAATTGGTCTTGCGCAGGGGATTTGGGGTGGTTCAAAGCCCCCAATTTATTGTAATGGGTCAAAGGGTAGACCTAGAGTCCACAAACCATAGTTTGTAGACCACAGGATAGCGTAGGCTATGATGATATAAATAGATGGATAGTTTGAGTTTAAGGGTAAGTAAGTAAGTAAGTAAGATTAATGCTACGTACGAACTGTTGAGATATGTTTTGGGTATTTTTGGGTAAGGACTCCTGTTGGCTGTGTGCGCGGATATCCTCAGTCTTGCTGTGTGCAGACCCCGCTAGCTGTGTGCGCAGGTTGTAACTCGGATTTGTAACTTTGTTTTGGATGCTAATGAACACAAAATTTGATATGTTGTTTGAACTGGTTCTATTCACTTATGAAGTACCTCTGTGTGATTTGAATTAGCTGTGATTGTGTCTATGATATATGAATTAGCTGCGATTGTGATATTCTGTGATGATAATTACTAATGTGCACGTGGATGCGAAGGTGTTGATCAGATCTGCTTAATAATAGTAGCTTTGTTTATGTTTACATGCTAATTATATTGTTAAGGGATTGATAATAGGCTTGTTTCTGTGAAAACCTGATAGAACTCGACAAGATCTGCCTTAATTACCCACTCTCTCCCAGGGTGTGGAAACCTGGTTCCAACACTCACCCATATTACTTCGGGAGAGACCTTGACCTGCGAAAGTAGGTCATTACCGAAAGGGCCAGTAGTATAGGTTTTTGTTGGAGAACCTTAACTCTGAACCTGGGTCAGGACCCCTCAAGCCAACAAATTTTCTCAGAATCGACGACGTGGATAGGAATAGAATACGTCAATAAATCAACAGTGGTAGGGTGACATAATTCAGATGGATTATCTTCACTGTAATTTGGAATATGGGATTTTTGATGTGATTTTTCCCATGGTTCTTCTTCCAGCGTCATGGATTCCATAATTCTCTCATTAGTTAAGAATACGCATGAAAAATGATCAGAAGAAGTACCAAAATCCAAAGAACAATCAACTCAAACAGTCGGCGAAAAAGGATTTGGATTGGCCGCATAAGCCAAGAAAATTGATTGCTATGCTAGCTCAATTGGAATTATTGGCATGATGTCACCCAACCTAACTACTTTAGAATCATTGGGAATCTTCCTTAAGTCCAATGAAGTGGAAGATATCATATTGTAGGTCTCTATATTTTCGATTTCCACCAATGTCACAGGCAACGGTAACGAAAATGTGCCCATTAGGAAGGGTCCTTAAAGAGTCCTACACCAATGTTCTGAAGAGAAGGTGGGGGTCCATGAAAAAAAATAATGCTTCCAGTTTCCTGGGAACCAAAGGTGAAGAAAGAGATCTGATCAATGGTTGTGATACTTCCTTTATGGGGGAAGATGATCATATGAAAGTAAGTAGATACTACCACAACCATAGCGTAAACCCACGATCTTCCAAGTAATATATTATAGTCAAGGGGTCCGTCAATGACCTCAACTTCAATAGTAACTGATTTTCCCCCTAATTCAACTTGCAAGTTCAATAGTATGACCGTCAAAAGGTTTCAACATCGTAGGTGATTGTGAAAAAGTATTCAAGCCAAGTGAATTCCAGTAACTTATGGACATGATACAAGTAGATGTGCCTTCATCAATGATAGTGCGATAAATGAGGTGATTCAGGACATGCACTTGAATCAAGAATGCTAATTATGATGGTAATTGTGGCACATAGCCCACGTGATTAAAAAATACAAGATTTGAATCCGTCGGATCGATTCCACCAATCATAAACAACAAAGCCTGCTTCTAGGAGGGAAAATTATGAAGAACCTCAAGTGTTGACATAGCAGAAGGTGACTGAGCTAGGTCTTATACTACATTATAATTTTGAGTTGCATGATCTCGAGGGTTGAATGTCTATTTATGAACTACTCCCTTCGACGGATTTATTGTTAAAAATTCCAACATAGCATATAAAACCAAACATGTAAGAATGAACGGAAAATTCAAATCACAAGAGTAACCCAGCCGAAAATGTGTTTCAAATTTCACATAGAATTCACTCATATTATAGAAATGGTAACATCAAATCGAACTTGCGCATTGAAGTTCACAGAGCCTTAACTTCCTTCAAAATAAATAATACTGAGACAAAAATTTATATGTAGAGTCCACTTTAAAACACAAAGAGCTCTTCGCATATGGTCTACTAAATGGCTAGAGAACAAACTTGCTATAGGAGGAATGAAAACCCTCTTTCAAATGTACAATATTTAACAAATGAAAAGTAGATAAAAGATATTTTAACACAATATAGTAGAACCCAACGTCAAGTTTTGTAAACGATGGTAGGCCAGCATTTCTACACCATTAAAAAGGCATAAGCTCTTGTTGAACGGGAGCCTTAGGGTTATTAACCCCTATCAATTCCATACACCAAAACTAAAGAAAAAACTACAACATCTACGGTTCAACCCCTCAGTAACTAGCAGGAGGGTGAAGCTAGCCATTGACCTCTTAAAATCCACCTTCAACGAGATAAATTGTATAGTACCCAGCGAGACTGAGGTTGTTAGAACTCGGCGAAGCCTTAAAGCTTGAATCTAAGATAAAATTTGAGCATTGGGAGGGGGGGTTACCTACACAGTGAAACGTAACCATATTAGTAATGTCGAAAGAAAATAATGGAAAAGAATATCTCAATGAAATGCATATTGAAGGAAACCTTACCTAGCAGAGAAGAGCAAGCCCTCCATCCACAACTTCGCTTGTAGCAGAACAAAATGAAAACGAAATTATTTAACCACAATGCAATAAGCCGGTTGCCAAAGGTTTTTAAGACAAGAAAACTATGAGACTATGTTTGTTACCTGAGAATTGTAGGGGTTCAAAGTAAAGTTTTGTCCAATCAAGGAGGCAGACTAGATTGGTTTCACACAGGCCAACCACGGGAGTAGTAGGCACAGTTGCCTGGAAGCCAGCAATAGCAAGGGATTCATGCCACCCTACAGAGAAGAAGTTGAAAATTGGAAGACCACCGAAAGACAAACTCCAAACGACAAATTACGAAGGGATTTGGGGTAGGGTTGATAACCTAACCACCTTGTGATCCATCTGGGTGGTTCGATCTAAAAACGTCAACGATGGATAGCAACCCAAATTTCAATCAACCAACTAGACAGAGCCATCGCTAAGACCACCAAGTATGAGAAGCCTTACTGTGAGGTTAAATGGCGAATTTAATGTTTGGTAGTTGGATTGAACTGGATGGATAAGAGTTCCAGCTGTATAGCATCATATTAAATATGTGGTCATATTCCATAGGTTAGACACTTGTACGCAAGATATATTGTAATTTTTCCAATAATGTGTTATAATATACATTGATAGGATTATAATAAAAACGGGTTGATTGTTGTATAGGTTAAATACATTTTCAAAATATAAATCCAAGGTACTGCGATAGGATTTGGTTAAGGTAGGAATTATTTTATATGATTCATTCATGTGATGTTAACTTAGATACACCGTAAAAGAAAATATTTTTTTTTTATTACTGTGAAATTGTAGTGGATAGATGTGTGAGATTCTCTTGTCAATTCTTTTAATGAGGGTTGCCAACTTACACAGTTTACCATTCACTAAAGGTGGGGAGTACTTCGGTTCTATTGCTTTCATTTTATTATTAAGAAAATAATAATAATAATAATAAATATTGTAAATATTGAATTTTACTATGTTTATTATTAAAATTTAAATATAAATTTTAAAATATAATGATTGCCAATATGAATCATTATTATATATATATATATATATATATATATATCACATTTCTATATTTATAGATATTTTTATTCTTAATTGTCCATGGGGTCATGGATAGATATCAGAGTGCCTTGTTAAGGCACTCCTAGATGTTAAGTCACGTGTTTAATTGTCTGCCCTATTCTCGTGTTATTCTTGGACATGACCATGTGGGGGGAATTACTAATAAAAATATAATATTACTAGATTTTACCTAATATTTCACATCACCCCCAACCTAAACATTACATTTTTCTCAATATTTCCCCTCACCCTACTAATTTTATATTTGAATTTATTTACTTTTAAACTTTAAATTTAAAAAGAATTACAATAAAAAGTGGATAAGTTGAGGGGAAACATTGGGTAAAATATAATATTATAGTATTATATTTTACTAAATATTTCTAGCAAACTAGTAAAAAGTGGATGAGGATAGGCATAAATATTAGATAAAATGTAATAATTAGATTTTACCTAATATTTCTCCCACCTCTTCCCCTCACCCCATCTCACTTTTATAGTTAACCTTATTCATTTCTACACTTACCATCATATATCTATCATACCTCTATTTACATATATTATATTAAAGTGATTCAACTCCATCATTTTCTATAGCTAATTATGTATCTAAATATAACATCAAACTAAGATGGATCTAGGCTAGCTTAATTTCCCCTTTAAATAGGTTATATTTCACATGAATAGCATGTGTCAATACCATGGGTTCTTCATACCATGGGTCATGTTTATTTTTTTTATTACTAATTTATATAGGGTTGTTTTTATTTTATTTTCACCAAGTTAAAAATTTTACATTATATTACGTTACATTAAGTTACACATCTCTACCATATCTTATTTTGATTTTTACCGAGGCAAAATGTTTAAATTAACGTTACACATCACTAGCATCCCGGTTGGAGACATTACACATCACTAGCATCCTAGGTTGGAGAGCACCTCTCAGCCCAATAAAAAAATATATTCAAAATAGAGTGCACAAATGTTAAATTAACTATTTTACTTTAACTATTTCACCTTTTCTCACAAACAGAATTCCACTTCACTTTCAGTAAAACCAATGTTGAATTTATATTTTGTTTATACATAATAATTATATCGATTTTTAATTAGGGTCAACATTGACATTAAATTAAATTTGTTAAATGTTAAACATTTACACTTGACATTTCCCCCATATTGGGTGGTAGAGTGGTGCAATTATTGTTATTGAGTTGAGAGGCTCATTTTCCAGTTAGTTGAGTTGACACATGCCCCTTTAAAAAAAATAAAAAAATTATGCTCTAAATAGAAAAAAAATGTTGTTATAATAAAAGAAAATGAATATGCAATAAGGTTATTAGAAAAATAATGTGGACTATAACATAAAAAAAAAGAATATGTTGTAAAGTAATTAGAAGTAAAACAAAAAGTGTGAGTAAAATGTTTAAACCTTAACATTTAAATAAACTATTTGAAGATCTATGTTAATTAACTTATATTGATATCGACTTGATATATATCTATGTATAAAAAAAACATTATTAAAATAAAAATATTTTAATCTTGTATATAAAAAAAATATTGAATGTGGGTTATCAATAAAATATTTCAATAGGAATTAATGTTGACATATACTTAAATATATGTTAATAATAAAAAACAATTTGTCATAAATAAGTTGTTATGGTTAAAGCATTTATTTGGTCTTATATATACTCTATATAGCATTCAAAAATACAATTTAAACAATTAAAAATTAAACATTGTATTTTGAGCTCTAAAGAAATTTCATCCCTCTTGACTCATGTTAGATCCATACATAAGATGGATCTATGTTGGTTTAAATTTATTTTAATGTGATATGTATATTATGATGTTCCTAGAAAAAAATGTATGTAATTTTATTAATAAAAATTAACTTTTATAATATAACAAATTAAATTAAATTGAATCCACTTATTATTTTTATTGCTCTTTATTTTGTACTACTATTTTAAATTGAGTCAACATTATGTTTTGTTATTATTATTATTTGATTTAATGTTTCATTTAATGGAGGGTGATAGATTGTTTTGTTAAGGAACTTTGTGGTGTAAAGATCATTGGCTTGAAACTTCGTGAGAAAAAATACAACCATGCTAAGGGCTATTATGACCCAAGGTAGGTGCGATCCCCAAATAATTTTAATGCCTTAAATGCCCCTAAGCCACGGCTACACAAGCCACATGTTAGGTGTGTCAGTCATCTTGAAACTAACATAACCTAGCAAAAAAAACTTTATTTAATGAACACTACATTTAAATAATTACGCTCATTTATAAACACTACAACATATCTCCCATTCTAAGAAATAAAATAATTTTTGATACAATCATAAAAATTATGATAACTCAACCTTTATTTAAACACAAACAATGAAATCCAAATTACTTTCCAATTCATAATATTGGAGTAAACAATTCAAACTCTTTTGTATCCCACTAGTGCAAATTCTGAATATATCATTGGGTGCATGAATATTGATTCCGTAAGTTTTGTGTCCCTATTTGCAACTTAAAACACTTCAAAAAAACCAAAAATTATGTCTCACTACCTAGTCTTAGTGATAAAAGGCATATAAAAGTCAAGTAAAACCATACTGAAAAAGTTTCTTCATGTCATTATACCCATAGGAAACCAAGAGAACATGTTTCTAGTTTTTCATAGTGAGTACACGATGTAAATGGATCTCTTTGCTTTGTTAATTTTACCCAATTTTTTGAACCACTTAATGGGCTCAACATCAATAGAAAACTCTTCCCACTAGTTTACCAAAGTTTGAATTCCTATTTTTAATATGTCTTTATCATATGGTCGTAAGTAGTGTTGTTACCCAACTCAATATAAATCATTACACACCCATTGCTATTTATTTTTTAGGACATAATATTTATTGAAATTATTTGGAGCTTTTAAAATTATATTTTTAGTCTTTGTTTCGTTGGGACTATATCACTTGTTACAAGTCAATTTGGGTATCATCCAAAAACACAGATTAGTATCCATTAGGGTATATAATACTCTAAATTAGTTGCTACATGCCTTAAACAAGTCATCCCATTGGTGGTTTTCCTTCATGAAAGTTTCATTGCTCAGATGCCAGTTGGAGTGCCCCATTGAGCCATCAACACACCCCTAGACAAGAGTAACTGCTTTGTAGAGAATCTACTCCCATGCAAGGCTGCGTTGTAGAGGATCTAGGCCCACTTTAGAGCGCATTGGTCAACTAGGAGTGAATTGTTCATTGGATTCTGGGAATATTCCCAACCTCTAGTGGCTTCTAAAAGTTGTTCCAGCTTTCACCTCATCTGATAGCTTCGAATATGGACACCATGGAGCTATTAAACCTCTTATACTCCTATTCCCATGAATAAGGAAACCTCTTCATCCATTTTTAAGAAAGTCATTCAATGATTCATTTATGTCAAACTACCTTCATCTACTTATAAATAGAGCATTGACCATAGTGCACAAGGGAACAAGAATTTTTGTTAAGTAGAGTTATGCTGGTGAGATTGTGATGCATGTATTGTTATGATGTTGGATTGTGATGCTGGGTGTGATAAGAATGGGACTAAAGCTGGATGAGTGGTATCAAATTGATCAACTGGTTGCACTCTTCTTTCTACTTCATAATAAAGACATTTGTTCCTTTCCTAATGCATGTGTCAATGATGTTATATGTGTATTTATGAATTTAATCGATTCACTTGTTTAACTTGAATAGATCATGTTGTATTTATGTTGTTTTTTGTCTTATGCTTTCCATTGCAGGTATCAATCAAGCGATTTCAGTTATATTGAGAGCAACGGAAGCGATGAATGGAGGTGAGGAAAAGTGAATAGATTACAAGAAGATTTTCTTCCCTTTATCTATTCATTTTAAGGAAAATGTTAGATATATTTCTTTCTCTTGTTATAAGTGCACCACCACACTTAGGGAAAGCATACTTATCCATAGGTTTGATTTCCATAAAACAAATTGGCGACCATACTGGGGATCAAACCCAGAATCTCTGGTTGTTTTGTCCTTGTCCCTCAACATCTAGTAGACTTTACCTGCTTAATTTCAATCATTTGAATGTGTTTTAGAAAAATTAGTGTGTTTGATTGCTTTTTTAGGGAGTCCTCTGGCACAAACGCATTGTTGGTCTTGACACGGTGGTCTGCATAGCACTGCTCTCTTAGGGACAGTGCTCTGCAACGCATTGTCTCCAACTCAAGGGTGCATTGCCCCTGTGACCAACCAAAATCTATCATATTTTGTATTTTGAAATTCATTTAAGTGTCTTGCTTGCTAAAGTTTTGAGTGATTGATTCCCTCTAGAGACCATATTGCCTCTACTCTTCTTGCCTCACTTTGGGTTTGTTTGATCAATGTTTCTTTTTGTTTTCTTTGTCATTGTCAAATAGTTCCAAAGTTAAATTTTACATTTGATCAATTCATTATTTTCGAAAAGAGGAATTTTCCTTTCAGTCTTCGTTTCTCTTGAAATTTTTGAGTGATTTTTTGTGCATCAATTTCTTTTTCATTCATATAAACTTAAAATAAATTGAAAAGAAAAACATGCATTCGCATACAGGGATTGTGATTGTTGCATAGGAATAGTTTAGGGAAATTTCATTTAGATGTTCTCACTGTTGATTGCATACAATCTGATTTATCTATCCCTTATAGATAGTTTTTCATTGTCGAAAATCAATTCAAAACAAATGTTTATCGCTTTAATTGCATTCTAGGAATCTTCAATACATCTCGCAGTGAACCTGAAAGACAAACTGATAAGAAAGATCAACATAACATTTATCTGAATTCATCTAAGGAAGCATTGTAACATTAACGATAACATTTAGAGGTTTAGGCTAGAAGACGTGTTCTGATGTCGTTAAACATAGCAGTTGTCATTAATTGTCTATGATACATTCTGAGTGTGATAGCTCATTCCACGTACGTAAGTATATCGAAGCTCATCCATGTACTTTCAGGTATATCGGGTAGTGTTCTAGTATGAAAAGTATAAGGGGATGCTCTCACTATGCAGTTTCGCATTAAACGATGCTAATACGGATTGGGCCTCCACGTACCTTTGCATATATTTGGGAGGAAAAATTTAGGTTGCTTACCATCCATAGGTGACCGAGTCGACCGCCTTGTACCTATGATATAACGAACACACCATTCAAGGAGATTTCCTGCACGTACATAAGTCCTTGGTTTACTGGGGCAGTATATTGCAGTTCACAGTTGCTTGGTAAATATTTTTCCTATAATTACCCTCTTTTTGTATAAAATCAATCAACAATCGTGGAAGAAGATCAACCCTTTCCCCGTCGCTCGTGTAGGATAGTGAATAAACCACCTTTACCGCTAGAATCTACACCTAGCTGACGAAGGCGTGCTTGTCCTACCGAGTCTAGTACCTCTGGAACACTTCGTGCTACATCATTTAATATACCAAAGACATCTGATCCTTTGAGTACCGAGTCTCAAGTTTTTTCGACTGATCTTGGTTTATGTGCTACTGTTGAGACGGAATCCACATAGTTACCTGAGGACACTGAAATTCAATCCAGTGAACCGGTAAATCCAGAAGACGAGCTTGTTCAAATGGAAATCAATCTGGAGCCCATTTTTCTTTTACTAGAACATCTTCATCCCAAATTTTAACAACAAAAAGTTGTTCCACTGCAACCGTTTGATCCTTAGTCATCTGTAACCGTCGAGTCTTCCTCTTTAATGTATAGTTTACTACATGAAACTTATCTTGGGCCTGACGATGAAGTAATTCCACTTGGTTTGATTTCAATAGAGGAAAAACTTCAGGAAGATACAACCCCTTCAACTCCCACTCATTTTGGTTCAGGGCATCATTTGTATTAGTCATTTCCACGTATGACCTACTCTGCTCTTGTTGATCCTTTTCACTCTCAAGTTCCTGTAGATTCGTTAGAGTATTTGCTGGGTTATTTAACCATGGAAGAGACAACATCCCAAACTATACCATCTGTGACGACATCTACTGTTGCTTCATCTTCGATGTTTTCGACGACACCCGAGTCTCATCTTTATGGTGGTCTGTTTGTCCCACTGTGTTACCAGGCTTTAAATGGAACCTAATCTGGTATCTCCTCTAGTCCATCGACTTCACCCATGTAATCATCTATAATTCTATTTGGTTCATCTCTTACAAGTATTGAATGACCTGATCCTTTATTGACATCATCAGCTCAATATCAGGCTGGTCTGTCCAATTACCATCTATCTTATCCAGTATCTACTAGATACCCATCATATGAAAGTCAATATGTGCCATATCATTATACTACATATGCTGTGGGGCCATATATTTTCGGTCCATATGGTATTACTCCATCATTTTTAGGTCAATCATATGATGGAATATATGTTTGGCAATGGCAGCCTACTTTTCCTGTTCAGCCGCAAACGGTTGTATATCAATCTCAACCAATTAAACCTGTTTCATTTGTGCCTACTACACCTTTTATTTCTTCTACGGTTGTTGGTCAATCTGCTCAAGTAGGTCCTTCAACCCCTAACCCTCAAGTTTTAGTTCTACAAAGAAAAAAGAAAAAACTATTTTTTCAACTCGTATTTTCAACTTATCTCCCAAAGTTTTTACTCAAATTTCGAGCGGGAGTACTCATTGGATGCAAAATTTAATTCTTCATCCAGGGAGTACCCATGCTGCATACTTTTGATGGATCCTGCTACATGGAAAATGACAAATACATGAAAAGCGTGATTGCAATCACGCTTTTCATGTATTTGTCATTTTCCATGTAGCAGGATCCATCAAAAGTATGCAGCATGGGTACTCCCTGGATGAAGAATTAAATTTTTCATCAATAGATACCCCCACTCGAATTTGGTCAAAAACTTTGGAGAATAAGTTGAAATCACAGTTGAAAAATAGGTTTTTCCTTTTTTTCTTTGTACAACCAAGGCGGGGGTTGGGGTTAATTGCTTATTGACAACAGCCTGAAAAAATGTGAGCGTGAGTAGGCAAAAATGCAAGCGGGTTAATTAGTTGATGTGATATATAACCCGTTCGCAGTGAAACGAGAAAGAAATGAGAACGCCAATATAAAAAATACACTCCGGCCTTATGATTGACCTAAAAACTGTGATACTGCCATTTGGGCCGAAAATCTATATTGCCAAAAATATTGGAGTATAGGGATATTTCACATATTGACTTTCATATGATGGTATCAGTAAGATGCTGTATGAATGGATAGTAGTGAATGATTAACATTGAGGCCCCGATGATGTCAATAAAGGATCAAGTTGTTCAATACTTGTAAGAGATGAACCAGATAGAATTCCAGATGATGACATGGGCGAAGTCGATGGACTAGAGGAGATACCAGAGTAGGTTCCATTTAAATCCTGGTAACCCAGTGAGATAGACGGACCACCATAAAGATGAGACTCGGGTGTCATCGAAAACATCAAAGATGAAGCAACAGTAGATGTCGTCGTAGATGGCATAGTTTGGGATTTTTCTCTGCCATGGTTAAATAACCCAGAAAATACTCTAACGAATCTATGGGAACTTGAGAGTGAAAAGGATCAACACGAGCAGAGTAGGTCAAACGTGGAAATGACTGATACAAATGATGCCCTGAACCAAAATGAGTGGGAGTTGAAGGGGTTGTATCTTCCTGAACTTATTCCTCTATTGAAATCAAACCAGGTGGAAGTACTTCACCATCAGGCCCAAGATAATTTTCATGTAGTAAACTCTATAATAAAGAGGAAGACTCGACGGTTACGGATGACTAAGGATCACAAGGTTGCACCGGAACAAATTCTTGTTGTTAAAATTCGGGATCAAGATGTTCTGGTAAAAGAAAAATGGGCTCCAGATTGATTTCCAGTTGAACAAGCTCGGGTTCTGGATTTACCATTTCACTAGATTTAATTCCAGTGTCCTCAGGTAACTATGTGGGTTCCATCTCAACAGTAGCACATAAACCGAGATCAGTTGAAACGACCTGAGACTCGGTACTCAAAGGATCAGATGTCTCTGGTATATCAAATGATGTAGCACGAAATGTTCCAGAGGTACCAGACTCGGTAGGACGAGCACACCTTCGTCAGCTAGGTGTAGCTTCTGGCGGTAACGGTGGTTTATTTTCTGTCCTACAGGAGCGATGGGGAAAGGGTTAATCTTCTTCCATGATTGTTGATTGATTTATACAAAAGAAAAAAAAGAGGGTAATTCTAGGAAAAATGTTTACCAAGCGACTGTGAACTGCAATATACTGCCCCAGTAAACCAAGGACTTATGTACGTGCAGGAAATCTCCCTGAATGGTGTGTTCGGTGTATCATAGGTACAAGGAGGCCGAATCGGTCACCTATGGATGGTAAGCGACCTACATTTTTCCTCCCAAATATACGCAAAGGTACGTGGAGGCCCAATCTGTATTAGCATCGTTTAATGCGAAACCGCATAGTGAGAGCATCCCCTTATACTTTTCATACTAGAACACTACCCGATATACCTGAAAGTACATGGACGAGATTCTATATACTTACGTACGTGGAATGAGGTATCACACTCGAAATTTATCACAAACAATTAACGACAACTGCTATGTTTAACGACGTCGGAACACATCTTCTAGCCTAAACCTATAAATGTTATCGTTAATGTTACAATGCTTCCTTAGATGAATTCAGATAAATATTATGTTTATCTTGCTTATCAGTTTGTCTTTCAGGTTCACTGCGAGATGTATTGAACATTCCTAGAATGCTATTAAAGCGATAAACATTTGTTTCGAATTGATTTTCGACAATGAAAAACTAGCTATAAGGGATAATTAAATCAAATTGTATTCAATCAACAGTGAGCACATCTAAATGAAATTTCCCTAAACTATTCATATGCAACACTCACAATCCCTGTATGCAAATGCATGTTTTTCTTTTCAATTTCTTTTAATTTTAGATGAACGAAAAAGAAACTGATGCGCAAACAGTCACTCAAAACTTTCAAGAGAAACAAAGACTGAAAGGACAATTCCTCTTTTCGAAAATAATGAATTGATCAAATGTAAAATTTAACTTTGGAACTATTTGACAATGACAAAGAAAACAAAAAGAAACATTGATCAAACAAATCCATAGTGAGGCAAGAAGAGTAGAGGAAATCTGGTCTCTAGAGGGAATCAATCACTCAAAACTTCAGCAAGCAAGACAGTTAAATGAATTTCGAAAGACAGAATATGATATATTTTGGTTGGTCACAGGGGCAATGCACCCTTGAGTGGGAGACACTGCATTGCAGAGCACCGTCCCTAAGTGAGCAGTGCTATGCAGAGCACCATGTCAAGACCAACAATGTGTTTGTGCTAGAGGACTCTCTGAAAAAGCAATCAAACACACTAATTTTTCTAAAACACATTCAAATGATTGAAATTAAGCAGGTAAAGTCTACTAGATGTTGAGGGACAAGGACAAAACAACCAGAGATTCGAGGTTCGATCCCCAATATGGTCGCCAATTTGTTTTACAGAAATCAAACCTATGGATAAGTATGCTTTTCCTAAGTGTGGTGGTGCACTTAGAACAAGAGAAAGAAATATATCTAACATTTTCCTTAAAATTAATAGATAAAGGGAAGAAAACCTTCTTGTAATATGTTCACTTCTCCTCGCCTCCCTTCGTCGCTTCCATCACTCTCAATCTAGCTGAACTCACTTGATTGATACCTGCAATGGAAAACATAAGACAAAAAACAACATAAAGACAATATGATCTATTCATGTTAAACAAAGTGAATCAATTAAATTCATAAATACACATATAACATCATTGACTGGCGTGTGCACTTAGAACAAGAGAAAGAAATATATCTAACATTTTCCTTAAAATTAATAGATAAAGGGAAGAAAACCTTCTTGTAATATGTTCACTTCTCCTCGCCTCCCTTCGTCGCTTCCATCACTCTCAATCTAGCTGAACTCACTTGATTGATACCTGCAATGGAAAACATAAGACAAAAAACAACATAAAGACAATATGATCTATTCATGTTAAACAAAGTGAATCAATTAAATTCATAAATACACATATAACATCATTGACACATGCATTAGGAAATGAACAAATGTCTTTATTATGAAGTAGAAGGAAGAGTGCAACCAATTGATCAATTTGATACCACTCATCCAGCTTTAGTCCCATCCTTATCACACCCAGCATCACAATCCAACATCATAAAAATACATGCATCACAATCTCACCAGCATAACCCTACTTAACACAAATTCTTTCTCCCTTGTGCACTATGATCAATGCTCTAGTTATAACTAGATGAAGGCAGTTTGACATAAATGAGTCAATGAATGGATTTCTTAAAAATGGATGAAGAGATTTCCTTGTTCATGGGAATATGAGTATAAGAGGTTTAATAGCTCCATGGTGTGCATATTCGAAGCTATCAGATGAGGTGAAAGCTGGAACAACTTCTAGAAGCTACTAGAGGTTGGGAATATTCTCGGAATCCAATGAACAATTCGCTCCTATTCGACCAATGCACCCTAAAGTGGGCCTAGATCCTATACAATGCAGCCTTGCATGGGAGTAGATGCTCTACAAAGCAGTTACTATTTTCTAGGGGTGTGTTGATGGCTCAATGGGGCACTTCAACAAACATCTGAGCAATGAAACTTTCATGAAGGAAAAACACCAATGGGATGACTTGTTTAGGGCATGTAGCAACTAATTTAGAGTATGATAGACCCTAATGGATACTGATCTGTGTTTTGGGATGATACCCAAATTGACTTGTAACAAGTGATATAGTCCCAACGAAACAAGGACTAAAAATATAATTTGAAAAGCTCCGAATAATTTCAATAAATATTATGGCCTAAAAATGAAATAGCAATGGGTGTGTAATGATTTATATTGAGTTGGATAAAAACAATACTTACCACCATATGATAAAAACATATTAAAAATAAGAAGTCAAACATTGGTAAACTAGTGGGAAGAGTTTTCTATTAATGTTGAGCCCATCAAATGGTTCAAAACATTGGGTAAAATTAACAAAGCAAAGAGATCCATTTACCTCGTGTACTCACTATGAAAAACTAGAAACATTTTCTCTTGGTTTCCTATGGGTATAATGACATGAAGAAACTTTTTCAGTGTGGTTTTACTTGACTTTTATATGCCTTTTATCACTAAGACTAGGTAGTGAGACATAATTTTTGGTTTTGTTGAAGTGTTTTAAGTTGCAAATAGGGACACAAAACTTACGAAATCAATATTCATGCACCCAATGATATATTCAGAATTTGCACTAGTGGGATACAAAAGAGTTTGAATTGTTTAATCCAATATTATGAATTGGCAAGTAATTTGGATTTCATTGTTTGTGTTTAAATAAAGGTTAAGTTACCATAAGTTTTATGATTGTATTGAAAATTATTTTATTTTTTAGAATGGGAGATATGTTGTAGTGTTTATAAATGAGCGTAATTATTTAAATGTAGTGTTCATTAAATAAAGGTTTTTTTTTTGCTAGGTTATGTTAGTTTCGAGATGACTGACACACCTAACATGTGGCTTGTGTAGTCGTGGCTTAGGGGGCATTTAAGGCATTAAAATTATTCGGGGATGGCACCTGGCTTGGGTCACAATAGCCCTTATCATGGTTGTATTTTTTCTCACGAAGTTTCAAGCCAATGATCTTTACACCACAAAGTTCCTTAACAAAACAACCTATCACCCTCCATTAAATGAAACATTAAATCAAATAATAATAATAATAAAACATAATATTGACTCAATTTAAAATAGTAGTACAAAATAAAGAGCAATAAAAATAATAAGTAGATTCAATTTAATTTAACTTGTTATATTATAAAAGTTAATTTTTATTAATAAAATTACATACATTTTTTTCTAGGAACATCATAATATACATATCACATTAAAATATATCAAGTCGATATCAATATCAGTTAATTAACATAGATCTTCAAATAGTTTATTTAAATGTTAAGGTTTAAACATTTTACTCACACATTTTGTTTTACTTCTAATTACTTTACAACATATTCATTTTTTATATTATAGTCCGCATTATTTTTCTAATAACCTTATTGCATATTCATTTTCTTTTATTATAACAACATTATTTTTCTATTTAGAGCATAATTTTTTATTTTTATTTTAAAGGGGCATGTGTCAACACAACTAACTAGAGAATGTGCCTCTCAACTCAATAACAATAATTGCACCACTCTACCACCCAATATGGGGGAAATGTCAAGTGTAAATGTTTAACATTTAACAACTTTAATTTAATGTCAATGATGACCCTAATTAAAAATCGATATAATTATTATGTATAAACAAAATATAAATTCAACCATTTTTTTTACGGAAAGTGAAGTGGAATTCTGTTTGTGAGAAAAGGTAAAATAATTAAAGTAAAATAGTTAATTTAATGTTTGTGCACTCTAGATTTTGAATATATTTTTTTATTGGGCTAAGAGGTGCTCTCCAACCTAGGATGTTGGTGATGTGTAACTTTAATGTAAACATTTTGACTCTGTAAAAATAAAAATAAGATATGTTAGAGATGTGTAACTTAATGTAACGTAATATAATGTAAACATTTTAACTTGGTGAAAATAAAATAAAAATAACCCTATATAAATTACTAATAAAAAAAAAACATGACCCATGGTATTAACTCATGGTATGAAGAACCCATGGTATTGACACATGCTATTCATGTCAAATATAACCTATTTAAAGGGGAAATTAAACTAGCCTAGATCCATCTTAGATTGATGTTATATTTAGATACATAATTAGCTATAGAAAATGATGGAGTTGAATCACTTTAATATAATATATGTAAATAGAGGTATGATAGATATATGATGGTAAGTTTAGAAATGAATAAGGTTAACTATGAAAGTGAGACGGGGTGAGGGGAAGAGGTAGGAGAAATATTAGGTAAAATCTAATTATTACATTTTATCTAATATTTATGCCTATCCTCATCCACTTTTTACTAGTTTGCTAGAAATATTTAGTAAAATATAATACTATAATATTATATTTTACCCAATATTGCCCCTCAACTTATCCAATTTTTATTGTAATTCTTTTTAAATTTAAAGATTAAAAGTAAAAAAATTCAACTATAAAATTAGTAGGGTGAGGGGAAATATTGAGAAAAATGTAATGTTTAGGTTGGAGGTGATGTGAAATATTAGGTAAAATCTAATAATATTACATTTTTATTAGTAATTCCCCCCACATGGTCATGTCCAATAATAACACGAGAATAGGGCAGACAATTAAACAAGTGACTTAACATCTAGGAGTGCCTTAACAAGGCACTCGATATCTAACCATGACCCCATGGACAATAAAGAATAAAAATATCTATAAATATAGAAATGTGATATATATAGATATATTCGTATAGGCAATAATTATATTTTAAAATTTATATTTAAATTTTAATAATAAACATAGTAAAATTCAATATTTACAATATTTATTATTATTATTATTATTATTATTATTATTTTCTTAATAATTAAATGAAAGCACTAGAAACTGAAGTACTCCCCACCTTTAGTGAATGGTAAACTGTGTAAGTTGGCAACCCTCATTAAAATAATCGATAAGAGAATCTCTCACATCTATCCACTACAATTTCACAGTAATAAAAAATAATAATTTATTTTACGATGTATCTAAGTTAACATCACATCAATGAATCATATAAAATAGTTCCTACCTTAACCAAATCCTATCGCAGTACCTTGGATTTATATATTGAAAATGTATTTAACCTATACAACAATCAACCCGTTTTGATTACAATCCTATCAATGCATATTATAACACATTATTGGAAAACTTACAATATATCCTGCGTACAAGTGTCTAACCTATGGAATATGACCACATATTTAATATGATGCTATACAGCTAGAAATCTTATCCATCTGGTTCAATCCAGCTACCAAACATTAAATTTGACATTTATCCTCACAGTAAGGCTTCTCGTACTTGGCAGTCTTAGCGATGGCTCTGTCTAGTTGGTTGATTGAAATTTGGGTTTCTATCCACCATTGATGTTTTTAGATCAAACCGCCCAGATGGATCACAAGGTGGTTAGGTTATCAACCCTACCCCCAATCCCTTTGTAATTTTTCATTTGGAGTTTGTATTTCGATGGTCTTCCTCTTTGCAACTTCTTCTCTGCAGGTGGCATGACTCCCTTGCTATTGCTAGCTTCTAGGCATATGTGCCTACTACTCCCGTGGTTGGCCTGTGCGAACCTAATCTAGTCTACCTCCTTGATTGGACAAAACTTTACTTTGAACCCCTACAATTCTCAGGTAACGAACATAGTCTCATAGTTTTCTTGTCTCAAA
This sequence comes from Pinus albicaulis, assembly GCA_034641835.2. Classification (NCBI taxonomy): domain Eukaryota; kingdom Viridiplantae; phylum Streptophyta; class Pinopsida; order Pinales; family Pinaceae; genus Pinus; species Pinus albicaulis. The sequence goes on from CM076580.1 coordinate 939,596,442, forward strand.
AACCTTTGGCAACTGTCTTATTGCATTGTGGTTACTTAATTTCATTTTCCTTCTATTCTGCTATAGGCGAAGTTGTGGATGGAGGGCTTGATCTTCTCTACCAGGTAAGGTTTCCTTCAAGATGCATTTCATTGAGATATTCTTTTCCATTATTTGATTTCGACATTACTAATTTGGTTACTTTTCACTGTGCAGGTAACCCCCCCTCCCTACGCTCAAATTTTAGCTTGGATTCGAGCTTTAAGGCTTCATCGAGTTCTAACAACCTCAGTCTCAGTGGGTACTATACAATTTATCTCATTGAAGGTGGATTTTAAGAGGTCAATGGCTAATTTCACCTTCCTGCAGGTTACTGAGGGGTTGAACCGTAGATATTGTAGTTTTGTCTTTAGTTTTGGTGTATAATAACCCTAAGGCTCTTGTTCAACAAGAGCTTACGCCTTTTTAATGGCATAGAAATACTGGCCTACCATCATTTACAAAACTTGACTCTGGGTTTTACTGTAGTGTGTTAAAGTCTCTTTTATCTACTGTTCATTTGTTAAATATTGTACATTTGAAAGAGGGTTTTCATTCCTCCTCTAGCAGGGTTTTTCTCTGGCCATTCAGTAGACCATATGCCAAGAGCTCTTTGCATTTTAAAGTGGACTCTACATATAAATTTTTGTCTCAGTATTATGTATTATGAAGGAAGTTAAGGCTCTGTGAACTTCAATGCACAAGGTCAATTTCATGTTACTGTTTCTATAATATGAGTGAATTCTATGTGAAATCGCGAACACATTTTCAGTTGGGTTACTCCTTTGATTTGAATTTTCCGTTCATTCTTACATGGTTGGTTTTATACGCTCTGTTGGAATTTTTTATAACATATATCTTGCATCATTTGTGCTTTATATACACATCCTTCCTTTTACAGTTTTTTTCCACATGTTGACTTGCCAAGAGCCAGAGGACGTAAAACCCTACTGGTCCCCTCGGATTAGGGTTTAAACCTCTCAGCCTATTGTTCTTGTTTTGGTGCGAAATACTAAAAGTTTGGTATACGCTCGCACAGGCTAATTCACAACAATGCATTAAGTCAAAGATACTTTGTGGTTTTAGTTTTCAGATCAGTTCTTCATTTCTTTATTCTGTAAGATTATGTTGCTATAATTTTCATTCTTATAAAATACGTTTATCCTTATAGGCCTCTCCTGATTTAGATTTGGAATATCATAATCTGTCTTTCGCTTAGGGTCTTGTTTCTTTCCAACAACCTTCCTGGCTGGGTACACAATAGACAGGATGGTGTGTGTGTGTGTGTGTGTTTGTATACTCTTTTTGTTACACAGCTCATACATAAAGATAAAGGCCTCGGTGGAAATTAGATTTAACGGTGTTTTCTACTTCTTATTCATACACTGAACTTTTCTAGGTTAGACAATCACTAACTATACACCATTCATATTTATCTAGGTGGACATTGGTGGCCACCCACCTATTCCATTTTGACCCCCACCATTGGTTCTTTTAGCTTTTTAGTTTCAGCACAACTTACTATTTGTAGTAGTTTTTCGGGTCCTGAATTTCCGAAGCCGTTTTAAGGCCATAAACAACGTTTTTTGGGAAAATCGGGAGCAACATGGAAGTTCCTTCAATGTTGCTCACGTCAAAATTTGTATTCCTTATATAGATATTTCTAACAAGGTATTGAGCGCATCAAACAAAGATCATATTCCAAAGTTACGTCCCCAGGAAGATTGATGTACCAATTTACCCAAACGGGGCCCATAGTTTTGGTGCTTCATATCCTAGGGTTAGGTTTTTGGATGTTTAGGGTTTTCCATTGTTTATAAACAATAAATAGGCATTCGAGCCTCATTATAACATAGTTCATAGGCCTGTAGCTGCCACATCTCTTCTTAGAGATAAGCTACCATCGCCCTAGATAGTTTATTTCCATTATGTCTGTAAGCATATTTCAGTCATTTTTCATTTGTGAAATGAAGTTTTATTTCCGCTGCATCTTTGTATTTATGTTTATTTCTGTGTATTATTGCGTTCCTGCAGTCTACTCTTTCTCTGTTTTCCTTTTCATGTCCCCAACGAGGTCAGGGTATAAGGATTTAGGGCTTGATCTAGTTGGGCCCTTGCAAGATCAGCCTCACAAACCTCGACGACCTCCCATGGAGGAATAAAATAAAGAAGAGGGAGCAGGAGACCCTATCAAAATATTTCTCGAGGAGGCCCTAAAGAAATAGAGGAACGCGGTGATGGATAAATTTGTCCAGATCCTTCAACGACTGCCCACCACCGATGGATCTACGTCCAACAACTACTCTAGAGGCGCCACTCCTTTCAAGGTATAAGTCAACTTTGAAATTCCTATATTTAAAGGCCAAATATATGCATACACCATATATAGGTGGTTTAATTTGCTGGAAGGGTATTTGAATTTAAGCAGAAGAAGCGAGACTTTGGATTCGTGAATCCAAAGCTAGGGAAAGGTGCCCTCGAAGCAAAGAACAAGAGGCAAATCCAAAGAGGGGAAACTCATAGCAACACCACAAATCTAAATAAGGACACAAGGAAGTGGTGTGAATTTCATAACAACCCTGCTCATAGCACAAACGAGTGTTGATCCAAAAAGTCGCTAGTGGCTGAACTGAAGGCACCCGAATCAAATGCATGTTTTTTTCTCGAGTCAAAACCAAAAAGGGGAAATGACAAAGGGAAGCATATCATTGATGCAGATCCCAGTGCCATTTTTTCCACCACCAAGCTCCAGAGGTAGGATCCTGGGGATCCAGCGGAGGGGGAGAACCTCTTCCACTCACAGATGCGGGTGAAGGGTCTCCACTGCAATTCCTTGTCGATAGCGGAAGCCAAAAGAACCTCATTTCAACAGAGGTCGTGCAACGAATCGACCTACCAACCATAGCACACCTGCAACCATATACCATCAGTGGCTTCACCAAGGAAGAGATCTTTGCGTCTGCCAGTAGTGTTGCCTTCCATACAACATCAATCCATTCACGGATGATGTATTGTGTGATGATGCTCATCTTGCTGTGTCTGATGTATTATTGGGTCAACCATACTTGTGGAAGGGACATGATGTGTATGAGTATAGGCCTCGTGTTGTTATTATTATTTTGGGAAATAAATTGTATAGGATACCAGAGGTAGTACTGCCTCCTTCCATCTCTTTGACTACTACAAAACAACACAGTAAGATTTCTTCCCAAATCAGGAAATTTATTTTCATTACAATTCACCCACAGGGAGAGAAGAAGATTGTAGCCACAACCTCGAAACAAGGCTCCTTTGCAAGACAACAAAATATAGACAAAGTCGTGGAGGAATTGGAGGACATTTTCTCCTCACCTAGAGAGGTTCCTATACATTGTTAGATCAAGCACTCCATTGATCTAAACCCAGGTGCACCACTCCCTGATGTTGCCATACCGCATACTACCACATGGACATAATCCACATATGTACTATCAGAGGCTGATAAAGCAACCAAATTTATTGAACGCATCTAGCATTTCTACCAACAGGTCCATGACATCTTCAACAAATCCAATACCGAGTTCAGTAGAATTTGCCTCATGTCATGGAGGAACTCAATGCAACGGAGACCATTGCTTCCTAAGGGGGGACCATTGCTTCTCAGAGATAAGATACCAGCACCCTAGCTAGTTTATTTCCATTATGTTTGTAAGCATATTTTAGTCATTTTTTATTAATGACATGAATTTTTATTTATTTATGTTTATTTCTGTGTATTATTGTGTTCCTGCATAAATCTGTATCAGTGGTATCAAAGTGGTCTGCTCTTTCTATGTGTTTTCTTTGGATGTCCCCAACGAGGTTAGGGTATAATGATTTAAGGCTCGATCTGGTTGAACCCTTGCAAGATCATCCTTGCAAACCCTAACAACCTCCCATGGCGAAAGAAAATAAAAATGAGGGAACAGGAGATCCTATCAAAATATTGCTCGAGGAGGCCCTCGAGAAACAAAGGAACACGATGATGGATAAATTTGCTTAGAAACTTCAACGGTTGCCCACCACCGAAGGATATACATCCAACAGCTACTCTAGAGGCTCCACTCCTTTCAAGGTACAAGTAAACTTTGACATTCTTGTATGTAATGATTCTTTTTCAGGATTAGCTAGAATAGGGTCCTTTAGGACGCTGTATAAGGAAGAAAATGAAAAAATAAGCTGAAAGGGGGCTTGGATCCCCTTGTTAACTCATCAAAAAATTCCCTTCCAGAATTTGAGCCCAAATAAATGACTCTAGATGGGTTATTCAAATCTCCCCAAACTAGGTCCCGTAAAGAATGCTCAAAGAGTGAGCTACAGCAACATATGAGCATAATCATGAAACACTGAAAATATGTACATAAAAATAAATGGAATATAACACATCCATCATTTTTATTAATATATCAGCTACAATATACATAAATATCTTGAGGGACAAGCCACTCAAGCTACCGGAATCAATCTCCAATGATTAAACTATGAAATACATGAGTTGCTGCAACTACACAAAATGCCGAAGAGCAGTGATAGCACTGTCTATATTAGAGTAGCTGCTGCTATAGATGAATATACATGAAATATGGCTGAAATATACAAGAAATTCCCAAGAATAGAAGAATGGGCTCCAATACAAGATTTCTAGCCAATCTAGAAGAGATTGCTAGAAATGTCGGAGAATGTACAATGTGACAATCTGACTTGTCACTGCAACTGAATCAAAATATAAAATGAGGCTGTAGCAGATCAGAAATAATGATTCCTCCTCTGATATTGTATCTAAGCAAAAGGCTGATCCCTCTACTCAGAAACACTCCTCCTGATGAGCTCAAATAACCCTCCCAGCAACTGCTTGCAAAAATAACGCAGTTCTAGCTAGAGACTGCGCTGTGACGGAAGATGGATGGTTGGCCTAATGAAAATGATATGAAAATAAGCCTGGGATTCCTCCTCACTGATCCTCCAATGAATAGCTGAGCCCTCCACTGAAAAACAAGCCAAGGAACAACTCAAGAGATCCTCTGTTGCTGCACCCTGCAGCACAAAATTATCCTGCTCCAGGAATAACGTTGTGACTGAAGGAGGTAGCTTTGGCCAAATGCCAGAATGAGGAAATGAAGCTCTAGAAACTCTCCTTCCCTGAGGATGAGGTAGGTATTCCCGACCGGAAACACCCTAGTGCTATGCAGCACTGCACTCTTGCTAAGCAGCAAGAGGAGCGAAGTCTCAACAGATTAAGCAAAATAATAATCAAGCATGAAGAACAATGGCTCTCCTCCTCTCCTTATATAGCAAGTGCTCCTCTCCACCATGGGTCCCATCCACATGTGCCTTCCAACTCATGCATGTGATCCTCCTTTAAAACTACACAGTCCATCAAGGAGATACATTGTATCTAGACAGTGCATGTGGACTTGGTCAAAATGTCTAGATCAAGCATGATCCAGTCCTGTTCACACCATGTGGTGCTCAAATCAGCTGCTTTATTATTCCTCCTTTCACACAAGGAGTGTTATTTCTTCCTTCTCAATGATTATTTGGTCTCCTTGCCCATTTTATTTAGCTAAATAAAATACTGCTAACTATAATGTTCCTTTTAGCTTGAGGCTAAAAATTGGGAACATTAAAGTCCTCCCCCTTCAAAATGTTGCTTGTCCTCAAGCAACTGCAAGGTAGAGAAAAATTCCTCCTCCTCTTATTATGGCCTCCTCATCAATAGACCCCACCATAGCTCATCAAAATAGGCAATAAATATGTCCTCCATGTATCCCTCCAAGTGTGTAGAACCAAAGTATACATCATGAGATAATAGAGGATGAAAGTGGAAATCTCCTTGTTGTTCAATGGCCTCCTCAAGGTAGGAGTGATGAAAAACATGGGAAGTCTTATTCCCAATGAGTGACTTCTTCACCCATGCAATCATCCAAATGAAATGAGCCATCCTAGGTAGCCCAACAAAGCAGTCCTCAACCCCGGATCTATGCAACATGTTGGCGCTGAATGGAGAGTTTAGATTTTCCCATCCAAGTAGTTTCTGCCTCCATTTATGATAGTGTGAGGGGGTTGTTGATATTGGGCTGAAATTTCATGGCCTCTAAAATTGGCCCAAGCCTCCCCACAAAATGAATCAACCGTGAAGTGCCTCCTCCAATAACGCATTTTCTCCCAATAGCTCCTCCTATATGGAGAGAAAAGTAGTGACATGGAAATCATGGGGTGCCCATTGTTCCTCCTGAAACATAAAACATGTGTTGTGTAACCAGCTCCAAAAATAGAAGGAAAGAGATATGAACGCCTTAGAAATAAGCCACTTCGAGGGGGCAACCTCCAATACATTACATAGATGAACAATTCTTGGATGATTCAATTTACAAAACCTCCTTTCTATATATAGGAGTCCATGGGGCCATAATGTAATCCTAGCCGACCTAACAATAATAATTTAAGGGCACAATAATAACAAAATGGGGGTTACAAGGGTACAATAATAAAAATAAAGGGGTTACACTAACAACAATAAGGTACTATACTAGTAATATAGGGACCTAACATGCCCCTCTCCTTCAAAAAAGTGTTGTCCTCAACGCTTGAGTAGCTATGGGTGCTTCTGTATAAAATTCTCATCCTCCCATGTAGAATCTTCAGTGGGTAAGTTCTTCCACTTGATGAGATACTCTGAAATTGATCGATTCCATAGTTGTCGAGTTCTTGTTTCCATGACTGCTTCAGGTTCCAATATGATTTTCCCTTCCTCATCAAGTTCTGGCAACACTGTTTGAACTGGAATATTTTCACCTATAACCTTCTTTAAGCATGAAACATGGAAAACGGGATGTACTCGCGAAGAAGCAGGAAGCTCCAATTTGTATGCCATAGTACCAATCTTTTGCAACACCTTGTAAGGACCATAGTACTTTGGCGGTAATTTATTATCCTTCTTAGCTTGCTTGAGGGACATTTGTTTGTATGGTTGTAGCCGTAAAAATACCCAGTCTCCTACATCAAAACTTCTCTCGCTGCAATGTTGATCTGCTTGTTGTTTCATTCGATTTTGTGCCAAATTCAGGTTGTCCTTTAAGAGTTGGAGAACTTCTTGTTGATGCTCGATGTGATCTTCCACTGCTTGAAACATCGAATTTTCTCTTAAATATGATGTGATTGACAGTGGGTGATATCCATAAAGTGCCATAAATGGGGTCATTTTTGCTGCAGTATGGAAGGAAGTGTTATACCACCATTCGGCGAGAGGTAACCACTTGACCCATTGTGTTTGTTTATCAGATACAAAACAACGAAGATATCCTTCCAAACATTTATTTACTATCTCGGTTTGACCATCGGATTGAGGATGATAAGATGAGCTATGAGCTAATTGAGTACCCAAACAAGAAAATAACTCCGTCCAAAAATTTCCAGTAAAAATGGGATCTCTGTCACTCACAATAACCCTTAGGCTTCCATGTAGCTTTTGAATTCTATCCATAAATGTAGTAGCAACTGTACTTGCTTTAAATGGATGAGATAATGCACAAAAGTGTGCATACTTGGTAAGTCTATCAGCTACCACCATGATGACACTCTTTCCTTCGGACTTAGGTAAACCTGTGATAAAATCCATTGAAATATCCTCCCAACATTGACTTGGAATGGATAAAGGTTGTAGAAGTCTAGGGGTCTTAATTGTCTCAACTTTATTCTGTTGGCAAACCAAAAATTTTGCCACAAACTTTTGAATATCAGATTTAAGGCCATCCCAAAAAAATTCTTTCTTCACCCTGTGGTAAGTTTTTAAAAATCCTGAGTGTCCTCCTAAAGGAGAAGTGTGCAATTCCAGAAGAATCTTTTGTTTTAGTTGGGAATTCTTACAAAGATATAAGCGATCTTTGTACCATAAGGAATATTTTTTCCAACTAAATGTATCAGATGTACTAGGATCTTGCTGCAACTTTTGAATGAGTGTCCATACATCTTTGTCCTTCTTCCATTCATCTCTTGCTTCGGTTATCCAATCTGGTTGGATAATAGAAATGGCACAAAGCAATGCTTCCACCTCTTCATTCTTTCTTGAGTGCATCTGCAACAACATTTAGCTTCCCTTTTTTGTAGATTATTTCAAAGTCATAACCCAACATCTTTGTGACCCATTTTTGCTGCTCTTCTGAAGATAGTCTTTGTTCCAAAAGTGTTTAAGACTATCATGATCAGTTTTTACCTTGAAGTGTCTTCCCATTAGGTAAGTTCGCCATTTCTTTAGTGCATGTAGTATTGCTAACATTTTCTTCTCATAAATAGGTTTCTGTAAATACTTTCCTTTGATTGGACGACTTTCAAAAGAAATGGGTCTTCCTTCCTGCATTAAAACTGCACCAATTCCATTTCCTGAGGCATCACATTTCACAATAAAGGTTTTTGTGAAGTCTGGCGTAGCTAAGACCGGTGCTAGGCACATTGCCTCTTTAAGATGTTCAAAGGCCTTAGTTGCTTCGGGAGTCCATGAAAATGCATCTTTCTTCAATAATGTTGTTAGAGGTGCTGCTATTCTCCCATAATTCTTAACAAACTTGCGATAATACCCTGTTAACCTGAGAAATCCTCGCAACTGCTTTATGGTCATGGGGACTTTCCATTCCTTAATGGCTTTAATTTTGTTAAGGTCTACTTTAACACCCTCGTGAGATATAATATGACCCAGATATTCCACCTCTTGTACTCCAAAGAAACATTTGGATTTTTTTGCATATAATTGTTTCTCCTGCAATAGTTTGAGCACCCTGTCAACATGTTCAACATGATCCTTCCAAGACCTCTTGTAGATTAGTATATCATCAAAAAATACTAGCACAAATTTTCTAAGGAAGGGTTTGAAAATGGAATTCATCAACCCTTGAAATGTAGAAGGTGCATTGGTAAGGCCAAAAGGCATGATCAAAAATTCATAATGACCCTCATGAGTTCGAAATGCTATTTTTGGAATATCTTCAGTCTTCATTCTAATTTGATGATATCCTGAATGAAGATCCAACTTGGTAAAATAAATTGCTCCATGTAATTCATCCAATAATTCATCAATCACAGGAATGGAAATTTATCTTTAATGGTGAGCTTATTGAGCTCCCTATAATCCGGACACATTCGCCATGATCCATCCTTCTTGTGTACCAATACTACAGGAGCAGAGAAAGAACTTTGACTAAGTTGAATTATACCCACCTCTAACATTTCTGCAATCATACGTTCAATTTCGCTCTTTTGGACATAAGGATATCTATAAGGCCTGATGTTTGGAGGAACACTTCCTGGAATCAAATGAATAGCATGATCATGATCACGAATAGTTGGGAGTCCTTTGGGAGTTTCAAACACCTTGGAATGATTGTCCAAGACTTGTTGGAGATCTGCAGAAATAGATGATTTTGATGTCGGAACTTCTAGTGAGCATAATTGTGCAATTATGCCTCGTTGTTATTTCTTTAGAAGCTTTGTCATGACATTAGAGCTTATTATCCTTCCCGTCTTCCCTTCAATACCCCGTAATTCGAATTCCTTTCCTTCTGAAAAAAATTTCAAGAAAAGTTCTTGAAAATTAAAAGCTACCGTCCCCAAAGATTGTAACCATTGTATTCCTACTACAACATCAGCACCTCCCATAGGAATGGAAAGCATTGGACTAGTCAATACATATTCCCCCATGGTTAGCTTGATATTATGGCATTTTCCAGAGAAATTTATAGTTCCTCCATTTGCAACCATCACTTGACATTCTGGTGCTGGGTATAGGAAACAATTTAATTCCTTGGCCACCTTACAATGAATAAAATTATGGGTGCTACCTGAATCAATCAACACTATTACCTTTTTCTTCTTGATTTGTCCTTGTATCTTGAGAGTTTGAGGAGTGGTAATTCTTGCCAGTGCATTACACGATATGGTCGGATTCATTTCTTCCTCTTCTAGGGTTGGTTCCTGGTGTATATCCTCTTCCTTTTCATTTTCTTCTTCCTCTTCACAATCTATGTAAAATAATTTCTTCTCAGCACACTTATGACCTTTAGTGTATTTTCTATCACAACTGTAGCAAAGCCCTTTTGCTCTTTTTCTTCCAATTGTTGTGGTGTCAACCTTGTAGGTTGTGGAAATCTAGGCGTAGCAACACTTCCTTCTTTATAGAATTGAGTGGTAGGCTTCCTTGTCGCCATAATTTTACATTTAACTTTTCTTGCCAACCTGAATGCCTTCTCCAATGAATCAGGTTCCAAAACGCGAACTTCATGTTGGATGTTATCCTTTAAAGTGCCTAGGAAGAGATCAATCCTGTGTTCCTCTGTAAGATCAGTTACCCTTATATTCAATTTTTGGAAGTCCTCAATGTGCTGCCCCACTAAACCCTTTTGTTTGAGATTCATCAATTGGGTAAAGAAGGTGTTGCTCTTTGTATCCTCATAATGTGCTATCATTTCCTCCGTAAAAATTGACCAAGTGACAATTTTTTTACGGGAGCAAAACCATCGATACCATACAAATGTATTTTGTTCTAAATGTAAAGTTGCAATGCGTACCTTTTGTGTGTTTTGCACATTATGGAGATCAAAATATTGCTCCATCTGTAGTATCCATGTTACAGGATCCTTTCCATCAAACTTCCTCATATCCATTTTTGGAATATGGTGGTTCTTCCCGCCAACATTAGAGTTTATGAAATCATGATTAATATTTATTTTGTTCTCATCATGACGTTCTTCTACTATATTTCTGCCATTAGGAATCATTTCTTGTTTTAAGCTTGTCATCAAGCCTTCCATGTATGCTTTTAGATCATTCTTCATGTTTTCCATGTTGTCTTTCATGTCATCCATCTTAGCTTCCATGCCCACTTCCATGCCATCCATCTTAGCTTCCAAGCCATTCATCTTAGCTTCCACGCCTTTCTTCAAACCATCCATCTTAGTTTCCACGCCTTTCTTCAAAACTTCCATTTCATTTTTTGTTGTTCTTTGCGAGAGCGAAATTTGTTGCATTTGCTCTTGTAATTTTGACATGTCATGTTGCCATTCTTCATCTTCATGAGTAATAGTAGAGCCTTCTAAAAGCTTAATGGGTGTTGAATTCTTTTTAGGGGCCATTTCAGACTCCAATATTGATATCTATTCTACAATAGGCCCTTGCAATCAATTCAACTTGATTCTTCAAACAAGACTTATGCAATTCGGAAAAAAAATACACCTTTTACTAGCTTTGAGGAGCTCGATATTGAAATTGTACTATCTCTGTGCTTGAAAATCTTCGATATCTGAAATTCAGCCCTGTAGTAGCCCTCTGAAGCTTCTTTCAAATGCCACAGGTCTGACTTGATTTTGATGCTCCAAGACAAAGTTGTGTCCAATCTCCCACAATGACCTAATTCTGGACTGGTTCGGTAGAGCGAACTTGTACGACTTGCCACGTGTCACTGTTTTGTCCTTTGTCTCTGAAATTGATAGCCCAGAAACTTCAGTCTGTGTACTTGCAACCAATTTTTACGGCACTTCAATCCAATGCCCAGAGAGAGAGTTATTGAAGTTTTTCCACGATCACCTCTTTGAGATGCAATTCAGGAGCCTGAAAAAGCACTACCTTCCACAGATCATATCTCCAAAAATATTGCGAACCAAGTTCTGAAATTTTTTGACAAATTTCCTCAGGATTTCAGCTTCGCACCATATGAATTTCAGACTCTGACCCTTCGTACAAAAAAATTTATAGCGCAAATTCCACGATGACCTGTTTATGAGCCTGAAAAAATACCTAACTTCCACAGATGATATCTCCTCAAATATTGCGAACCAAGATCTGAAATTTTTAGAAAACCTTCCTCACGATTTCAGCTTCGCACCCTTAAAATTTCAGCTTCTGAAGCTTCGTAGAAAAAAAGTTATAGCGAAAATGCCACGATGACCTGTTTGGAGCAGCGAAACCCTAGAATCCCAAAGCTCCGATACCAAATGTTGTGTAACCAGCTCCAAAAATAGAAGAAAAGAGATATCAACGCCTTAGAAATAAGCCACTTCGAGGGGGAAACCTCCAATACATTACATAAATGAACAATTCTTGGATGATACAATTTACAAAACCTCCTTTCTATATATAGGAGTCCATGTGGCCATAATGTAATCCTGGTGGGCCACAATGTAATCCTAGCCGACCTAACAATAATAATTTAAGGGCACAATAATAACAAAATGGGGGTTACAAGGGTACAATAATAACAATAAAGGGGTTACACTAACAACAATAAGGTACTATACTAGTAATATAGGGACCTAACAACATGTGAAAAGGGGAGAATCATAATCCCAATGGGCATCTTCAACTCCAAGCCCTCCCTCCAAACAAAGCCTCCCATGAGTATACAAACATTGGTAACACATGGAAGCAAAATACAATGAAAACAAGTTGTCACATGGCAACCGGAGAGTGAATCATAGTTCCACGTTAGGAACCAACGCAATGCATTCCATGCCTGCCTCAAAATAAAAGATAAAAAGTGCTTTACTAGCCATTTGTTTGCTGCCAGAAACATCTCACAAGGTGAAAACATGAAAGTACAAATTGGTGCCAATGGTGCACACCAAGGAGTGTGTGGCTTCCCCCACAAACCACCATTAAGGTAGCCAAAATCAAGGCTGCAAGTACATTATACAAAATGCGAGAAGGGATGATCCTTCTTGACACAATATGCTGCTCATGTAAAGTAAAGAGGTACAAAACATAATGTGAAATTATACCTTCTCTACCATGTACTTGAGACCTTGAGCTAAAATGGCTCAACGGAAAAAGCTCCCCTACTCCCAATGAGCAGGAAGATGGTTGTGACATCCTCTCCATCACCATCCAGGCTATGCATCTCTCCATATGCTAATATATGTCCTGCTGGATGACCTCCCAAGTGAACTACTCTAACAAAACAAGATATGCATCAAGGTGCATAGCTAGGAAGTCCTCATGTGTTGCATGTAATAGTTTCTCCTTGAGACTCAATGCTCTAGTCAAGAAGATTCTACCATAACAATAGATGACCATATCATCCACCATGTAACTGTCATCTCCCTCTAGGTCATCAAGAACCATGCATGCACCAAGATCCTTGGAGTACTCTACTAAAAGCTAAGACCTCCAATACGGATCAATCCTCCTCATAGACAATGCTGGTGATCTAGCATGTGAAGCTCCCCTCATGTTGTTGTCAGATACTTTGACATCCACCCATGCTAGAGTCATCCTCCATAATGTTGCCATTCCTATCATGCAGCTGATAATGCTCAAATAGTAATGGTGATCCTGGGAAGTTGGCATCCCATGAGAAGTTTTCATCAAAAAGGAATCTCCCAATCCTGGTCAATGTAAGCATGAGTAACCTCCATCTACTCCCATGTGTGAAAGAGTCCTTCCTCAAAGGAAGTATCCTCTGTCTCTATAAATCTATGGAGCAGTCATCCTACATCATGAAGATGCTCTCCTCCATCCCTACAACAATCTCTGTCAGTGCAGTATGGGTAATGAGAGTGGGTAATGCTAAAAATGAGAGAGGACCTCCCTCCTCCTTGAGTCTATCCCAAACTCTCTGCGTTGTGTTGGACTCCTCCAAAGTCTTCACCTCTCCAGAATCCAAGAGTGGTGAACTATATGAAAATATGTTCCTTATCACTTCTAGATCAGGTGGCCTCCTAGGTGGAATGCCTCCACATAGTGTAATGTTCCGAAATGGAAATCAGCAGAATCTTTCTCCACTGAAGTGTTCCTTTGTCGGAAATATGAACAAGGCTATTTTAGAGATGGAATGAGTGGGAATTTACCAGGTATGTCACATCTAAAAATAGGATGAGATCCAGAGGCTAGCTGGCCCCTTCTCAGGCTCTGTCTATAGCTATGTAAATATTCCTCCTTGGGAAAACTCAGGAAGCTAGAATCAAAAACACATTTCCAGCCATGCATGCAATAAAATACTAAAATGAACTCTTGGATCCCATAGATACAGCAATAAAAAATCTAAATCCAAGAATAGAGCTGAAACAAATCAAACTAGGTGGGCTAAACAGGCCTCCCACCCTAATGTAGTCAAAACTAGTGAAAAACCCCAAGACTGCAAAATGTCGAAGTAGCTTCTCAAGGGAATACACAATATAAGAGAGGGTTTACACATAAAATAATCAGAGAAAAATATATCTACTCATATATTAATCAGAAATTCTCAAGGAATGAGATCTAATCTCTGTATAGAAAAAGCAAGACAACCCAGCAAGGGTTTCTTTTCAAACACTCTAAATACAAAATGTAATATTTAGAAATATCTAAATATTCACTGCAACATGAAGCATGAGAGTGTAAGAGGCTGATAGAAAACTTATCTAATGCATATCCTTCAAAGGCTTCCTCCCATGAGAGAATGAACCTCTCAATCACAAGGAAAAACCACAAAGAAGCCACCAAACCCTGCAATGAAAGCTGCCTCCCAAAATAATGCAGTTCCTAGCTACAATTGTGCTAGAAAATCTGAGAAGTGTGTAGTCTGATACCACTGATCTGAAATCTGCTCCAAGACCCTCCAAACAGATCTATGGATGAAAGGAAATCTCCCTCCAACAAATATTAGCTTAGAAAGTGGGATAGCAATCCCTTCCACTGCTGCACCCAGCTACACTGCACAATAGCTGTTGAAGAAACTGTGCTGATGAAGATGGCTGAATCTTGGCCTAAAAACCTGATGTGTAATGATGAATGCAAGCTCCCCCAATGAGGCTCCTCAAAGGAAGAGGTGGGGTTCCCACTCGAGAACACCCAAGTGCTAAACAACACTGCTACTCTGTTGAACAGCAAGAGTAAGAAAATATCTCGAGAGACATGAATAATGATCTAAAGCATAAATAAAAATTCCCTCATCCTCTTCCTCATATAGAATACGATTTTTCTTCTCCTTGGGCCCACTCAATTAGGTCTCCTCATTCAAAATATTCACTTCCCTCCGAAATTGTGTTATTCTTCCTAGGGTTTCTTCTCCTCCAAGACTGCGCAGTTGACCAAGTCAAAGTAACTACATTTTATCCTTGTTCACACATAGAGGTGTTTTATTAGGATTGAAATAATGTCTCCCTTCACACTTGGAGTGTTTGTATCCTTCTTAGGAGACTTATGGGCTTTTATACCCATTTATTTGCCGACTATAGTTGCTACTAACTCTAATGTCCCATTTAGCTTGGAAGCTAAAAATTTGGGACATTACACATAGTGAGACATCAAGCTCAGAAGTGGACTGTATGTATGAGTGGATTGAGTTGTCCCTCTCTTCACTGCGTTGTACAGACTCCTTCTCTTGTGCAAAAATTCTCTGGCATAGATAAGGGTGTATCATCCCTTGATGTTGATCCTTCTCTTCCTTCTCCACCTCACAGTCCCCAACAACTGCTACATATGACTTTGAAATTGTGCCATAGTTCCCACATGTTAAAATACTTGGAACTCCTTGTAAAGACACAAGGGCTTCTCTAATGGAATAAATGGCTCCCTTTTCACCTCCATGTGGTGATGGATCTCCTCCCAGTATGACAACGCTATTTTATCTCTCATGCTCATCCTCTCCATAAATAAGTGAGATTACCTCATCGTCAAGGAGTGACCCTAGAACTTGGTCATCTCTTGAGGGAAGTACCTCCATGACTTCACAAATGGAAGAGTGCCCTTCATACAATGGGGGTCTTGTCTCTAGCACGTCATCATTCCAGTTTTTTTCTTTTCTCTGTACATCTCCTCTTCTAAATGAGGAGCTTCTCCTTCTAATGGCATATTGTCTTGGGCTACACAAGTTGAGCCAAGATTGATGCTCCGATACCACTGTAATGATCCTTTTTCAGGATTAGATACAATAGGGTCCTCTAGGACGTTTTATAAAGAAGAAAATGCAAAAATAAGCTAAAAGGGGGCTTGTATCCCCTTGTTAACTCATCAAACACTTATCTTCTAGAATTTGAACCCAAAGAAATTACTCTAGATGGGTTATTCAAATCTCTGCAAACTAGGTCCCGTAAAGAATGCTCAAAGAGTGAGCTACAGCAACATATGAGCATAATCATGAAACTCTGCAAATTTGTACATAACAATAAATGGAATATAACACATCCATCATGTTTATTAATATATCAGCTACAATATGCAGAAATATCTTGAGGGACAAGGCACTCAAGCTACCGAAATCAATCTCCAATGATCAAACTGTGAAATACATGAGTTGCTGCAACTGCACAAAATGCCGAAGACCAGTGACAATGCTATCTATATTAGAGCAGCTGCTGCTATAGATTCATATACATGAAATATGGCTAAAATATACAATAAATTCCCAATAATAGAAGAATGGGATCCAATACAAGATTTCTAGCCAATCTAGAAGAGATTGCTAGAAATGCCAGAGAATGTACAATGTGACAATCTGACTTGTCACTGCAACTGAATAAAAATATAAAATGAGGTTGTAGCAGATCAGAAATAATGATGCCCTCCTCTGATAGTGTATCTAAGCAAAATTTTGATCCCTCTACTCAGAAACACTCCTCCTGATGAGCTCAAATAACCCTCCCAGCAACTGCTTGCAAAAATAACGTAGTTCTAGCTAGAGACTGCGCTGTGAGGGAAGATGGATGGTTGGCCTGATGCCAATGATATGAAAATAAGCCCAAGATTCCTCCTCACTGATCCTCCAATGAATAGCTGAGCCCTCCACTGAAAAACATGCCAAGGAACAACTCAAGAGACCCTCTGTTACTGCACCTTGCAGCACAAAAATATCCTGCTCCAGGAATAACTCTGTGACTGAAGGAGGTAGCTTTAGCCAAATTATGGAATGAGGAAATGCAGATATAGAACCTCTCCTTCCCTGAGGATGAGGTAGGTTTTCCTGACTAGAAACACCCTAGTGCTATGCAGCACTGCACTCTTGCTAAGCAGCAAGAGGAGCGAAGTCTCAACAGATTAAGAAAAATAATAATCAAGCATGAAGAACAATGGCTCTCCTCCTATCCTTATATAGCAAGTGCTCCTCTCCACCATGGGTCCCATCCACATGTGCCTTCCAACTCATGCATGTGATCCTCCTCTAAAACTACGCAGTCCATCAAGAAGATACATTGTATCTAGACAGTGCATGTGGACTTGGTCAAAATGTCTAGATCAAGCATGATCCAGTCCTGTTCACACCATGTGGTGCTCAAACCAGCTGCTTTATTATTCCTCCTTTCACACAAGGTGTGTTATTTCTTCCTTCTCAAGGATTATGTGGTCTCCTTACCCATTTTATTTAGCTAAATAAAATACTGCCAACTATAATGTTCATTTTAGCTTGAGGCTAAAAATTGGGAACATTACATTGTTTTTTAATCCAAATAGATGCATATGTCATAGATAGATGGTTGAATTTGGTGCAATGGTATTTCTCAGTCCATGATTTCTTCGATTGAGAAAATATTATTTTTTCACTCCTCAAAGCTGCCCCCTTGTCAAATATTGGTGGGAAACCTAAAGTGAGCAAAAGGATGAGAGAGAACCCTCTCTATTCTTAGCCACACCCATGTAGAATTATTTCCGAGATGATATCAAGGAACAATATTACCCCGTGGGGAGCTATGAGGACAAATACATCCTATTTACCACACTACGACAACAAAGGGATCAAGATGTGCATGAAATAATGAATTTTTTCAATACCCTACGCACAAAATTGGGTATTAAATATTCAGAGAGAAATTCGGTGCTCAAGTACCACAATTTTTTGCATAGATACATTCAGGAGGAAATGGAGTTCCTTGATGTTATCACTCAAAAATTATCAAAACATCATTGTTTCAAGTTTTTTTTTTGATCATGGGTCAAAATAGGGTCTTAGGAGTCATTTCATGAATTTGACCAAAAGGGAGTATTAGATTTTTTAGGTTTGAACCTTCTTTAGTGTTAAACAAATCCATTTTAAAGGTTTTTTATGTCAAGCCATTCATCATTTCATCATTCATTTCATTTCCCTAATTTTTTCATCAAAACTTGAAAATTAGCTAAGAAACCTTACTTGTGTAGCACCATTAGTTCAAAAAAGTTGTTTTGCACTATGAACGCGTTGTCTTTTCGTAGCACAATATGAAGCGAAAACTCCGTTTTCTAGTTTTGAG
Organism: Pinus albicaulis; assembly: GCA_034641835.2. Classification (NCBI taxonomy): domain Eukaryota; kingdom Viridiplantae; phylum Streptophyta; class Pinopsida; order Pinales; family Pinaceae; genus Pinus; species Pinus albicaulis. Next base: position 939,614,660 of record CM076580.1, read on the forward strand.
TAGTCAAATTACAAGGAGGTTTCTAAGAAACTAAAAATGGATTTAAGAAAATTGAAATAAATTTTTCTTCCTGACAGAATTACCTACAAAAACCTCTCTCATTTTCCTCAAATTCATTAGGATGTGGGAGAATTTGATAAATTAAAATGCACTACGAAACTGCTGCTACAAAATGTCATGTACATGACTGTTTAGTAGTCCACTTCAAGTTCCTTTTATGGCCAAATTAAAACTTATTTTGGAATTCTGAAAGTGGTTTGTTTTCATAACACCCCCAATTACAAAAACCTATCTCACTTTTCTCACAATTGTTATCAGTTGGGAGATACAAGGTTTTCTTTGAAGACCTATTTTTAGAAACAATGTTTTCCTTTTTTACACATGTTTTTCAAAGGCAGCTTCTGGACAGAAGGAGATGTGTTTCAAAAAACCAAGAGAGGTTTCTATTAAATACATCGTGGCCTACTAAAAATTCCTTCAATTTCGTAAAATAAATCACGGAGTAGGATATATAGGCTCTGTCCCAAGACCTATTTTTCAGGAAAAAACAGGAAAACCCAATAGGCCAACCTATTGCAAATGAAGAAGGGACCTCAAGAAGGCTGGAATGACTCTGTTTTTCAAGTGATATGATGAAATCAGATTGATTTTACTTTTCAGCACATTTAAAATTTTCATTTTGGAAAATTTTGGACAAAACTACTCACTCAGCAGTTTTGTAGCGCAAACAGTGTAAAAAAGGCAAAAAGCGCTACGAAACTGCTATAACAGCTTTTCTTGCCCTTTTTCATCACATTTTGGGGGGTAAAAATATGAATTAAGGTTTCAAATTGCTATGGAGGATATATCTACAGGTAATTAAGATGATTTTGAAGGAAATAAGTCAAGATTTTGAAGAAAAAAGGGTTAAAGGGCAGTGCTACGGAACTGTCCTGTTTTCATAGCGCAGTATATTTTTAGCTCATTTGAACAGTTTGATGATGGTTATGGACAACTGGAGCCTAGGGAGGAGTTTTGGCATGTGTGACTTCAACTTCAAATAGCAAAGGACCACGAAATGAAGAGTACATGATGGTCAAAATGTTCAATGAATGCAAAAGACCATATGCCTAAAAAACAAGGTTTGGTTTCTTGCTTATGTGGAGGTCACCAAAGTGGTCATGAAGAGCTCAAGCCCAACATACAAATTCGACCATGTGATGATACACTTGTCAATGATGTAATTTCAAATAGATAAGGTTGTTAGGATAAGGTTTTTAAATATAGTAATGAAGAGTTTGAGTCCTAGTTGAAATAGGATTGTCAAGTAGGATAGGTGTTTGTTTGCCATAAATTTGATGTTTTATGGTTATGCAAGGTGTCAAGAGTTATGAATTCAAAGTATCTAGTAGAATATGAGCTCATCTCATGTTGTAATGGTATATTAAAGTCCAAGAGGTCAAATTAGCAAAGGGTTGGAGAATTTTTGGCAAAACTGGTGCATATTGTAAAAACACTGTTTCAGCTAATGCAGAGAGCTTCTACTTGACCAACTTGAGATTCAGAAGGGGTTTTTAGTGTTTTCTTGTTCTATCAGTGTTTCTTATATATCTTATTTGCAGTGGTGTTCATCTATATTACTCAGAACTCATCTTTAGATTCTCTTACTTCCTTTATAAATGGACTGACTGTGTTTTTACATGTTTCAAGTGTATGTCTCATGACTAAAAACCCTGATATGCCTCAACTTCCATGTCAATTAGATTCACTGATTTTCTGAGATTTATTTGACTCCATAAGCCCAATGTATACATGTTGATTTTGGTTTCAACCTACAAGTTGGAAAATTTTATCTAAGCAGACCACTTTGTAAAGCTTTGGATTGACTGATATATACAGTAACATACACTTTTCTTCACCTGAGATTCTTAATGTATTTTCAATGAGTTTTATGTCCTATCTTTGAAATGTTTCTCTTCCATAGCCTTGATGTCTCATTACTCATAATTCATGTATTACATGCTATGACTTCCTTTGAACTTCAAGTTATTGGGATTTTCCTGAATGTGTTACCCTTTCATTGAAGTATATACAAGCCTCAACTTGCACAGTGAAAGCCTTGTTATTGAGAGACCTATCACTGACTCCATAGCCCAATGGTAGCAAGAATTCATCTTCTCAACCTGAACCAAAACACAAATAATAAATTTATCCATCTATCTATATCCCATATCATTAACCCTTGAGAGAGCCCTCTCAGGCTGAGGAGGCTAAGCCTCAGTCAAAATATTGGTTTGAAAGAGTTGCACAAGATTGGTTTGATGAGCAGCCTATCAGCTATGATTTTGTGATAAAATTTTGGTGTGTCTGCCAGGAGTCTGAAGACTATACTTTCCCGAGATTTTGAAGCTTAACTTTTGAAGGTAGTAGGATCTCAGGATGATTTTCGAGGCTGCATCTACCTTGGTGACTCCAAAAATCAAATAATCAATTGGAAGGTGACTCCACTACTTGAAGATCAGTAGCTTGATGAAGTTTCAAAATGAGTTCCATTGCAAGAATAAATGCCAGGTATGGCCCTATGAATCGATCTCATATCCCTAGTTTTCCAAATCCTATGCCAAAGGTTGAATGTTTAACTGATCTTCCTATATTCAAAGATGAAAAGAAATACAATGCTTCTCTTCATTTGGTTAGATTCCATATGCATGTACACAGTCTTAAGGTTCAGTTCCCTGAGGATTGTCTCATGAAGATGTTTATGGCCACTTTGGAAGGAAAAACATGGTCTTGGTATGAAAGCTTGCTAAATGGTTCATTATATTCTCTTGTTGATTTCCATGTTGCATTTTATGAGATGTATGAAGATTGTCATCCCTCCTTATTGTTGGTAAAAGACTGTTGTAAACATTGTGTCAGTTTTATTGAATATTTGGAGAATTGTTATGAATATGATGAGTTCATGGATGAGGAAATTTTAGAAGCCCTTCATGACAATCCCTTTCATCACCAAGAAGAAAGGATAGCCTCTTTCTTAGATGAAAATGAAACCCAACAGAAGTTTATTTATGAAAATTATGATACATCCTCTGAGTTTGATGAAAGGTTGCAGCAGACTTGTCAGCTTTTGATCATCAGGAGTATGAGAATCATTTCAAACAACAAGAGGAAATATTGGAAAATGCTTGCTACAATCCTCAGGTACAGGAAAAAGTTGAGTCTTCATGTCATTTCTTCCATCATCCTACATCAAATAATGATTACATTAATGAAGAAGTGGGTGAAATTTTTTCTTTATCCTTGTCTTCTAATTTGAAATCATTTGAGTGCAATTCAGAAGATAAGATTTAGTTTGTGGATGAAGTTACTAGGAACATTGAAAAGGACAATGAAGTTTTAGAGGGTACAATTAAATATTATAGGCTTCAAGATCAAGATCAGTATTTTCAAAATCTTTCCATGCTAGAACACAAAGAGAAGGTGTTGCTTCTTTTCTTTTTTGAGATTGAGGAAAAATACATTGTTTTTGAAAATCAGTTTGAACAACAGTTTGAGAGTACACAACTGAAGACTTATGTGGTTGATCAAAGCATGGATGAGTTTCCCAAAGTTGCAGAATGTCATGAGAAGCATCAAATATATCATGTCTTCTTTGATCCTATAGTTGAATACATGGAAGAGTTCCATATTCCATATTTCCAGTTATATTTTCATTTTGAAGATCAGTTACATCTCATGTTGCCTTGGTCATCTCAGTATCATGTTTAATTTTGGTTCAAGCACAGTCAAGAGGTTCAAGCGTCAGATCATATCAATGACTGGCTTCATTGGAAGTTTCATGTTCCTTGAATTACAAATGGATATTGCAGTTGCTAGGGTAGGTAGGAGTGTGTGAATAAGCTCAAAAGTGAATGAGCATCTTTTCAGTAGGTACAAATTTGGTTCTTCTGCAGTGATCATCAAGCTTGAGCCTGAGGTGAAGGAAATTTAAGCTTGAGGATAGGCTTAGCAATTTAAAATTTCTTTCTGGTTTGGTGAAGAAAATGGATAGCAGCACTGGAGCTACTGGTTCTTAGTATACCACAGGGGCACACTATCCCAATCGGAGCCACAATTATCACTCAAAAATTCTCAAAACATCATTGTTACCACAATTTTTTGCATAGATACGTTCAGGAGGAAATGGAGTTCCTCGATGTTATCACTCAAAAATCATCAAAACATCATTGTTTCAAGTTTTTTTTTATCATGGGTCAAAATAGGGTCTTAGGAGTCATTTCATGAATTTGACCAAAAGGGAGTATTATATTTTTAGGTTTGAACCTTCCTTAGTGTTAAACAAATCCATTTTAAAGGTTTTTTTATGTCAAGTCATTCATCATTTCATCATTCATTTCATTTCCCTAAGTTTTTCATCTAAACTAGCCAATTAGCTAAGAAACCTTACTTTCGTAGTGCCACTAGTTCAAAAAAGTTGTTCTGCACTGCGAAAGCGTTGTCTTTTTGTAGCGCAATATGAAGCAAAAACTCTTTTTTCTTGTTTTGAGTAGTCAACTTCCAAGGTGGTTTCTGAGAAAATGAAAACGAATTTAGGAAACCTGAAAGATTTTTTTCTTCCTAATAGAATTAACTACAAAAACCTCTCTCAGTTTCCTCAAATTCATTATGATGTAAGATAAATTGATAAATTAAACTGCGTTATGAAACTATTGTTACAAAATGTCCTGTACATGACTATGTAGTAGTCCACTTCAAGTTCATTTTTGGGCCAAATTAAAATGTCTTTTGGAATTCTTAAAGAGGTTTGTTTTAATAACACCCCCAGATAAAAAAACCTCTCTCACATTTCTCACAATTGTTATCAGTTGGGATATGCAAGGTTTTCTTTGAAGCCCTATTTTCAGAAACAGAGTTTTCCTGTTTTACACATGTCTTTCAAAGGCAGCTTCTAGACAACAGGAGATGTGTTTAAAAAAAAAAAAAGAGTTTTTTATTCAAGACATCATGGTATACAAAAAATTCCTTCAATTTAGCAAAATAAATCATGGAGTAGGAGATATAGGCTCTGTCCCAAGACCTATTTTTCAGGAAAAAACAGGAAAAACCAATAGGCCAACCTATTGCAAATGAAGAAGGGACCTCAAAGGGCTGGAATGATTCTGTTTTTCAAGTGATATGATGAAATCAGATTGATTTTGACTTTTTAGCACATTTACAATTTTCATTTTGGAAATTTTTGGACAAAATTGCTCACTCAGCAGTTTCGTAGCGCAAACAGTGTAAAAAAGGCAAAAAATGCTACGAAACTGTTGTAGCACCTTTTCTTGCCCTTTTTCATCACATTTTGGGGGGTAAAAATATAAATTAAGTTTTTTAATTTCTATGGAGGATATATCTAAAGGTAATGAAGATGATTTTTAAGGAAATAAGTCAAGATTTTGAAGAAAAATGAGTTAAAGGGCAGCGCTACGAAATTGTCTTGTTTTCGTAGCGCGGTCTATTTTCATCTCATTTGAACAGTTTGATGATGGTTATGGACAACTGGAGCCTAGGGATGATTTTTTGCATGTGTTACTTCAACTTCAAACAACAAAGGACCACGAAATGAAGAGTACATGATGATCATAATGTTCAATGAATTCAAAATACAATATGCCTAAAAAACAGGGTTTGGTTTCCTGCTTAAGTGGAGGTCAGCAAAGTGGTCATGAAGAGCTCAAACCCATCATAAAAATTCGTCCATGTGATGATACACTTGTCAATGATGTAATTTCAAATAGATAAGGTTGTTAGGATAAGGTTTTTAAAGATAGTAATGAAGAGTTTGAGTCCTAGTTGAAATAGGACTGTCAAGTAGGATAGGTGTTTGTTTGTCATAAATTTGATGTTTTATGGTTATGCAAGGTGCCAAGAGTTAGGAATTCGAAGTATCTAGTGGAATATGAGTTCATATCATGTTGTAATGATCTATTAAAGGCTAAGAGGTCGAATTAGCAAAGGGTTGGAGAATTTTTGGCAAAACTGGTGCATATTGTAAAAAGACTATTTCAGCTAATGCAGAGAGCTTCTACTTGACCAACTTGAGATTCAGAAGGGGTTTTTAGTATTTTTCTATTCTATCAGTGTTTCTTATATATATATCATTTGTAGTGGTGTTCATATATATTACTCAGAACTCATCTTTAGATGCTCTGACTTCCTTTATAAAAGGATTGACTGTGTTTTTACATGTTTCAAGTGTATGTCTCATGACTAAAAACCCTGATATGCCCCAACTTCCATGTCAATTAGATTCACCGATTTTCTGAGATTTCTTTGACTCCATAAGCCCAATGTATACATGTTGATGTTGGTTTCAACCTACAAGTTGGAAAATGTTATCTAAGCAGGCCACTTTGTAAAGCTTTGTATTGACTGATATATACAGTAACATACAAATTTTCTTCACCTGAGATTCTTAGTGTATTTTCAATGAGTTTTATGTCCTATATTTGAAGTGTTTCTCTTCCATAGCCTTGACATCTCATTACTCAGAATTCATGTATTACATGCTCTGACTTCCTTTGAACTTCAAGTTATTTGGATTTTCCTGAATGTGTTACCCTTTCATTGAAGTATATACAAGCCTCAACTTCCATAAGGAAAGCCTTTTTTATTGAGAGCCCTATCACTGACTCCATAACCAAATGGTAGCAAGCATTCATCTTCTCAACTTGAACCAAAACACAAATAATAGAGTTAGCCATCTATTTATATCACATATCATTAACCCTTGAGAGAGACCTCTCAGGCTGAGGAGGCTAAGCCTCAGTCAAAATATTGGTTTTAAATAGTTGCACAAGATTGGTTTGATGAGTGGCCTATCAGGTATGATTTTGTGATAACATTTTGGTGCGTCTGCCGAGAGACTGAAGACTATACTTTCCCGAGATTTTGAAGCTTAACTTCTGAAGGTAGCAGGAGCTCAGGAAGGTTTTCGGGGTTGCATCTACCTTGGCGACTCCACACATCAAATAATCAATTGGAAGGTGACTCCACTGCTTGAAGATCAGTAGCTTGATGAAGTTTCAAAATGAGTTCCATTGCAAGAATAAATTCCAGGTATGGCCCTATGAATCAATCTCATATCCCTAGTTTTCCAAATCCTATGCCAAAGGTTGAATGGTTAACTGATATTCATATATTCAAATATGAAAAGAAAGACAATGTTGCTCTTCATTTGGTTAGATTCCATATGCATGTACATATTCTTAAGGTTCAGTTCCCTGAGGATTGTCTCATGAAGATGTTTATGGCCAGTTTGGAAGGAAAAGCACGGTCTTGGTATGAAAGCTTTCCAAATTGTTCATTATATTCTCTTGCTGATTTCCATGTTGCATTTTATGAGATGTATGAAGACTGGCATCCCTCCTTATTGCTGGTCAAAGATTTTTGTAAACACTGTGTGAGTTTTATTAAATAGTTGAAGAATTTTTATGAAGATGATGAGTTCATGGATGAGGAAATTTTAGAAGCCCTACATGACAATCCCTTTCATCACCAAGAAGAAAGGATAGCCTCTTTCTTAGATGAAAATGAAACCCAACAGGAGTTTATTTATGAAAATTATGATACATCCTCTAAGTTTGATGAGAAGTTGCAGCAGACTTGTCAGTCTTTTGATCATCAAGAGTATGAGAATCATTTCAAACAGCAAGAGGAAGTATTGGAAAATTCTTGCTACAATCCTCGGGTACAGGAAAAATTTGAGTCTTCATGTCATTTCTTGCATCAGCCTACATCAAATGATGATTAAATTAATGAAGAAGTGGGTGAAATTTTTTCTTTATCCGTGTCTTCTAATCTAAAATCATTTGAGTGCAAGTCAGAAGATAAGATTCAGTTTGTGGATGAAGTTGCTAGGAACATTGAAAAGGACATTGAATTTTTAGAGAGTAAAATTAAATATTATAGGCTTCAAGATCAAGATTAGTTTTTTCAAAAGCTTTCCATGCTAGAACACAAAGAGAAGGTGTTGATTCCTTTCCTTTTTGAGATTGAGGAAAAATACATTGTTTTTGAAAATCAATTTGAACAACATTTTGACAGTACACAACTGAAGTCTTATGTGGTTGATCAAAGCATGGATGCGTTGCCCAAAGTTGCAGAATGTCATGAGAAGTATCAAATATATCATGTCTTCTTTGATCCTATAGTTGAATACATGGAAGATTTCTACTCGACATTACCTCTCTTGGCACGACATATCACTATGCCACCAAAATCAAGTAGAAATTTAAGCAGAAGAAGCGAGACTTTGGATCTGCGAATATGAAGCCAGGGAAATGCGCCCCTGAACCGAAGAACAAGAGGCAAATCCAAAGAGGGGTGACTCAGAACAACACCACAAATCCAAAGAAGGACACAAGGAAGTGGTGTGAATTTCATAACAACCCCACTCACAGCACAAATGAGTGTTGGGCCAAATAGTCACTGGTGATCGATCTGAAGGCACCTGAATCAGATGCATGTTCTGATCCTCAGCCAGAACCAAGCAAAGGCAATGACAAAGGGAAGCATATCATTGATTCAGATCCTAGTGACATTTTTGCCACCATCAAGCTCCAGAGGTAGGATCCTGAGGATCTAGAGGAGTTGGAGCGCCTCTTCCAGTCGCAGATGTGGGTGAAGGGTTCTCCACTGCAATTCCTTGTCGATAGCAGAAGCCAAAAGAACCTCATTTAAGCAGAGGTTGTGCAGTGGCTCGGCCTACCAACCATATTACACTTACAATCGTATACCATTGGGTGGATTCACCAAGGAAGAGATCTCCACGTCTGCCAATAATATAGCATTTCGTACAACATCAAGCCATTCATGGATGAGGTATTGTGTGATGTTGCTCCTCTTGATGTGTATGATTTATTATTGGGCCAACTATACTTGTGGAAGTGAAATGTTTTTTATGAGTCTAGGCATTTTGTTGTTATTATTACTTTGGGAAATGAATTGTATAGGATACCAGAGGTAGTACTGCCTCCTTCCATCTCTTTGACTACTGCAAAACAATGCAGTAAGATTTTTTCCAAAATCAAGAAATTTATTTTCATTACAATTCACCCACAGGGTAAGAATAATATTATGGCCACAACCTCAAAATAGGGCTCCCTTGCACGGCGACAGCATATAGACAAATTCATGGAGGAATTCAAGGACATTTTCTCCTCACCCAGAGAGGTTCCTATACACTGTCAGATTAAGCACTCCATTGACCTGAACCTAGGCACGCTGCCACCTGATGTTGCCATACCGCATGCTACCACACAGATATAATCCACACATGTACTCTCAGAGGTTGATAAAGCAACCAAATTTATTGAACACATCCAACACGTATGCCATCAGGTCCATGACATCTTCAACAAATCCAATATCGAGTTCAGCAGAATTTGCCTCATCTCATGGAGGAACTCAACGCAATGGAGAAAATTACTTCCTAAGGGGGAGGAGTGATCGAGGTGGAAATTGGTGGCCACCCACCTATTCCATTTGGAGCCCACCATCAGTTCTTTCAGTTTTTCAGTTTCAGCACAACTTACTATTTTTAGCAGTTTTTCAAGTCGTGAACTTCCAGAGTCGTTTTGAGGCCTTAAACGATGTTTTTTGGGAAAATTGGGAGAATCATGGAGGTTCATTTGATGTTTCTCACGTCAAAACTTGTATTCCTCAGATATATATTTCTAACGAGGTGTTGAGCGCGTCAAACTGATATCATATGCCAAAGTTACGTCCCATCATAGAAAACAATTCGGGATATGCTTCTCATATAAATCTTTCATCATCCCAAGTAGCCTCTTTTGGGCTAAAGTGCTTCCACTACAATTTAACTTGGGAGATGACTTGCCTCTGGAATTTTATTTCTCTATGATCGAGAATACATTGAGGTTGTACTAGGAATTCCCCGTCCGGTTCAACTTGCAACGATTGAAAATTTTAATTAATTAATTAAGTACTCATCTCATTTTTAGAGGACAAAGTAAAAGTTACAACTTACCTAAAATTTCTGCCAATTTATTACATGTTTGTTATCATGCACATATCATTTCAATACATATACATGAAACACATTTTTCACCCATATATGACTGGGTAAAGCCAGTCGATAAGCAACTGACCCTACTTTCCAAAATTTGGAAAGGCCCACAGAACCGGGGAGCAGGTTTAGCATAGGTAGTCCATCTCAGAGTGATTTTCTTTGGTCTAATTCTAACATACACGTGATGTCCCACTCTGAACTCTCAATAAGTAATTTTTCGATAAACATAAACTTTCTGCTTGTCCTGGGCATCTTTTAATTTTTTTGGATATTTCTCACTTCATGTTCCATTTCTTCCAACATCTCTGGCCCAATCATTAACTTAGTTTCAGGGATACTCCAATTTATGGGTGTCCGACGTTGCCTTTCGTATAATGCCTCAAAGGGACTCATTTTTAGAGACTCTTGGTACCCATTATTGTAAGCAAACACTATTAAATGTAGATAATCTTCCCACTTTATGGGCTACTGCATTACATACATATGTAACATGTCTTTTAATATTTGATTCACCAGCTTAGTCTTCCCATATGTTTTCGGATGATATGCGATATTGAACTGAATTTTTGTGCCTAGACTGGTGAAGGGTGCCTTCTAGAAAGCTTTGGTGAACTTCACATCCCAATATGAGATAATTTTATTAGGGATAGTGTGTAATCTAAACACTTCCCCCATAAAAATATCGACGATTTGTACCATTTTGTAATTTTATTGGACCAGTATGAAGTGAGATACTTTGTTGAGCTTATCCACAACCACCATAATGGAGTCATTATTTTTCTTATTCCTTGGTAAGCATGTAATGAAATCAAGTGAAATGACTTCCCATTTCCACTCCGGTTAAGTATAGGTTGTAGTAAACCCGCAGGGTGCTGATGTTCCACCTTGACCTGTTGACATTCCAAACACTTAGTCAAGTATTCAACAATATTTTTATGCATCCCAGGCCAAAAATAGTCTTTTATGATTTTTGTTAGCATTTTCTGATAACCAGGGTATCTGAAATAAGAGCTTCGATGATAGTCATCCAAAATCATCTCCTTCAACCTCATTTGATTAGGAATATATATTGTCCCTCAGAAAACCAGTAGTTGTTCATAATTGATCTTATAATCTGATTTTTTTCCTTGGTTTTATGCCTGTTGCACTTGCTGCCACAGAAAATGGTATTCAAGATCTTTTTGCACTGCCTCTTTCACTTGCTCCTGAAACTTGAATTCCACATGGTTAAAATTGAGCTCATAAATACCATGTATTTTTCTACTTAATACATCAGCAACACGATTTTATTTACCTTTCACATGTTGAATTTCAAATTTGAATTCATTCAGGAACGTGTTCCACCTTGCCTAGTGAGCATTCAGGTCAAACTGCTTAAAATAGCTAGTCAGGCTGTTGTGGTCTATTTTCAACATAAATATTTTCCCTAATAGGTAGTGCCTCCACACTTTTAGCATGTGGACTACTGCGGTGAGCTCCAAATCATAAGAAAAATAAGACTGCTCATGGTCCTTCAACTTCCTGGACTCATACGCAATTAATTTTCTGTCTTGTGACAACACTTCCCCCACCCCTTCCTGACATGCATCGATGCAGACTTCAAACTCCTTTTTTGGGTCAGCTACCTTCAATATAGGGGAAATAGTTAAAATTTACTTTAATCTTTCAAAACTGGTATGGAAATCAGTGGTCAACTTGAAAATTCGTCCTTTTCGTTGCAAAGAAGTAATTGGAAATGAAATTCGAGAGAAACCTTCGATAAAACGTCAGTAGTATCCAACCAAGCCCATGAAGGAATGTATGTCCATTATGTTCCTAGGTACCCTCCACTCTATAATAGTCTTTATTTTGTCGAGGTCTACTGATATCCCCTTAGCAGAAATTACATGGCCTAGATACTAGATCTGTTCTTTGTAGAAATCACACTTACTAAATTTGGCATAGAGTTGATGGTCCTGTAACATTTTTAGCACCAAGCATAAATGCTCCTTATGCTATTCCATGGTTTTAGAATAAATTAATATATCATCAATGAAAATCAAAACAAACTTTTCCAAAAATGGATGAAAAATTCCATGCATCAAACTCATGAAAGTTGTGGTGCGTTAGTTAATACAAACGGTAAAACCACAAACTCATAATTCCCATATCGGGTTCGAAAGGTTGTCTTGTATATATCCTCATATTTTATCCATATCTTGTGATATCTAGACCTTAGATCTATCTTGGAGAATATATTTTCTCCCTTTACCTGATCGAAAATATCGTATATCCATGGTAGTGGATACTTGTTCTTAATGGTCAGTTTGTTAAGCTGCCTATAATCCATACACTTCTGCATCGTACCATATTTATTTTTAAAAAATAGTATCAGTGCCCCCAAGGAGACATACTAGGATGGATGTATCCCTTCTCCATAATTCCTACAGCTGCAATTTTAACTCAATCAACTATGGTACACTCATTCAGTATGGAGCTCGTGACACAGGTGTTGCCCCTGACATTAGTTCGGTCATGAAATCAATATCCCACTTTGGAGGTAGTTGATCTAAATTTTAATGTTATTTTTGCTGTGCTAATTTCATTTCAGATATAAAACTTATTTACCGATCTTATGCTTGATGTACAGGTTCCCTTGTTTCTTATGTGTGTCAAAGAGGTAATTAAAACTCAATTTTATGAGTGAATTTGAAAGCATAAAACATGAATTTAAATGGCCAAACAACAGAAACATAAATAACACCAAACCAAAACAATTGATCCATTAAAACAAAGTTTTGATGAAGGAGTTCACCCCTCCTGGGCTACATCTCCTTGGTTCAACTTCATAAATTGGGCCTTTGTATTAGTTCAATTGTGCTAAAATTTATGTTTACATGCATCAAATTATCTTGTAACTTGTTCCAATGAGTTTAAAATGTCGAAATATATCAGAAATGATGATTTATTTACTCAATTTGGTTACCAGATGCTCTAGGCATGGCCTTCCCTCCTAGTGGCCTTGGGCTTTAAAATTCTTCAAGGCAACAAAAACCTCTGTAGATGAGATCATCTACCTTTGAAACATGTTCCAATGGATTCCTAGCATGCCAATTAGCAAATAATGACTATTTTTGAGCTCAATTTGGTCGAAAATTGACTCAGTTATGGCAAAAACAAACTTTCCCCCAATTTCTCCTCCAAATCTAGAAAATTGGAGTTAACTTTGACAAGTTTGGTGGAATCTCCAAAAATAGCAACTCTGCCAAAAGCGCCACAGATTAGGAACTAGATTAATTAGTTTTTAATCTGCAGTTAGGTGGATAAGCGCGCTTTAAATTTCAGATTAATGGAGGTGTTGGAACGTGGTTTCATGTGTGCGGTCACTGGAGGAGGGTTGGTCCTCTCCACTTCCACCACCGGATCTGCAACCGCATTTAAATAACTGATGAGCACATAGGTTTACAACGAATTGGCCCATGGCCTAATGGTAAAACAATAAGAAGTGTTGGGAGGAGGTCATGGGGTGGAACCCCAACCTCGACCCCCATATATTGTTTTGCACATTGTAAACTTTGCATAATACACCACTCAAAACCATATTGTAAAACCTTTGTAACATGCCTACCTTTGACTTAATCCACTCCATGTTAAATACTTCAGACCCTTTTATATTATGCCTCCAACGTTAATCATTCGGTTATTAACATGCCAAACCAAACTTTAATACGCCATAGTCGGACTTTGATATTTATAAAGCCAATGTTTAATGTGAAATGGGTGTATATATAATATGTGGAAATTCAAAAATATATATAAAGTTTGGATATATATATATATATTAAATTCAACCTTAATACATAAAAATCATCATGAACCCAAATTCAACCGTAGGAGGTCATTGGGAAAATTTCACCTTTACAAACTAAACTAGTGAATCCCACAGTGACACTTGTCATAGTCCCATTGGACTAAAACTGAAGAAGATTCCCTGAATGATGATTGGGCTTCCATGTCATCAGCTTGTACTTGTTATGCAATTTTTTAATAAAAAATTCTTGTTCTAAACATCGATCAGCAGACCATAACTCCTTCTTCAGAACTCAGTTTTCAATGAAATGAGTTGTGTTGGATTATTTGCAACGAGCTGATGACTGTTGTTCTAGTTTCATTCAATTCTAATAATTTTCATTTTTGAGCTAAAATATTGAGCCTCTGATCATTCCTCCCCACTAGAAGCCTTTTGGACCCTAAAAGCTCTATGATTACTGATCATGTGGATGAGGGTATTGTTCCCTCACCCTTCCAGTCTCTATCCATCGAAATTTCCCAATTTCATCATTTGGAGCTTCTCACAATAACTCAACTTTTCCTTGATTCTTGCGACCATCTCTTGTTGTCATTGACACTGTCATGCTGCAATATTTCTGAATTTTCAAAACAGAAATCTATTCTTACAGAAACCATCTTGTTCCTACCTTGGTCAACAATCAAAGGAATCTTAAAAACTTTCTCACCTTGCACACTATCACCATGGCGATTTTTAGTTGATCTCGCTTTGTACTTGTGTTGAATCTTGACCAAGTATCTTCACCATTTCCATGTACCTTTTGAAAACCAACAATAATCATTTGTGGAACCCATGCCTTCTTTTCCAAGCTGCTTTGTCGCTTTCTCTTTGACCTTTTCACTCTCTTGCACCAGCATCTTGTTTCCAACACTACTCAACACTACTTTTTGACTGCTACAAATGATTTTCATATTTTTTACCTTCTTTCAAAGGCAACCTGTTAACATCCTGAAACAACTAATTACAAGCATAAGCATATTTTTGAAAATTTTGATTCAACATGTCTCTTTGTTTGATCATCAACAATGTCAAGTTCTGACTTGCATTCACTATCCTCTTCATTTCACTTGCATGTATAAGAGACAAACATGTCTTCTTCTTATGCGCTCTAATTATGTACTCAATACCATCCTTAAAAAAGTGATACTTGTTCTCATGGCAATGAAATATCTCTTTCCTATCATACAGATAAGGACTTCCCAATACAATACTTGATATCTCAAGCGGCACCACATCAAGCTCAACTTCATCAAGAAAGTTTGAGTAGATGGTGAATCTTAGTAAGCACTTCGTTGTAACATGAAATTTTGCATTCTTGCATATCCAACCCAAAGGATATGGTATTGGATGTCTAATAGTTTCAAGGCCTAGCTACTTAACCAAATCTTCAGAAATCAAGTTAACTTGTGACCCACTATCAAAAAGTGTATCAATCTTGGTATGTTTAGAGACAACTCTAATATGGAAAAGTTATATTCTTGTATCTTCATCATGAGTATCATTTGAACAATTTGAATAACTAGTGCTCGCAACATGTTTACCTTTCAAACCCATGGTTGTAATCTTTGTCTCATGTTTAGCTATAGCAACAATTTTACCCTTCTCTTTGGCTTTCAGTCTGTTTGGTTTCAATTCTAGATGAAGTTGCCAATATTGGTCTTCATCATGGCCAGTCTTTGAACAATTTTTGCATGTGAGTTTTTCCTTCTCTCTTTTTACAGAGCTATTTCTTTTTCCTCTTCCATAAAACTTTCCCTGTCCTTTACCCTCACCTTTACCTTTCTCATCTATTCTGTGTTTCCCTCTTGTCTCTAAGTGTGTGGCTTGTACAAAAACTTAATTTAAATGTCTTGGGTTAAATATAAGAATAGTATGCTTCAAATAGGAATGTAAACCCCCAATGTATTTCAATAGTGTATCTTGGGAATTCAAATTTATTCATAACAATAAAGCTCTGTTTCTAAACTCCTGGGTATATTCTTGAATTGTTTGACCCTTGAGTTGCTTAAAATTTTGCCAACTCACAATAGCTTTTTGGATATAGGCTAAAGGATAAAACTGTCTTTTAATGGAAGAAATGAACTCAACCCAAGAAATGGATATCTTACCATGGATTCACATTTCCTCTTAAGTCTTTGCTTCCCACCAAACTAGCATTGCTCCTTCTAGCTTTAATGAAGCCAACTGGATCATTATTTCGTCTTCATGAAGGTTCTGAGTTCTGCAATACACCTCCAATTGACAAATCCAATTGTCAAGCCTCTCTGCATTTACCTCGCCATTGTAAACAGGAAGTTCAAACTTAATGTCCAATTTGAGTAATGGAGCTTTTCCTTTTGTAGCTTTTGAGTGAGTGTCAGTGGTTTTGTGGTGGAAGTGGAAGATGATGCAGACAGAGATGATGAGGATGATGAAGATGGTGGAGATGGAGGTTTCTTTCCTCCTTTTCCATTTGAACTCTTATCTTCATCCTTCTTACCATATAAAGTTCCTTCTCCATATGGAGGCTTAGAACCTTCTCCTGCCATTGCAGCAGTAAATACATCAAACATAACTTTAACCATCCTCTTTATGTCTTTGAAGTCTCCCTTGACATATTCCTCTTCTTAATGTCTTTGATTCTCTGCAACACTTAGCATTATGGCTATGGATTCAATCTCAACTTCTTATGCTTGTACCTCTTCAATCAACTCAACTTCTTGTACAAATTTCACCTCTTCAATCTCATCTTCTTGAGACAAAACTTGATCAGGTTCTTCAAGTGCATCTATGAGTGGAAATTTGGGTGAAGATGATGCTATTTCAAGTCTCCTTCTTCTGTTCCTAATCTCAGGACTTGAAACCAACAACTTCCCTTCACCTTTCTGCAACTTTAACCTTGTCAGCATCACAAATTGCAACCATTAAACTTGCACAAACTTCAAGAAACTATAAGGAAAATAACCTTTAGCAACCTTGTGCTCTGATACCAACTTGATCTGAATTTGAATGTTAGTTTTGTTGTGCTAATTTCATTTTCAAATATAAAATTTATTTACTGATATTATGCTTGATGTACAGGTTCCCTTGTTGCTTAAGTTTGTTAAAGAGGTAATTAAAAATTAATTTTATGAGTCAATTTGAAATCATAAAACATGAATTTAAATGGTTGAACAACAAAAACAAAACATAACAACTAATCCATTAAAACAGAGTTTTGATGAAGGATTTCACCCCTCTTGAGCTACATCTCCTTGGTCCAACTTCATAGCTTGGGCCTCTGTATTAGCTCAATTGTGCTCAAATTTCCATGTACATGCATTAAATGATATTGGAACATGTTCCAATGTGTTTAAAATTTCAAAATCTATCAGAAATGACAATTTATTTACTCAATTTGGTTACCAGATTCTCTAGGCTTGGCCTTCCCTCTTGGTGGCCCTAGGCTTCAAAATTATTCATGGCAAAAAAACCCTCTATAGATGAGCTCCTCTACCTCTGCAACCTATTCCAATGGATTCATAGCATGCCAATTAGCCAAGAATGACTCTTTCTGAGCTCAATTTGGTCGAAAATTGACTCAGTTATGGAAAAAAACAAACTTTTCCCCAATTTCTCCTCCAAATCTAGAAAACTGGAGTTAACTTCGACAAGGAATCTCCAAAAATAGAAACTCTGCCAAAAGCACTGATAATTAGCAACTGGATTAATTTTTGTTTAATCTACAGTTAGGTGGATAAGTGCAATTTAAATTCTACATTAGTGGAGGTGTTGGAACGTGGTTTCATGTGTGCGGTCATGTGGAGGAGGGTAGGCCCGCGAGCTGGCCCCCTCCACTTCCAGCACCGGATCTGCAACCGCATCTAAATAACTACTGAGTGCATTGACTTACAATAGACTGGCCCATGGTCTAATGGTAAAACGGTAAGAAGTGTTGGGGGGAGGTCACGAGGTCGAACCCCGACCTCGACCCCCCTATATTGTTTCGTACATTGTAAACTTTGCATAATACGCCACTCGAAACCATATTGTAAAACCTTTGTAATGCACCTACCTTTGACTTAATCCACTCAACATTAAATACTTCAGACCCTTTGATATTATGCCTCCAACGTTAATCTTTGGGTTATTAACATGCAAAACCAAACTTTAATACACCATAGTCGGACTTTGATATTTATAAAGCCAATGTTTAATATGAAATGGGTATATTGTTTCGCACATTGTAAACTTTACATAATACGCCACTCGAAACCATATTGTAAAACCTTTGTAATGCACCTACCTTTGACTTAATCCGCTCAACATTAGATACTTCGAACCCTTTGATATTATGCCTCCAACGTTAATCTTTGGGTTATTAACATGCAAGACCAAACTTTAATACACCATAGTCGGAATTTGATATTTATAAAGCCAATGTTTAATATGAAATGGGTATATATATATATAAAATGTGAAAATTAAAAAATATATATAAAGTTTGAAAATATAATATTAATATATCTATAAATAAAATAATATAATATATGACATTAAAAATCATATAAAATATAATATATATATATATATATATATATATATATATATATATATATATATATATATATATATATATATATTAAATTAAACCTTAA
Source organism: Pinus albicaulis (assembly GCA_034641835.2). Lineage (NCBI taxonomy): Eukaryota > Viridiplantae > Streptophyta > Pinopsida > Pinales > Pinaceae > Pinus > Pinus albicaulis. The sequence continues at coordinate 939,633,159 of CM076580.1, forward strand.
TACATAGAAATAATATAGATATAGATATAGATTAAATTCAACCTTAATACATAAAAATAATAATTTCCCACATAAAAATCATCATGAATCCAAATTCAACCTCAGGAGGTCATTGGACAAATTTCACTTTCACAAACTAACTGATGAATCCCGCAGTGACACTTGTCACAGTCCCATTGGACTAAAACTGAAGACGATTCCCTGAATGCTGACTGGGTTTCCATGTCATCAGTCTATACCTATTCTACAATTTTTTAATAAAAATTTCCCTGTTCTGAATGGTGATCAATAGACCATAACTCTTTCATCCAAACTCGGTTTTCAACAAAACGAGTTGTGTTGGATTCCTTGGGACGGGTCGATCACTTTAGTTCTAGTTTCATTCAATTCTAAGAACTTTAATTTTTGAGCTAAAATACTGAGCCTCTAATCAGTACTCCTGGTATGTTTTCAAGAAATACATCAGTAAATTCCTAAATCACCGGTATATCTTCCATCACAGCGGTTTTTTCCTTAGAGTTATTAAATCCCACCTGAATAGCATAAATATGACACCCTTTCCTGATGCATTTTCCCAGCTTGGATGTAGTAATGGGATGCAATTGGAGAGGTTTCTTGATTCCTTGTATCTCCTGTTGAGTACCATCATTAGCCTTATAACTGATGGTTTTATGTTTGCAGACTACTACTAACCAATGCCCCTCTAGCCAGTCCATGCCTAGTAGTAAGTCATAGGAACCCAAGGGTAGAATATTCAACTCTAGATTTATATGCTAGTTCCCTACGTCTAGAGGAAAGTTTGATATTTTGGAATTAACCCTCCCCTTTGCCCCGATGGCTAGTTTAACAAACCAGGGACTCTTAAATTTAAGAATTTGTAAATTACATTATTCAACTACTTTGGATTGATGTCTTAAACTAGCACCAAGATCAACCAAAATAGATACAGTATGGGAAAATAACCTACTTTCCAGTTCTATAATTGTTGGCTGGTAATTTTCTTGCCGATATTCTAACACAATGTTGATCCTTGGTATGTTCCTTGCAACATCTCCTACTGTGGATGCTTCTTGTAGATTAACTACAAATTCATTTCTCCCACGGTGTGGGCAATTTTTATAATACTGTGCTTCACCATAGCCCCAACATTGTAACAGGGGTTTCTAGGTCTGACCGTGGTCTGGTCTTTTGGATGCCTCAGTGGGATTTTCTTCTAATGGTAAAATGGTAAGTGTTGGTCGCTTTAATTGTTTTCACAATTGAAGCTCCACATAAATTGTCAACCCGAGGAAGTCTTTTTATTCCAAAGACAATCACGCACTGGATATGCTCAATTTCAAAAGCAAGAACAATGTTGTAGTAAAAAGCCACACAATTATCAATCACACAAATCTAATTATTCACACTCTATTTAATCAAAGCTGAAGTCACTTAAGTTATAGCAGAAATAATTCCTATGTTGCAGTTTAAAATCCAAATAAAGGAAAATCAATCTGCAAGAAAAGAAATCAATCAACCATAGCAGGAACAGGACCCTATTCCTTAATTAGGAACTTCAGCACCTGCTGCCTGGCACTAATCACACTGTAGAAAAGATAAATCAAGAGACCAAGACCCTGTTCCTATGAACAGGAACCTTCAGCACTTGTTCTCCTGTTTCTAATCACACTGCAGGAAAAGGAAGGCAATTAGTGGGAGCAGGACCCTATTCCTTTAATTAGGAACTTCAGCACCTTCTTCCCAGCATCATACATTCACACAATTAACAGAAATGGATTTCTCAACTTCTCAAGAATGAATGTATTAAACACATGCAGCGTTAAGGAAACAGAGTACTTGATGAACTACAGAACTGTGCAACTAGTGTTCAACAACAGAATTAAAGTAAAGTGCAAACAGCGTAAAGAATTAAACAAATTACAGGAACAGAAGGGTGAATCTTGTGAGGAAGGCGGGCCCTTTCCCTCTCACAAGATTCCCCAGGGAAAGAATTAAATTGGGGCGCTCAAAAGAAGATTTTATTCATCTGTCAAAAGAAATGATACATTACAGATGGAGTCTAGCTCCGGTTCTCACACAATGTTCTCCTGTAGCTTTCAAAAATGAACTCTCCACTAATGATGATGTCTCCTCTTTTTAAAGAGGAGACATCTTTTACAATTACATGAGAGCAAATCTACGTTTATCCCAAATCTGTTCGCTTTCTTAAAACAGGACTATTCTGTTCTTCCAAAAAAAGATATTGTTACAACAGAGACAACAAGAATGCTATCTTCAGAATGGTCCATGTAACCATGTCTTCATTCTGTTACTATTGTTCCACAAAAGGCTCTTCCAGAATCGCAAATTACGAGTGACGGAATTTGCGTGCTTGCTGGTTGTTTCAGCAACTAAGTCAACTGTTTCAGCAACGGCCGCTTGTTCCTAGCAAAGCATATAACTTATCTGCGATCTTTTGGACTTATGTTAGCAACAATGCACTTCGATAAATGATAAAATATAAGAGTATTATGGAATTATATGTAAACAGATTAAACATATAATAAAGAAGAGGATTTTATATACCTTGGGATAAAGTAGATGAAAATGATAATGGAATCCTTTTTAATCATGGTTATAAAGATAAGATGGTGTCAAAGTATATAGCAAAAATGATACATAGTGGAGTCCTAACAGTAAGAAGTGTTGGGGGGAGGTCACGAGGTCAAACCCCGACCTCGACCCCCCTATATTGTTTCGCATATTGTAAACTTTGCATAATATGCCACTCGAAACCATATTGTAAAACCTTTGTAACGCACCTACCTTTGACTTAATCCGCTCGACATTAAATACTTCGGACCCTTCGATATTATGCCTCCAACGTTAATCTTTGGGTTATTAACATGCAAAACCAAACTTTAATACACCATAGTCGAACTTTGATATTTATAAAGGCAATGTTTAATATGAAATGGGTATATTGTTTTGCACATTGTAAACTTTGCATAATACGCCACTCGAAACCATATTGCAAAACCTTTGTAACGCACCTACCTTTGACTTAATCCGCTCAACATTAAATACTTCGGACCCTTTGATATTATGCCTCCAACATTAATCTTTGGGTTATTAACATGAAAAACCAAAATTTAATACACCATAGTCGGAATTTGATATTTATAAAGCCAATGTGTAATATGAAATGGGTATATATATATAAAATATGAAAATTAAAAAATATATATAAAGTTTGAAAATATAATATTAATATATATATAAATAAAATAATATAATGTATGACATTAAAAATCATATTATATATATATATATATATATATATATATATATATATATATATATATATATATATATATATATATATATATATATTAAATTCAACCTTAAAACATAAAAATAATAATTTCCCACATAAAAATCATCATGAATCCAAATTCAACCTTAGGAGGTCATTGGACAAATTTCACTTTCACAAACTAACAGATGAATCCTGCAGTGACACTTGTCACAATCCCATTGGACTAAAACTGAAGAAGATTCCCTGAATGCTGACTGAGTTTCCATGTCATCAGCTTGTACCTATTCTGCAATTTTTTAATAAAAATTTCCTTGTTCTGAATGGTGATCAACAGACCATAACTCCTTCATCCAAACTCGGTTTTCAACGAAACGAGTTGTGTTGGATTCCTTGGGACGGGCCAATCACTTTAGTTCTAGTTTCATTCAATTCTGAGCACTTTCATTTTTGAGCTAAAATACTGAACCTCTAATCAGTACTCCTGGTATGTTTTCAGGAAATACATCAGTAAATTCCTAAATCACCGGTATATCTTCCATCACAGCGGTTTTGTCCTTAGAGTTAGTAAATCCCACCTGGATAGCATAAATATGACACCCTTTCCTGATGCATTTTCCCAGCTTGGATGTAGTAATGGGATGCAATTGGAGAGGTTTCTTGATTCCTTGTATCCCCTATCGAGTACCATCATCAGCCTTATAACTGATGGTTTTATGTTTGCAGACTACTACTGACCAATGCCCCTCTAGCCAGTCCATTCCCTGTAGTAAGTCATAGGAACCCAAGGGTAGAATATTCAACTCTAGATTTATATGTTGGTTCCCTATGTCTAGAGGGAAGTTTGATATTTTGGAATTAACCCTCCCCTTTGCCCCGATGGCTAGTTGAACCAACCAGGGACTCTTAAATTTAAGAATTTGTAAATTACATTATTCAACTACTTTGGATTGATGTAACTTAAACTAGCACCAAGATCAACCAAAATAGATACAGTATGGGAAAATAACTTACTTTCCAGTTCTATAATTGTTGGCTGGTTATTTTCTTGCTGATCTTATAACGCAACGTTGATCCTTGGTATGTTCCTTGCAACATCTCCTACTGTGGATGCTTCTTGTAGATTAACTACAAATTCATTTCTCCCACGGTGTGGGAAATTTTTACAATAGTGTGCTTCACCATAGCCCCAACATTGTAACAGGGGTTTCTAGGTCTGACCATGCTCTGGTCTTCTGGATGCCTCAGTGGGCTTTTCTTCTAATGGCGGTAATAAGTGTTGGGGGGAGGTCACGAGGTCGAACCCCAACCTCAACGCCCCTATATTATTTTTCACATTGTAAACTTTGCATAATACGCCACTCGAAACCATATTGTAAAACCTTTGTAATGCACCTACCTTTGACTTAATCTGCTCAACATTAAATACTTCAGACCCTTTGATATTATGCCTCCAAAGTTAATCTTTGGGTTATTAACATGAAAAACCAAACTTTAATACACCATAGTCGGACTTTGATATTTATAAAGCCAATGTTTAATATGAAATGGGTATATTGTTTCGCACATTGTAAACTTTGCATAATACGCCACTCGAAACCATATTGTAAAACCTTTGTAATGCACCTACCTTTGACTTAATCCGCTCAACATTAAATACTTCGGACCCTTTGATATTATGCCTCCAACGTTAATCTTTGGGTTATTAACATGCAAAACCAAACTTTAGTACACCATAGTCGAAATTTGATATTTATAAAGCCAATGTTTAATATGAAATGGGTATATATATATAATGTGAAAATTAAAAAATATATATATAGTTTGAAAATATAATATTAATATATATATAAATAAAATAATATAATATGTGACATTAAAAATCGTATAAAATATAACATATATATATTAAATTCAACCTTAATACATAGAAATAATATAGATATTGATATAGATATAGATTAAATTCAACCTTAATACATAAAAATAATAATTTCCAACATAAAAATCATCATGAATCCAAATTCAACCTTAGGAGGTCATTGGACAAATTTCACTTTCACAAACTAACTAATGAATCCCGCAGTGACACTTGTCACAGTCCCATTGGACTAAAACTGAAGAAGATTCCCTGAATGATGACTGGGTTGCAATTTCATCAGCCTGTACCTGTTCTACAATTTTTTAATAAAAATTTCCCTGTTCTGAATGGCGATCAACAGACCATAACTCCTTCATCCAAACTCGGTTTTCAACGAAACGAGTTGTGTTGGATTCCTTGGGACGGGCCAATCACTTTCGTTATAGTTTCATTCAATTCTGAGCACTTTCATTTTTGAGCTAAAATACTGAGCCTCTAATCAGTACTCTTGGTATGTTTTCAGGAAATACATCAGTAAATTCCTAAATCACCGGTATATCTTCCATCATAGTGGTTTTTTCCTTAGAGTTAGTAAATCTCATCTGGATAGCATAAATATGTCACCCTTTCCTGATGCATTTTCCCAGCTTGGATGTAGTAATGGGATGCAATTGGAGAGGTTTCTTGATTCCTTGTATCTCCTGTCGAGTACCATCATCAGTCTTATAACTGATGGTTTTATGTTTGCAGACTACTACTGACCAATGCGCCTCTAGCCAGTCCATTCCCAGTAGTAAGTCATAGGAACTCAAGGGTAGAATATTCAACTCTAGATTTATATGCTGGTTCCCTATGTCTAGAGGGAAGTTTGATATTTTGGAATTAACGCTCCCCTTTGCCCCGATGGCTAGTTGAACCAACCAGGGACTCTTAAATTTAAGAATTTGTAAATTACATTATTCAACTAATTTGGATTGATGTAACTTAAACTAGCACCAAGATCAACCAAAATAGATACAGTATGGGAAAATAACTTACCTTCTAGTTCTATAAGTGTTGGCTGGTAATTTGCTTTCCAATCTTCTAACACAATGTTGATCCTTGGTATGTTCCTTGCAATATCTCCTATTGTGGATGCTTCTTGTAGATAAACTACAAATTCATTTCTCCCACGGTGTGGGCAATTTTTATAACAGTGTGCTTCACCATAGCCCCAACATTGTAACAGGGGTTTCTAGGTCTAATCGTGGTCTGGTCTTCTGGATGCCTCAGTGGGCTTTTCTTCTCCTAGACATTTGGGTTTTTGCTGGTTTTTCCTAGGTTGTCTATTTGACGGATTACTTGTATAATTATTATAGTTACCTGACCTTCTACTCTTAAAATTCTGAGTACTCTTCTGCCTTTTCCTTGGTAGCCAACTCCTACTAGGATCTCCTTTCATTTTTTATTGCTGATAGCACATTTGTGCTTTTCGAATCACCTCATCCATGTTCTTTGGCCCATTGACAAACTCGATCCTTTCCTTCATGTGGGCAGGTAAACTACTCAAGAATCGTTGTACCTTTTCTTTCTCATCCCCCCAAAAAAAGGTACATACCTCAATAAGGATGTAAATTTAGTTATGAACTCATCCACAGTCATCTGTCCCAACCTCAGATCATGGAATTCTCATGATTTTTCATCGTAAAAATGCTCTGTCAAAAATTTGTCCTTAAAGTACTTCTGGAATTCATCCCAGGTCACATTCTATTCCTCGATTCCTTGCACATTTTTTACTTCCTCCCACCATAAGGTATCATTTTCCTGCAATTGGTAAATAGACAATCGATATTTTATCTTGCTTCTATATTCATTAACTTGGAAATATTTATTCATGTTAATAATCCATGCTTCAACCACTTATTTTGTTTCTCCGTCGAACGTAGGAGGATTAATTTTTCTAAACTATACCTGAAGTTCTACTTTCTATTTTTTCATTTCTTGCTGATCAGAAACATTCCCAAATTCTACTTCATTGTAAGCTCTTCTTCTTTTACTTCGTTGGGTTTGGCTCCCTTCAGGATTATCATCAACTTGTTGTTGATGCTCACCCTCATCCCAGGTACCCCTCTCAATACTGGGTTGCACTGTGCGATGATTATGCCTGTCTGAGAGGCTTTTTAGAATCCTCTCTTGTTATTGCATTAATATCTTGTTATCACTTCTTCCTTGAACAATTTTCGTCTAAATTTGTTGCAGCGTATCCAGATTTATACTAGTCTAATGTTGTTGTTCTTCCAGTAATATGTTGGTTTGATGATGCTAATCCACACTCAATTGTACCCAAATCTCCGGGTTAATTTCTGGATTAGGCAAGGGGTGAGCTTCACCTGTAGCTCAGGGTGTTTGATATCCAGATCCCCTCCTCATCACGATCTGTCAATATGTTCTTTCTTCTTGTCACTGTGCACAATTCTAATGCACCCATTGTTATTTGAATGGCCCATCCAGGTCCCAACATGTTAATGTCGCTATAATACCATATGTCACATCTATCCACTACAATTTCACAATAATAATAATAAAAAGATTCTTTTACCGTAGCACGGTGTATCTAAGTTGACATCACACCAATTAATCATGCCACTAGGTTCTACCGTATTGTGTTTAAGTATCTTTTATCTATTTTTCATTTGTTAAATACTGTAAATTTGAAAGAGGGTTTTTATTCCTCATATAGCAGGGTTATTCTCTGGCCATTCATTAAACCATATGCCAAGAGCTCTTTTTGTTTTAAAGTGGACTCTGCATATAAAAATTTGTCTTAGTATTATTTATTATGAAGTTAAGGCTCTATGAACTTCAATGCACAAGGTCAATTTGATGTTACTGTTGCTATAATATAAGTGAATTCTAAGTGAAATTGCAAATGCGTTTCTGACTAGGTTACTCCTGTGATTTGAATTTTCCATTCATTCTTACATGTTTGGTTTTATATGCTTTGTTGGAATTTGTTATAGCATATATCTTTCATTTTTTCTGCTTTATATACACATCCTTCCTTTTACATTTTTTTTTCCACATGTTGACTTTCCAAGAGTCGAAGGATGTAAAACCCTACCAGTCCCCTTGGATTAGGGTTTAAACCTCTCGGCCTATTGGTCTATGTTTTGGTGAAAAATAATAAAATTTTGGTATACACCCGCATAGGCTAATTCACAACAATGCATTAATTCAAAGATACTCTGTTGTTTTAGTTTTCATATTAGTTTTTCATTTCTTTATTCTGTAAGATTATGTTACTATAATTTTGTATTCTTATAAAATACGTTTATCCTTACAGGCCTTTCCTGATTTAGATTTGGACTATCATAATCCATCTTTCGCTTAGGGTCTTGTTTCTTTCCCACAACCTTGCTGGTTGGGTACACAGTAGACAGGATGGTGTGTGTATATATATATATATATATTATTTTTGTTACACAACTCATACATAAATATAAAGGCCTCGGTGGTAATTATATTTAAGGGTGTTTTCTGGTTCTTATTCATACATTGAACTTTTTTGGGTTAGACAATCACTAACTATCCGCCATTCATCTACCAACAACACCTTTTCTTTTTCCACTAAACTAAAACAAGATAATTAAAATATTGTGCCAATCATTTAGAAAAAAAATTGCCTATGCTTTTTGTACTGTTAAAGAAGACAAAATATATATATTCTTACACAAATTAAATATTGTACTTTAACAACATAACTTTTCAGACCTAACATATAATCCACATAACTTATCTATAATTTCTTTCCACTGGTTAAGCCACCCAACCATTACTAAGGCGATCATGTCCTTCAACTCCCCCCATGTTCCTCACCAGAGCGAAAGTTAGCAGTAATTTTTGTGGAGTTAAACCTCAAGACTCTTGTACTCCAACCTTTTCCTCCAATCCAGATTGTAGATTTCCACTGGTTATCAGCCAACTATGGACCACTCTGTTCTCACAGCTACATGTTCTTCCATTCCTCTCCCTTTGCACAAAACCCCTTCTCCTTTCTGATATTTCCTTTTTATTCTCATAGGATAAGGTAATTGTAAATAACTGCTTCTTTCCAACTACTTCGGAATCTTTGAATTATTTACTAACCAATCATAGAAATTCTGAATGTAATTATTTATTCATAAAATTTAAACTCAGGTTCATTAACTAGTTTAACACATTCGTTAGTCTCTTTTCTCACTTAAAAGTCAAATTTAATTTTGCAAAAGTTTAAAATAAAAATGATGTAATTAAGCTGTGTGTTACAAAATCTGTGATAAGCAACAAGTAGTAACAATATCAAATAAATTCACTTCTGGCTCTAAACTACTTGAGCTAACCCTTGGGGATAATAAACCCTTATATATATATATATATCTGAAATAAAAATGTCTCTCATATATCTATTAACAAGATTTTGGTCCTCGAGTATGCCCTGAAACTACTACTACTTAGCTAAGAGTGGGTCTTCCTCATACTTAAAGGAAATATGTTATCGACTCGACCCAAGACCCAAAGGTATAGGGCAGGAGCGAAAGTTGTCTCTCTTATGGACCGCCAATAGTGATTCCTAGTGGTGTGTTTTTCCTTGAATAACCATTTTGAGTCAATCTCCATTTGTAAATAACAACTAGTGATGGTTGTCCCAATTGTTGGTTTGAGAAATGAGTTATGATAAGTTTTCCCGTTGTTTGAAAAAAAAATCTATTATCAGGATTTTAATAAAAATAATAATAAGAATATTTCTATATATAGAGATGTGGAATTTATATAAATATAAATATTATTATTAAGAATCAACATGGATCCATCTTAACTCTTAACCTATCAAGTATTAAGAGGAATCAAATTCTCGACATGCAAATCTTTCCTCAAATTTTTAACTGAAAAAGATATTTGCTTCTTCAGAGATTTAATCCCTCTTGACACTTAGTAGATTCAAAGTTAATATGGATAAAGTTAAGATGGATCTACGCTAATTATACTAACAAATATATGGAAGAGAAGATATTGTAATTGGAATTTGTTTTTTTTAATGTTAATTTTGCATTTTATGGATTTTTTTTAAATATCAATTTTACATTTGATGTCATTATTAAAAATAATAAATAATGTAAAAGGAAAAAAAATAATCCACGATGAAAGAAATAGTTTATAGTCGATAGTAATGATAAATTTAATTTATTTTTTTAATACTTTCATTAGTATAAATAAAAAAAATTAGAGCATGATATTTCATTAAATAAAAAACTGTTTTTCTATATTATATTATGATTATGTTTCTAAAACCAGCCTGATATATCATAATTCTAGATCTACCAAGGGCATAGAGACATCAAATATTTTTTCACTCTAAAATATGTTTGCATCTCAAGAGGTTTGATCTCTAAATCGAGAGTTAAGATGGATGTAGGTTGGTTTAATTTCCCCTTTTACATAGGCTATATTCCATATGAATGCAATGTGTTAGATTTTATGTGTATTTGTTGGGCCAAAGGTGCTCTACAACCCTATATAGGGTGGATGTGTGAGCTTTAGATGTGATATGTTAGATATTTTTTAAATTCAGATTTTTTTGTATTGTAATTTTTTTTATTAACACAATTACCAACAATTTTTTAGACAAAAAAAAAAATATGATATACATATCACATTAAGGCTTGAGATTTGAGATATGAGATGTTTTTAAATTCAATTTTTATTTTATTTTTTTATTTTTTTATTTTTTATTTTATTAATAAAAATAAGAACAATTTTTTAGATAAAAGAAAATATAATATACATATTATATTAAAATATATAAGATATAAATAGTAATTGTAAATTAACATCCATTTTACCATATAAATTAAAATAATGATTCCATAACCATTTTAAAATTTAATTAATAAGCGGATAAAAATTTAATACTTACCATGGATATTATTAACTTATAGATAGTTTTTTTACAATACCAGGGGCCAATACTTGAAAGAGAAAGATAGAGAGAGGGAGGGAGAGAGGGAGAGGAGGGAAGAAAATCATAATAAGTGTAGTGTCTCCAAGAACAATAGAGGAGGCCTACCAGATGGCACTGAAAGTGGAGGAGAAACTAGCAAGAAAACAAGCTGGCAGAGGTAAAGGTTCTACTAGAGGCAGAGGACAACAACAAATTAAAGGGAGATCTATTGCATCTAATGATGGGGCTAGTAGTTTCATCCCACAACGAAAACAATAACGTGATTTCAGAGGACGAAGATATTCTTCCAGAGGATGAGGAAGAGGCAAGAGAGAGATTCGATGCTACAAGTGAGGCAAACTCGGACATATGGCATATGAATGTCGAGAGAATATAGAACCTAGACAAAGGAATGATGCTGCAACTCCAACAAAAGAAGCAAAGGTAGAGGTGTAGGAAGCAGAAAATGTGCTAGAGATAGGATAAGCTCTAATTATGAAGAAGGTTTTGATCAAACAAGAGAAGGAAGTTGTAGAGCGAGATCAAAGGAAATATTTGTTTAGGATTGTTTGCAAAATCCGAGGTAAGTGTTGCAAAGTTGTTATTGATAGTGGTATCACAGATAATCTAGTATATACAAAGGTTGTAGAGAAGTTGAATTGAATAAGAAGAAGCACCCAACACCCTACAAGGTGTCTTGGTTGCATAAGGGACATCGGATTTTGGTTAATGAACAATGTGAGGTTGAGATACAAATTGGTAGCTACATAGGAAATATTTTATGTGATGTGATGCCCATGGATGTGTGTCACATTTTTCTTGGGGGACCATTGCAGTTTGACAGAAGCGTAGTGCATGATGACAAGAAGAATACTTATAAATTCCATAAGGATGGCATCAACCATACTTTGTTGCCATTATAAGAGGAAGGAAATTCTGGGAGTAATGATTCAAGAACACTATTAATGAGTGGCAAGGAATTTCTACAACAGATGGAACCAAAGGAGGTAAAATTTGTTATTGTTTGTAACGCTAAAGTAATTATCACTGCTAGTACTATATCTGATTTTCCTATAGATATTCAAGAGATGTTGGAATACTATCATGATGTTGTAGTGGAAGATTTTCCAAGTGAATTTCCACCAGTGAGGAGTATCACTCACCACATTGACTTTATACCAGGAGCTAGTTTTCCCAATAAGGTTGCCGACCACATAAAACCCAGAGAAAATGAGGAGATCAAAAAGCAAGTGCAAGATTTTCTAAATAAGGGACTAATCAGGGAGAGTTTCAATCCATGTGTAGTACCCAAAATACCGACTCCTAAAAAGGATGATGGATGGTTTATGAACCTTGAATAATATTACCATCAGGTATCATTTTCTCCTACCACATATTGATGATTTTTTGGACTGCTTGAGTGGTGCATGTTGGACTTGGTTTTCCAAAATTGATTTAAAGAGTGGATACCATCAGATAAGGATTTGAAAGGGAGATGAGTGTAAGACTGCATACATGAATAATAAAGTTTTGTATGAATGGATGGTCATGCCATTTGGCCTATCCAATGGACCTAAACCTTTATGAGATTGATGAATGAGGTGCTGGAAGAGTTCATAGGGAAATTTTTTAATGTATAATTGGATGATATTTTAATCTATAGTCAGTCTAAGGAGGAGAATATGAGACATTTGAGGTATGTATTGGAAATATTGCAACAAGAAACTTGCTTGTGAACTTGAAGAAATGTTCCTTTTGAAGTTAGAGTTAGTGTATTTAGGATTTGTGATCTCTAAAGAAGGAATGAAGATGGATCCAAGTAAAGTGAAAGCTATTCTTGAATGGCCCTGTCCTACAAGATTTTTTGAAGTCAAGAGTTTCCATGGTTTGTCTATTTTTCACAAGAATTTTATTAGAAATTTAGCAAAATGTGTGCTCAAATTGTAGAGATAGTGAAGAAAAATCAACCACCATTTAAGTTGATTTTTGAAGTTGAAAATGGGTTTTAAATATTGAAGAAAAATATCATAGAGCAGTCGTTGCTTGATTTACCAGATTTTAATAAACCCTTTCAAGTGAAAACTAATGCTAGTAATGATGCAATCAGAGAAGTGCTCAACTAGGAGGATAGACCCATTATATATTTTAATGAAAATTTGAATGTGGCCAAGAGGAAATACACAACCTATGATACAGAGTTTTATGCAGTGGTTTAGGAAATAAAGAAATGGAAGCTTTATTCATTATCTAAAAAATATATTTTATATATTAACAATCATGCTCTTTAGTATATTATGCAGTAGCCAAAACTGAACTAGAAACATATTAAAAGGTTTGATTATTTGCAATTTTTTACCTTTTTTTTAAAGCACATAGTGTTAAATCTAAACAAATTACAGATGCTTTGATTAGGAGACAATTTTTGTTGTAGGAAAGTCAGATCTAGGTGTTGGGATTTGAGTTCATAAAGGAACTATATGAAAATGATGCATATTTTAAGGAGACCTATGAAGCTTGTAAGAATCTAGCTTCGCAAGAAAGGAGTCTGTTAGGTCCCTGCAATTTGTAAGATTGGTAAGAAAAAATAAACAAGGGTAACATCAAACCAAATTTGGAGTCCTAGGTCCTAGCCTTCATGGACTCAGAGAGGGCTCTCTCTATAATTGTATAAAATATACAACTTGTTTGATTTAGGATGTTGATTTTAGGCTAGTTAAATTGATAGGCCTTTTTTGTTTTGTTTTGTTTGGTTGGGTTGCTTGTCAAGAAGAACAGATAGAGTAAGATAAATTCAAACCATTGGGCTTATGGGGTCCGTCAAACGCTTGAAAAATACAACAATAGACCAAGGGTGTTTCATAGGGCAAGTTAACAAATCCAAATGGATCTTAATAGCTTATGTGAGTGTGAAATGAACATTAAGTTGTGAATTTAGTAGGTTTAAAGGGAAATTAAGAATCCTTTAACATATACTATAACAAGAAGAGTCTTTAAGAGAACTATGATTAAGAAATAATCAAAGGACATGGCGCACCATAAACTTCTTTGATCTAGCTTTATAAAGTAAAATTTGAGACAACAATCCAGTAAACCCTAGAGAGCAGGGAACTCCTAAATTCTCTAGTTATTTGCCTTCAGAGAAAGAAAACATTCAAGACAACAATTTAGTAATGATTAAAGAGCAGGGAACTCGTAAATTCCTTAATCAAACTATAAAAGAACTTCAAAGAGACTCTTCAAGACGGAATGAAGGACAGAGAAAACCATAAACTTCTTTAGCCAAACCCTAATCAGTAAACTTCAAAGAAAATGCCTTAAAAACAATGTTTCAAACTACACCAAAGGATAGGCCATACCAGAAACTTCTTTGGCTTGGCTCCATTAAATCATTTTCAAGACAACAAGCTAAGTGGAATCAAAGAGAAATTAATAATTATTCAATCAGACCTAGCAGAGGAAAACATTTAAACAACAGAAAGTAGGCAGAATTAAGGCCTCTCAACAACATATCTTAATCTAAATTTTCTACTCTGTCATAAGGGAAAAGATGAACAATATGGAAAACATAAGAAAACAAATGTAAAATTAGAACAACATCACCATTTAAACAAATTCATGAATCCTATGAATGTGCTTGCTCCATTAATATTTAGTTCAAAACAATCACAAAGCTCCAAAGCCAATTTCTTCACAACTCAAAATCTATATCATATTGAGCTCAACAATCAACCAACAAAATTATGAAGCCTCCATGCAGTATTTAACTACAAAATGAGGAGGTGAGACCATAGCTAGGGTTTCAAATGTCATTCATTACACATTTAATGTCTTTTGAACTTTGATACCATGCAAGGCCCAAGGAAAAATATCCAAAACTAATTTAATGAAAAAATAACTTCTAACATAATTTCTAAGCTAAATTTGGAGATATTTGTCCTTAAGGCCTTAAAAATATCTTTTCCAATAAATTCTGATGTGTTTTTTTGACGTTTTGGCAAGGGCGTAGTGCCAAGGTATAGGGGTGCAGCGCCAAGCCAAGTGCACAGTGCCAAGATTGGAAATATTTCATGTTTTGCAACTGCATTTTGGAGGCCTTCCCAGTGTCCAAATGAGCTCCATGATAGCTCATTGGAAAGCCTCTCCTATCTATTTTCTAGATATGCCTTTATTTTCTAGATTTGTGCCAATTTTCCTAGTCAAAAACCATTTCTCCCAAGACTACTCAGCGTGCAGCGCCAGTGCCAAAAAGAGGGTAGAAAGGTGATTTTTAGGTACTTTTTGGCCCTTTTGAGGGACAATTTTTTCTCCACATGATCTGAAATTTTCTTAGGATGATTTCATTGGCATGAGGAATATTACTATGCAAACCTTTTTTCATTTTCGTGCCCCAAAAGAGAGAGCAATGTCAGTGGCGCAACGCGTTTGGCCTTATTTTCTGCAAGCCAAACACTCAAAATTTCAAATTTTGCACCAAAGTGAAAAAAATGGATTTTGCTTTGCTGATCATGTTTGGGAGGCTTGGAGGGATACATAAACAAGGATATCAAGTTTTTCCTTTTCCTTTGACTTATTTAGAGCTTGAATCTTTGCAAGGGATCTTTTGAGCTTGGCCCTTGCAATCCTGTTTATCATGGAATAATGCTTTGCCATCTTCCTCTGCAAGTCAGTGTCTCTTTTGGCCTTCTCTAGCTGACCCTCTGGGTGCAAGTTTTCCCTCTCTATCCAAGACTCCCTATCTCCATAAATTTCTTTGGCAAGCATCTCACTTGGAGTGAGTTGCTCTGCCAATTACGCCTCTTTCTCTCTTTTTTGACCTAAAGCCCTCCTCAACCCAATTTTCCTTGGTCTCTTCCTAAGAAGTTGTTCTTCCTCATCCTCACTATCATCAAAGGTGCCCAAGGTCTCATCTAGAATAACTTTGGCTCTTCCAACCTCTTTTTGAGCTCTAATTGCCCTGACCTCACTGATAGCTTTCTTTGTTTCTATCTACTGATTCTCTAACTCAAGATAGTTCATCACATTTTTTTCTCTAACAAGACTAGCTTGGAGCTCACTAATCTTGGCATCCTTGCTCTTTAACAACATGTTGGTGATCCTCTCCTCATCCTCATCCTCAAGGTCAATCAGTTGAAACTCTTGTTCAGTTTCATGCTCATACTCCTTTTCAACAATGACCTACTCTAAAACCTTTTCCTTACCCTTGTCAAGTTTTTTTGTTGGTGAAGAAGGCATGGCCCCTTGCACCTCAAGTGCAGTAAACACATGCCTGTATCCCCTTCGGTATGTCAAAGGAAAAGGTTCTATGTCAATAATTTCAGTGCCAGATGTCTCCATGTTCCCATCATTGCTTGATGCTTTGTCATCATGATATGAAGGTGAAGGGTTATGGAAAGGTGATGTGGAAGGGTCATCACAGGGTGAAGGAATATGAGTGATTATAGATGTATGAAAAACAGGATGTGATGGAGAGGTGGATATGGGAGGCTAAGAAGATGAAGGAATTTCTTGTTGATGATGGCCATGTGGAGTAGTGAAAACCTTATTGGTAATGAAGGTCTCACATAGAATGTTCTTCTATTGTAGTTGGTGCATAACCACCATCTTGATGAGTGAGTGATGGAATAGGCTCTGAATTTGCTGAGGATAATCTCTCTTTTGCAAAATGTAGGCCATTTTTCCAATGCTATGGAAAAGGTAATATGGTATATGCAACATCCTAACTCTAGTGAAGTGCATCAGAAGACGGATGTGGTAAGAGTAGAGGCAAGAAAACTTTCCCTCACATGTGAAATACTTCATTATGATCCTCATCATGGGTGCATATCTATAAAAAAGATGAGAAAAAAGGAAAGATGGATTTGTGGTGATCTTTATACCTAGGCTAACTCATGTCCAGGTTTTCTTGTTTGAACCATTTTTCTCCCACACTTGGTATTCCTGTAGCATCAAAAATGGCATCAGTAGACATCTCAAATGTGACCCCGACAAGATTAACTTGTTTGTCATGCAAATTGATAATGAATAGTCTTGTTAGCTCTAGGTGGTTTTGGACTTTTTGTACTTTTTCACAAAATTCAAAGTAGCCTACATGCTTAAAGCAAGAAACAGTAATGGGAGATGCCATGAGTTCCCTTGTATTGAGGGGTTCAAATCTATTTATCTTCCCTCCCTTGTGATCATGCCTCCTTGGCATTTGTGCCTCACCACCACTGCCACTATCTCCTTCCTCTGACATTTTGAAAACTCTGTTTTTAGAAACCCTAGGGCCAATGTGAAATGAGATGAAGGGAGGGTAATGAAATGGCAGATTGAATCAAATGAAGGGATGAGTGTGAATGAGTATAGGTGTATGAGAATGAGTGAGGGAAAAACTCACTCAATGCCAACCCTCAAGCAGTGCAATTTCCCTGTCTATCACTGATTTTCTTTATAGGAGGATGAAGTAATGGAAAAACAATGATTTCAAGCTAAAACTTAGGGTTTCCTTTTAGGGTCTTTTTAGGGTTTCATTTCGATTGATTAAATAATTACCAAAATAGCTTGAAAATGGGTTGATGACATGTACTTACCCTTTAAGATTTCTTGGATGACCATGTTAAATATTTGGAGGAAATTTGAAGTGATTTGGATGGTTGGAAAGCTTGGAAACACTTCCTTTCCAAGCGTGCAGTGCTAATGCTGAGGGCGAGCACCAACCTCAAGCGCGCAACGCTAGTTCTAAGTGTAATATTCCAAAATTAGCATGCAGCTAATCGGAATATTGATTTTTGTTTTTATCACCTAGTAGCTTAATAAATGGGTAAGGAAGCCCATGCATATTAAAAGGATGAATAAATTCCATCATGATGTGAGAGGGGATAGTCATAAGAGCTGGATTTCACACCCTCATGTGTGAACAGGGTCTTTTGCATGTGGATAAGGACAAGATTGACCAAGTCAACAGCGCTAGGATAGGAGGTGGAGAACACTTTGAGAGACAACCCAGTATGAATGGGAGGAGGTTTCTTTGGTGAAGGAAACCCTAATGAGTGGGACTCATGGTGAGAGGTCTTTCACTTGTTTAATAGGAGGGCAAGGCAGCCATTGTTATTCATGATTTGGATTATTGATTTTATGGTCTATTTAGACTTTGTGCATTCTCTTGTTGTTTAGCAGAGTTGTTGTGATGCTTAGCACAAAGGCATTCTTGTTTAGGAATTCCTTCTCCACTCAAGAGATACTTCTTTAGGGATTCTTTCTCTTCATTTCTCCACATTCAGGCTTTAGGCCAAGCATCCTCCTTCAGCTACAACGCAGTTTATGTTTAGAGCTGAGTTGTGTTGCAGGGTGTTGCAGTGGAGGTTACTCAACACCACTTCTGGAGCTCATTATTCAGAGGAGGAAGCCTTATTTCCTAGGATTAGTGAGGAAGCATCTAGGCTGATTTCACCATATTTGGCATCAGGCTAACCATTTTCCATCATATACAACGCAGTCCCTCTCCTTGACTACATTATTTTCAGTGAGGGTTGCAGTGATTGTTTGGAGGGTGAGATATTTTGCGTTAGGATCAGTTTTTCACTTGGAAGATCCATTGGAGGAGGTTTGTTCATATTGTGCATCATCTACAGCCATATCCATCCATTTCTTGAGTTGCAGCTGCTACATCAGTCTTGAGACTGCAACTCCGACATTTTTTCCATTTTGTACATTTCAGCCAATCCTTCTAGGATTGTCTTGAAATCCTGTTTGGGAATCTAGATCTCCACTCCCAACATTGATTGGGCCCTAAATCTGTATATTTTTATATTTACACTTCTACTTGTGAGTTCCGCAATAAACTTGTATTTGTCCTCTTCGCTACATTAGGCATTTTACGTATGTAGGTGTTCTTCCTTTCATGTACATGTTTCTGGAGGCTTGCATTGCCTAGCTTGAGTGATTGTTTCCTCAAGATATTGTATGCATTTGCTGCTATGATCTAATATGATGGCTATTTGGATCTTATTACATCCTATGTGTTGATATATCACTACTATTTCATTATTATGTTCATGGATTTTTGTAGCTCCACATTTGGAATATCTTAAGATATTCCCAATAGTGTAGATTTTTCCTATTTTGGGATATTACAGTGGTATCAGAGCATAGTCTTGGCTCAGCCTGTGGAACTCAACCAATATGCTACCAAGAGAAGAGAATATGAGAAGAAAGAAGACTCCATTCTTCGGAGGAAAGAAGGAGGAGAGGCTCTCAAAGCTTCTTCCTAAATCTGTACAAAGCATTCAATGAGATCTCAAGAAGATCATAAGGGAAATGTGCATAGAATCTCCAAGAGGGTTTGAATCTGAATCAAACTCTAGAATTTCACATCATGACT
Organism: Pinus albicaulis; assembly: GCA_034641835.2. NCBI lineage: Eukaryota > Viridiplantae > Streptophyta > Pinopsida > Pinales > Pinaceae > Pinus > Pinus albicaulis. The sequence goes on from CM076580.1 coordinate 939,652,630, forward strand.
GTGAGAATGCAGCCACACACAATGATGCATAGCACAGTCACATGCCCAAAATTTCCATGAGAGAGATTGAAGAAGAAGGAATGGCTAGGAGGGAAACTCTTAGTGACTTTTTGCAAGAGTATGAATCTCAAACTCAGAAGTTTAGAGATCATATTACTTTTCTAGAGTTTTTCAAGATAAAGGTGAAGAGAAGAAAGCAACATGATAGAGGTATATTCCTTCTATCTACTTTTGATGGTTCACCTACATGTTCATCCGGAGCTTGGGTGGAAGAACTAGACACCTTTTTGCAGCAGCACCAAATTTCTGAAGATGAAGCCATCAGAGTTGCAGAGCTGAATCTTGGAGGTAAGGCCTATGCATGGTGGATATTTGATTCTATCTCATTGAAAAATGCAAATAATTATTCTTATGCAAGGTTTATTGAGACACTGGTGGAAAGGTTTGATGGAAAACTTTCTCCAACACATGTGGAGAAGTTAAACAAACAAAAACCTTGCATGTGATGGAGAAAACTATAAACTCAGATCCACTTCAGAAACCCACAGAGGAGACTGACATCTTGCAGCATACCTTATTATAGGCAAAGCCTCTATCTCTATTCCTGAACAAGAGGGCATGGGGATCTCTTTTTCAAAATAGGATCCAATTCTTGGGAGGTTGCCCATACATGTTGATGAGGAGGAGGGAAACAACACTGTCATGTCTAGAGTTTATATAGCACCTCATGTAGAGGAAGAGGGAGATCTTGCTCCAACTAGAGGGATTCTTGTATCATTGCAAGAAATTCCCCAGGATCTCACATGTGGAGATCAAGGCACAACTCATGATTTACATGTGCCTTTGATAGAAGGGTGTGAAACTATGGAGTTAAAGGGAGGAGATAGGGAGGACGACCAGCATCATGTGACGAGGAGCACACACCCCTGTCTATTTCATGAGGCTGATGCACCTAAGAGGGAGACTGGATTGCGCAGTGAGAGTAGGGACAAGTATATCCATTCATATATGCAATCTACTCTTGATGATGATGTCTCATTGCATGGAGACATTTCACCAAGGAGACCACCAGATCAGCAGATGATGAGATATGCTTCACATTTTGAGGCACCATTCATTGATTTCATAGGAGTGGAGACCTTGGGAGGTCATTGTACAGTGCTGAGATTCTTGGGTAGACTTAAGGAGGAGAGAGGAATTCTCTCAACGTCATCTTTACCCACTCTCACTTCAGATTCTGCGTTGTGGCGGAAGCAGCAGGGGAATGATAGCAGCCTTCCAACTTGCATCTTTGGCATGGGATATGTCAAAGAGGAGGGTGACCATATGGCAGATGTTCTTCATGAGAGATCATCGTCACTGTCACTATGGAGGATAGATCCATATTGGAACTCCCAGCTGTTGGCACTTGTATGATATTGGATGACCATCTACATGAGGATGGATATTCAATTAGAGATGGGGTCATCTACTACCATGGTAGGATCTTCTTATCTGGAGCTTCCAAGCTCAAGGAGAAGTTTCTGCAAGCAGCTCATGGAGATTTCCTTTTCAGCTACACCTATTTTATGAGAGAATACCACACCATCGTGGAGGGGTATTTTTTGGAAGGCTTTGAGGAGGAGATATATCAGCATGTGAGGAGATGCATGAATCATGTGGAGATGGAGGAGATACATAACTCTTTGGAAGAGTTAGCACAACCACCTCTTTTCTCTTTGAGGATGAGAGGAGACTCATCTATGAGCCACTCCATTTGTATGAGCAAAGTATATGGTGTGGATATTTTTTGGTTGTATAATGATTTATATAATGAACATGTGAATTACTTAACCATATATGTGCAGGATTTTGCTCAAAGAAGGAGCTTTATTCCTTCTATATTTCATGGTCTACTTGAGGCCATAAGCAGTATTGGTGATGGTCACTCCCTAAGAGGACTTGGGGAGGCTCTATCTTTTTCAAAGCATACTCACTTTGTACCATACACCATACACTTTCTCCAAACTTGTGAGGAGATTGGGGAAGCAAGCAAGTGTTGGGGAGGTCACCCATCATTTCATTTTTATTTGCAGTTGAGAGTCAAACTGTGTTGGCTACATTTGAGGGACCATTGTCCTTCTCCTTTGCTTCATATGGCAACTAGCATGATTCTCATTTTAATTCCTTATGTTGTTGTTGTTCTTACTTTTATTGGGAGCATGATTGGGGGAGTGACACATTGGTTGGATGTGTCCCTTCGGGGAGAGATTTCCCACGTTATTTTCATTGCATGTTCTAATGGGAGCATGAGAGGTAATATGGCCACCACAAAAAAACATTTTTTATTTTATGAGGTGAGCCATGGGATTGATTGGATACCATATGATGGTGATTTCCAACTCATCATATATGGAATGATTTGGGCTAGCATGTTTCATAACGTTGGAGGAGAGATCCTTGGAGGTCTAGTCTTCATCTTGCCACTTGAGGGAAATATTATTGCAGCCCAAGATCAGCATATACTCTAAAATTATCCTAAGTGGATAGGAGGACAGCGTGGGGTAAGCTATTTTGTCTACCATGATCATATTTTCAACCCACCTACATTGCAGGAGCTCAAGGTGGAGGATGATTTGTATGAGTTGCCATGTTGGGAGGTAACTCATTTTATATGGATGACTGCTTGGGGAAGGAGGATCCACATGGTATTAATGATTCCTAATGAAATTTTGACCCCATACCTCAAGGGAACCTCTGTACAACACCTTATTTCCTTCTTGAGTACTCTACTTACTCATGATGATAGCTATTCAACTAACTTGCATGCTTGGGAAGGGCAATATGGAGATTCATTGATGAGACATCATCTCATTCCTTGGAGGAGCATATCATATGTGGATGCTAAAATAGGAGGAGGGGACACTTCTCAGTTCTATCCTTGCAGTTTCTTGAGGATAAGCAACATTTGGGAGGGGAGGACTGTAATATTCCAAAATTAGCATGTAGCTAATCGGAATATTGATTTTTTTTTTTATCACCTAGCAGCATAATAAATGGGTAATGAAGCCCGTGCATATTAAAAAGATGAATAAAATCCGTCATGATGTGAGAGGGGATAGTCATAAGAGATGGATTTCACACCCTCATGCGTGAACAGGGTCATTTGCATCTGGACAAGGTCAAGATTGACCAAGTCAACAACGCCCGGATAGGAGGTGGAGAACACTTTGAGAGACAGCGCAGTATGAATAGGAGGAGGTTTCTTTGGTGAAGGAAACCCTAATGAGTGGGACCCATGGTGAGAGGGCTTTCACTTGTTTAAAAGGAGGGCAAGGTAGCCATTTTTATTCATGATTTGGATTATTTATTTTATGGTCTATCTAGACATTGTGCATTCTCTTGCTGTTTAGCAGAGTTGTTGTGCTACTTAGCACAAAGACATTCCTGTTTAGGAATTCCTTCTCCACTCAAGACAGACCTCTTGAGGGAGTCTTTCTCTTCATTTATCCACATTAGGCTTTAGGCCAAGCATCCTCTTTCAGCTACAGCACAGTTTCTGTTTAGAGCTGAGTTGTGTTGCAGGGTGTTGCAATGGAGGTTACTCAACACCACTTCTGGAGCTCATTTTTTAGAGGAGGAAGCCTTCTTTCCTTTGGAGGATTAGTGAGGAAGCATCTGGGCTGATTTCACCATATTTGGCATCAGGCCAACCATTGTCCATCATCTACAGCGTATTCCCTCTCCTTGACTGTGTTATTTTCAGTGAGCATCTGCAATGAGGGTTGCAGTGATTGTTTGGAGGGTGAGATCTTCAGTGTTAGGATCAGCCTTCCACTTGGAAGATCTATTGGAGGAGGTTTGTTCATATTTTGCATCATCTACAGCCATCTCCATCCATTTCTTTAGTTGCAACTACTACATCAGTCTTGAGACTGCAACTTCGACATTTTTTCCATTTTGTACATTTCAGCCAATCCTTCCAAGATTGTCTTGAAATCTTGTTTGGGAGTCTATATCTCCACTCCCAACATCGTTTGGGCCCTACATTTGTATATATTTGTATTGAAACTTCCCAGCAGCAGTTCCCCTAATAAAACTGCGCTGTCATAGCCTTAAGCATTTTCTGTGTAGCAGTGTTCTTCACTTTTCTCATGTACATGTTTCTTGAGGCTTGCATTGCCTAGCTTGAGTGATTGTTTCCTCAAGATATTGTATGCATTTGCTGCTATGATCTAATATGATGGCTATTTGGATCTTCTTACATTATATATGTTGATATATCACTACTATTTCATTATTATGTTCAGATTGTTGTAGCTCCACATTTGGAATATCTTAAGATATTCCCAATAGTGTAGATTTTCCCTACTTCGGGATATTACACTGAGCGCGCAACACCAAGAAAAATCAAAATAGGGTTATGTTCAGGCAAGAGTGCAGCACTCCTCCAAGCACACAGCACCACCTCCGAGGCCCACAGTGCCTTAATAAAATGTATGGAGAAAAATTTTCAAGCACGCAGCTCCAAGTTAAACGCGCAGTGCCAAAAAAAAATTCCTGAATTCGCTTGCAAACTCACAAATTCTTCTCCTTTGAATTCTCTTGATCTTTTTAAGGAAAAATTGATTCTTTTGAAGTGTTAGATGGGCTTTTATAGGCTTGTAGACTTACTTTTAACTTGAAAAAACCCACTTTCTAATGTTTTAAGTCTTTTTTCTTTGTCACTGATACTCTTTGACACTTTTGCCTTACAGGTTGTTGATATCATGGAATTAGCTTCTCTTTTGCTCCTTGAGGCATGACAAGTTCATTTTGACAAGTTTTGGATTTAGTCACATAGCAACATCTTCAAAATCTTCTGTATTTTCCACCATAAAACTCAGCTCATCTTTTCCATCTTCTCTGTCCATCTTTTTCAAAAACCCTAACTGTTTGCAGTCTTTACAGCAATCATCGGTGTTGCCTTCTAAGTTTTCTATAGCCCTTTCAAGCTCATTCATCTATTTCCAGTCCACCTCACCTTTTCTATATTTCATCAATCCTTTTCTGATAGACTTTCTTCATACTTGGCCTTGTGTGCTTCCTCCATGTCATTTCCTGCAAGTGATCACTATTTGGCATTCAAATGGACTAACCAGTTCATAACCCTAATCATCTATAAGATCAAGTGTTTCCTCTTCCATTACTGTAATTTGTTTTCATTCAGGAGTAGAAAGTCTACCTCATCAGTACCTTCTATTGATAAATCTTTCAACACTCATGCAAAAGTGCCAAACTTTATCCATTTTCCTCACTTGCAGACTCTGAATTGAAATTATAATCTTCTTTGGAAATCTTTTAGATCCTTCTTGAATAACCATGCCTTGACATTCTATTACATCTGAACCAGATTCTAGTAAAGGAAAAGCAGTGCCTGAAACATCCAAGGATAACCTTAAAACATGTAAAACCCTAGTGACCTAGTGGGGGTGTCCTTTGACCTGATTTTGACTGAAATTTGACTTGGAGATTCTTAAGTGAAAATAGAGTATTGTCAAAACTGTTGTATTAAAGATCCAAAATCCAATGTAATTGACTTATCTAAAGAGCCTACAGAGATATTTTTGAGACCATCAATGCTTGAGGAACCTGGGGAACATGGGCAAAAGGTTTTAGGTAGGAAAAAAGGATGAAAATGAGAGGTATAAGCCTATAATGAATTTTTAAGAGCATCAGGGTGAGTTTGAGATGACTAACTGATAGAATAGTGAAAAATGTTTTATAAGGATAATCAAGGCAGTGAGATTTCTGAAAATCAAGATATTCAAGGAATATTGTTTTTAGAAAACTAGAACCATCCTATAGTCATCTAGGGATAGTGAAAAATACTGATGACTAACAGTGGATCCACTTGGGGAGGGAAGCTCCTTTCAGGAGGTGTCAAGAACCTTATATCTCTATTTTTGCAGATGAGATGCCTCATGGGCTTGTTGATTTCCTTCATTTTGCAATGCTGATCTTGCTGCTGTTCTTTGAAGCTGTGATCTTTTAACATCTGAAAAAACACGATTGCTTCAATATCAACTCTACCTACCCATCATACTTTTCCTAGCATTTTTTCTTCATTTGGGTGCACTTGGACTGGAAAACCCTTGACATCATTTTCTCTTTTGAAAGCATAAAAACTATCTACTTCTAGCCTTATATAATCCAAAAGCTTAGATTAGACTGATGAGCTGATGAGATTCTTTATTCTCTACCTAATCTACTTATCTGTCAAGGTTAAATAGTTTGACAGATTTTCATTCCCTAATATACTAACATGAAATTTAAAACATGACTAAATCAAGATTGAACAGTTTGATTTGTCATGAGCTATGGAATTTTTGAACAAGCGGAACACAGATTTTATTTTTGTACAAGTAAAACTAAAAACTAAGGGATTTGATTTGGAGTTTTTCATTCATTCCTCTCTTTTCTCTTTGGTTCAGATTTGAACATTGAAACCAAATATTTTTTCCTAACCTAGTCTATTGATAAGCCAAGTTTAAACTATTTGGAAAATCTCCATTTTCTAACTTATCAACAGAAATTTAAAACATGTTCAATCATGGTTAGGCTGTATGACTGAACACGACTTTCCTTTTTCAAAGGTAGTGGAATTTATACTTGCACACTTTCAGAAACATTCTTTTTTGGTATGGGGCTTTACCTCTTCTTTTTATATGCCCTCTTTTCCTTCTTTTCTTTGTTTTTTTGTTTCATTTTTCTAATATATTTTTTTTCAAGCAATGTTATGTACAATTAACAAATATTTAAACTAATAACTTCAAAAAAAATAATGCTTGAGAATCTTGCAATTGGCAGGACCTCAGTTCCATCCAATTATTACAGGAAGAATGCATTGTTACCTCTAACTGAATGGATGATGTATGGACCTTTCCATAGATTTTCAAATTTTCCATGTTTGCCTTTGTCCTCTCTTCTTGAATCCCACTTCAGCACTTTGTCTCCAATCTAGAAATCATTGGCTTTAGTCCTCTTGTCAAAAATATTCTTGATGCTCTCTTGTACTGCTTTTGTTCTGTTGTATACTTATTCCCTTGATTGCTGCAATTGAATGGTATGGTTCAGCCTCCTTTGTATATCATTCTCCTCTGATTGCACCTCTTGAATAAGCTTCATCACTGGGACTCCCAAGGATGTTGGAAAAACTGCATCCATGCCATAAACTAGTTGATAGGGAGACATGTTAATTGATTTCTTATTTGTTAATCTGTCCGCCCATAGTGCATGCACTAATTTGCTATGCCATGACTTTTTGTTATCTTCCAGCAATTTATTGATGATATTTACCAATATTTTGTTAGAGGACTCGGCCAACCTATTACCTTGAGGGTAATAAGCTGTAGAATTCCCTAATGTGATGTGATATTTGTGGAAAAATTCCACCATTCTCTTGGACTTAAATGCAGCAGCATTATCAGTGATGATTTTTCTCGAACAACCAAATCTAGACAGAATATTAGTTTCAAGGAATTTCATGATTACTGAGTCAGTGGCATTCTTTGAAGGGATGGCTTCTATCCATTTGGTGAAATAGTCAGTTGCAGTGAGGATCCATTTATGTTGGGCAGAGGAGGCAAGGTGAATTTCTCCAATGAAATCTAAACCCCATTGCTGAAAAGGAGTTTCAACACTGATAGGGTGCAAAGGTAAAGGTAGTAGTTTTGTCTTTCCCTCAAATATTTGGAATTTATGGAAAGTCACTACTAGCTTGTGTATATCAGGGAAGAGATTGGGCCAATAGAAACCAGCTCTAAGGATTTTGTTGGCAGTGGTTTTCCAATAGAGACGACCTCCACATTCTCTTTCATGAAACTCATGCTAGATTCTATATGCATCATCTTCAAGTAAACATTTAAGCAGGATACCAACAGAATTTTTCCAATATAAAGCCTTATCTAGAATGTAGAAATTTATAGCTTTTAGTTTGAAGAATCTATCCTTTGTTTTGGACAAACCAGGAGGAGCATTTAGATTATAATGCACATGTAATATATCAACATACCAGAGTGAGTTCAGAAATGTTTCTTCAATAGGTAGAGTTGCCATCTCCTCTTGTTCATCCAAGGAATGTATCATGTTCATGTCTAATGCTTGAAAGTTTTCTTCAACCATTAGTTTGGCTAGTCCTTTCCCTTTGATTATCTTGGTGGGCTTGATTTCCAAATCATACTCGAAAATCACAACAATCCACTTACCTCTTTTACCATCACGGTCCTGAGTTAGTATGTCCTTAACAATTGCATGAGGAACAAAAGCAATGACATGCGAATGAAAGAGGTAAACTCTGAAATATTTTAAGGCTTTGATTAAGGAAAAAGATTTTTTTTCCATAATGTTATATTTCAGAGGTGCATATCTTAGTGCCTTGCTGAAGAAAGCTATGGGTTGTTCTTGTCCCATTATGTTATTTTGTAGCAATACTGCAGCAATTGTATGATCTAATGCAAATTAGAGATGAAGAAGTCCTTGGTAAATTCAAGGCTGGTTAGAACTGGTGTTTGGGTAAGTGCTTGTTTTACTAGTTCAAAGGATTGTTTTGCATCTATGGTCCATTTGACTCCTATCTCTCTTTTTAGCATGTTTGTAATGTTTCTTAGGATTTCTATAAGGTTTGGTATGAACCTTCTTAAGAAGTTGATCATTCCAATGAAAGATTCCAGCTCTTTGATGTTCTTAGGGTGACTAATCTGTAATATCCCCTCAATCATTTTTGGGTCTATCTTAATCCCTTCTTCAGATATGATGTGGCCTAGAAGTTTTCCTTCTTGAAGGCCAAACATAGTTTTCTTGGGATTCAAATATAAACCATACTTTCTACATTTTTCAAATACTTTTCTTAAGTGATCTAGGTGTTCTTCATTGGTCTTGGAATAAACAGTTATGTCAACAAGGTATATCACAATGAATTAGCCTATTTCTTCGGAAAAAACAATGTCCATGGCTCTTTGAAAAGTGGCCCCTGCATTCATTAACACAAAAGGCATTGTGACATACATGAAGGTGCCTCAAGGTGTAGTGAAGGTGGTTTTGTGTTGATCACTTGGAAGTACTAGCACCTAATTATACCCTAAAATCCCATCAAGCAGTGATATTCTTTTAGAGCCTACTACCCTTTGCAGTATATGATCCATCTTAGGTAAAGGGTAGTTGTCTTTCAGGGAGGCCTTGTTCAAATTTCTGAAGTCTATGCATAGCCTAATTTCCCTTGTTTTCTTCCTCACTGACACAAGGTTTGAGACCCATTCTGAGTACCTGAGTGGGACTATTATTCCATCATCATACATATTTTTAATTTCTTTCTCAACTAGAGGCATTAAGACAGGGTTTATCCTACACAATTTCTGCTTGAATGGTTTCTGGTTTTCCTTGAGAGGAATTTTATGCTGAATGATGTTTTGTGTCATAGGACTTCAAGTCCTCATAGCCCCATGCAAACAAATCCTTAAATTATTTGAATAGCTCAATGTATTTTTGTTTTATAAGGGCTAGCAGTGTTTTGGACAACTTTATCATTTTAGGTTCTTCTTCATTGCCTATGTTGCATTCTTCTACATCTGTTTCGGTGGTTTCCATTTTAGGCTTCCTAGCAACATCATTGAAATCAAACAGTTCGTTTAAAGGGGAAAGTCCTCTTGGCAATAGGTTGTCTTTGCATTGCAATACCTCAAGGTCTTTTTGATCCGGATCCCACTCAATTATGTCTCATGAGGGTGTTCAAGAAGATTTATATCAGCAGCATAAGGTGGCTCTGTTTTGTGTGTTTATTCTTCATCAGGGTAGCCCTCTTGAGAATCTGATTCTGGTTTTGGCATTTCAAATTCATTTTTGGATTGTAAGAAGTCTTCAATATGTTTGTCACCTTCAAAAACCTACCAATAATCTATGTTATCATGTACTGTAGGCCTGCTTTTGACCTTTACCGTGTATTGTTCATTGGCATGAGGTAGTTGGCAAGTGCTGGCAGCAAAGGCTAATTCATTTGCAAGACTGTTTTGAGTTCTTGGGATAGAGGTAAGTTCATATTTCTCAAATGTATTTAGGAGGTCTAAGGCAACATTTCTATATTCTCTTATCCTAGGATTTTTGGCTGAATATTCTCCTTTAATTTGCCTAATGATTAGCACAGAATCTCCTTGAACATAAATCTTCTTAGTTCCTATATTTTTCAGCAACTGTAAACCTAGGAGAAGAGCTTCATACTCTGCAATATTTTTTGTACATTGAAAATCCAGTTTGTAAGAGTGACCTTCATTAGTGTTGTGTATCCAAACACCTGCTCCTGAACTAGCTTTGCCACAACAGCCATCAAAGCTCATGTTCCAAAGTGTTTCAAGTTTAGATTCACCATTATGTTGTTGTTCATGGCTGCTAGGATTTTGACTGTTATGTTCTTCATTTTTTGTTTGGTTTGATTGTTCTGATAGGTCTAGCTCTTCCTCTTTTTCAGCTACCTATTCATTAATGTCATCTTCATCGTACAAGATAAAAGAATCAAGGTCTAAATGGATAGCATAGAGAGGGGTGTTATTTGGCTTATCTTGGCTTCTTACCATGTATTTCATGTGATATTCTCTGTATAATCTCCTTGTTTGGTTAAATATTGGGATGGTAGCATATGTCATGTCCATTTGGAGGGTTCCTTGGAGTTTGGCTAGCCATGATCATGATAAAATCATGCCATATTTCGGGGGAATTTCGTCCACTACAATATCCATCACAAGGCTCTTGGCTGGTATTTGTGCCAGATTGATACACATATATTTGATTAGACCCAGACATTTAACTCTACTTGAATCAAAAGAGTAAAATTCTTTGTATGGTCTGGTTATTTTGAGGCCTAATCTTTCCATCAACACCTTTGGCATGAGGTTATGAGAAGCACCAGAGTCTAGCATGGCATTGTGTAGGATTTTTTCATGAATGTTCAAACTAACATAGAATGGAGGCACATCTCCCTCTTGAAACTTTCCCTCTACTTCTGGTCCAAACAACAATTATGGCTTGTCATCAGTCAGATTTAGAGTATCAATGTCATTTCCTATGTTTAAAGCTTTCAGAACTTGGGATCTATATACATCTTGAGTCACTAATTCTGTAAGGGGTATGGCTATTTTGATTTTGGAAATTTCACTCTCAATATTGAATGGTGCCTATGTTCTTGGCAGAGTTAGATCAGTTCTATCATACATTGTCATTTCAACAACTTTATCTTGCTGAGTTTTATTTGGAATCTCAGTTAAAGCAGTTTTTTCAGGGCCACTAGTTAATGTACTAGGGCATCTTTGGTCACCATCATGGTGGCTGATCTTGTTTTTTATTTGATCAGCATTCTTAGCCATTATGTTGGTATTTTCTGCTGTCTTTTTAAGAATGTTTTAAGGGGTCTTCTTAGCAGAAATATTTGGTTTGTTCCTCTTAGGGGTATCTTGGGTTTTCCTACCTTTGAGTTCATACTGCCTATGAACCTCTATGATAGCATTTTCAAACCCTATTTTGTATTCTTCAGAATCCTCATATGTTATTTCAGCTTGGTTTGAGGAAAAAAGACCATGTTCTTCTTTCGTGAGAAAAACAACATCCTCACTATTAGAGCCTATTATATTTACATGGTTTTCTTCCGACTCTTTAGTCTCTCTTTCCTCTTCATCTACATTTTTTCTTGGAAAGGAGGTCTGATTTGCTGGTCATTTTCTCTTTGTATTATTTGAGGAGGATCTCTTCTAAATTTTTGATTTATGTTCCTGTTTTGAGGATTTTCTTGGTTTTCCCTCAGGGATTCTCTTTCATTTAAGTTAATTCTCTCCATCATCCTTTTGATTGTCCTAACTATATTGTCGATTTTAGCATCAGAAGTGGAGGCCACAGTTTCTTCTTTGTATGTAACACTCTTTTATGTTCTCATCCTAGCCCTTTTAGCAATTATATTGGCTTTTACACTTACTTCTCCCCTTTGCATGTCTTCTAAGGTGAGCGGATATCTTTCTCTTAATTGGTAAGCCATGTCAGGATCAAATCCATCTTGAAAATTTACTAGGGCTAGGCCTTGTGGGGGTTTCATGTGAGGAGGGAGTGCATTGTAAACAATATTGAACCTAGTACAGTAGTATTGGACACTCTCTCCAACATTTCTCTTAAGGTTTTCATACTCTGATAAGATCCGAAGAGGATTTTTCTTAGTCTCACACTTGTTTATGAATGTTTGATGAAAGGAAGGGAGATCATGAATGCTATTAGGGGTTAAGATTTTGAACCATTTCTTTGCCTCTCCCCTTAAAATTTGGGAAAACATTCTCATTTTTATGGTCTCATCTTCTCTTTCTTGGTAATCAAAAGCATCATTCATATTGTCTACATGTTGTTTGGCAATTGTAGGGTCAGTTCCATTAAAGTGAGGTATTCTAGATTGATAGTCCTGTGGCTTAGGTAATAAAGGTTGTGGTAGTACCAATGGGGCAAACCATGCTGCCATGATTTGAGGTAAAGGAACCCAAGGAGGGTTTATAAGAGAGGGTTTATGAGTGGAGGTGCAGGATGAAATGGAGTGGTTTGCACAATGGATTTATGAGTGGGGCTAGCAGATGTACTTGGACCAGCTAGCTGATATTAAGTAAATTTGGAACGAAAGTAGTCAAAGTGTTGCAGAAGCTGAAGATCAGGAGGATTGCAAGTAGAGGCTTCTCTACTAGGACTCTGATGTAAGCTTGTAGGCTTAAGGTCTTTCTAGTCTATCCAACTTTGAGACTTTGTTCTGAATAGGTTTCTTTTATGGTGTCAGTCAAATTAGGTATCTAACAAAGTTGTAAGAATTTCCATAAAGGAACTTGCTTTGTGAATTGGTCTGTCAATAGTTGAATCTTCAGTCCTAGAATTTTTTCTTAAGATTCTTTCTGGGTCATCAACTATGGTAGGAGGGTTTGGGTCAGGGTGATATCTAGCGCTAATTCATTATGAAGCCAGATTTCATACCCTCAATAAAGAGAGGCTGAAATTTTGAAAGTGTTTTGAAAACAAAGCCAATCTGTAAGAATATTGAATTCACACAGTATGTGACTGGGCTTTACACCATTAGGATTGATTAATACATTCCCAGGGGATTCTGTGAGAATCAATGGTGTCAACATGTTTACTGAAGACCAGTGGAGTCACCAGGTGGATGATGCTGATTGTTTTGAGGATTTGTTAGTTTTCCACCATCAACAATTGGATACCAATCTTAAGATATTTTTGGGTTTTTTGAGTTCTTTATGTAACACTAGGATTTTCAATAAGTGTCCTCAGTTGAGTCACCATTATGTTAGTGTGGCGAATCAACTAGATACCTTTCTTGGCTAACACTTGATTTATCTAAGTTTGATAGGGAGATTTGTGAGTTCTTAAGGAATATTTAAGCTGTTACTTACTCAGTCCCCAGTGGAGTCGCCATTATGTTAGGTCCCTATAATTTGTAATATTGGTAAGAACAAACAAACAAGGGTAACATCAAACCAAATTTGGAGTCCTAGGACCTAGCCTTCCTGGATTCAGAGAGGGCTCTCTCTATATTTGTATAAAATATATAACTTGTTTGATTTAGGATGTTGATTTTATTCTAGTTAAATTGATAGGGTTTGTTTCTTTTGTTTTGTTTGGTTGGGTTGCTTGTCAAGAAGAACAGATAGAGTAAGAGAAATTCAAACCATTAGGCTTATAGGGTCCGTGAAAGGCTTGAAAACTAAAACAATAGATCAAGGGTGTTTCATAGGGCAAGATAACAAAGCCAAATGGATCTTAATAGCTTATGTGAGTGTGAAATGAACATTAAGTTGTGAATTTAGTGGGTTTAAAGGGCAATTAAGAATCCTTTAACATATAATATATCAAGAAAAGTATTTAAGAGCACTATTTTTAAGAAATAATCAAAGGACAGGGTGCACCATAAACTTCTTTGATCTGGCTTTATCAAGTAAACTTTGAGACAACAATCCAGCAAACCCTAGAGAGCAAGGAACTCCTAAATTCTCTAGTTATTTGCCTTCAGAGAAAGAAAACATTCAATATAACAATTTAGTAATGATTAAAGAGTAGGGAACTCAAAATTCCTTAATTAAACTATAAAATACCTTCAAAGTGACTCTTCAAGATGGACTGAAGGACAGGGCAAACCATAAACTTCTTTAGCCAAACCGTAATCAGTAAACTTCAAAGAAAAGGCCTTAAAAACAATGTTTCAAACTACACCAAAGGATAGGGCATACCATAAAATTCTTTGGCTTGGCTCCATTAAATAATTTTCAAGACAACAAGCTAAGTGGAATCAGAGAGCAACTAATAATTCTTCAATCATACCTAGTAGAGGAAAACATCTAAAAAATAGAAAGTAGACAGAATTAAGGTGCCTCTCAACAACATATCTTAATCTAAATTTTCTACTCTGTCATAAGGGAAAAGATGAAAAATATGGAAAACATAAGAAGACAAGAGTAAAATCAGAACAACATCACCATTTAAACAAGTTCATGAATCCTATGAATGTGCTTGCTCGATTTACATTCAGTTCAAAACAATCACAAAGCTCCAAAGCCAATTTCTTCACAACTCAAAATCTATATCTTGTTGAGCTCAACAATCAACCAACAAAATTATGAAGCCTCCATGTAGTATTTAACTGGAAAATGAGGAGGTGATACCTTAGCTAGGGTTTTAAATTTCATTCATTACACATTTAATGTCTTTTTACCTTTGAGACCATGCAAGGCCCAAGACAAAATATCCAAAACTCATTTAATGAAAAAATAACTTCCAACATAACTTCTAAGCTAACTTTGGAGATATTTGTCCTTAAGGCATTCAAAATATATTTTACAATAACTTCTTATGTGTTTTGTTAACTTTCTAGCAAGGGCACAGCGCCAAGGTACAGGGGCGCAGTGCAAAGACTATAAAAATTTCCTGTATTGCAGCTAAGTTTTGGAGGCATTCCCAGTGTCCAAATGAACTCCATGATAGCTCATTGGAAAATGCGTCCTATCTAGTTTCTAGATCTTCCTTTAGTTTCCTAGTTGGTACTCATTTACCTATTCAAAAACCATTTCTCCCAAGATCGCTCAATGCGCAGCGCCAGTGCTAAAAAGAGGGCAGAAATGTGATTTTTAGGTAGTTTTTAGACCTTTTGAAGGACCAGTTTTGCTCCAAATGATCTAAACGTTTCTGAGGGTGATTTCCTTGGCATGAGGAACATTAATATGAAAAAAAAAAAAATCATTTGAGTGCCCCAAAAAAGAGTGCAGCGCCAGTGGCGCTGCGCGTTTGGCCTTATTTTCTGCAAGCCAAATAGTCAAAATTTCAAAATTTGCACCAAAGTGCCAAAAATGGATTTTTCTTTGTTGATCATGTTTGGGAGGCTTGGAGGGATACATCATCAAGGATATCAAGTTTTTCATTCTCCTTTGAATCATTTAGAGATTGAATCTTTGCAAGGGCTCTTTTGAGCTTGGCCCTTGCAATCACGTTTCTCATGGCATGATGATTTGCCATCTTCCTCTGCAAGTTAGTGTCTCTTTTGGCCTTCTCTAGCTAACCCTATAGGTGCAAGTGTTCCCTCTCTAGCCAAGACTCCTATCTCCATCAATTTCTATTGCAAGAAACTCACTTGGAGTGAGCTACTCTACTAATTCTTCCTCTTTCTCTCTTTCTCGGTCTAAAGTCTTCTTCAACCCAATTGTCCTTGGTCTCTTCCTAGGAAGTTGTTCTTCCTCATCCTCACCATCATCAAAGGTGCCCAAGGTCTCATCTAGCAAAGCTTTGTCTCTTCCAGCCTCTTTCTAAGATCTAATTGCCTTGACCTCACTGATGGCTTTCTTTGTTTCTACTTGTTGATTCTCTAACTCAAGATAGTTGATCACATTCTTTGCTCTAACAAGATTAGCTTGGAGCTCACTAATCTTAGCATCCTTGCTCTTGATCAACATGTTGGTGATCCTCTCCTCATCCTCATCCTCAAGGTCAATCAGTTGAAACTATTGTTCAGTTTCATGCTCATCCTCCTTTTCAACAATGACCTGCTCTGAAACCTTTTCCTTACCCTTGTCAAGTTGTTTTGTTGGTGAAGAAGGCATGGCCCCTTGCACTTGAAGTGCAGCAAATACATTCTTGTAGCCCCTCTGGTATGTCAAACGAAAAGGTTCTATGTCAATCATTTCAGTGCCATATGTCTCCATGTTCCCTTCATTTCTTGATGCTTTGTCATCATGATATGAAGGTGAAGGGTTATGGAAAGGTGATGTGGAAGGGTCATCATGGGGTGAAAGAATATGAGTGATTGGAGATGTATGAACAACAGGATGTGACGGAGAGGTGGATATGGGAGGCTGAGAAGATGAAGGAATGTCTTGCTGATGATGGCCATGTGGAGTAGTGAAAACCTCATTGGTAATGAAGGTCTCCCATGGAATGTTCTTCTGTTGTAGTTGGTGCATAACCACCATATTGATGAGTGAGTGATGGAATAGGCTCTGCATTTGCTGAGGATAATCTCTCTTTTGCACAATGTAGGCCATTTTGTCAATGCTACGGAAAAGGTAATATGGTATATGCAGCATCCTAACTCTAGTGAAGTGCATCAGAAGACGGATGTGGTAAGAGTAGAGGCGGGAAAACCTTCCCTCACATGTGAAATACTTCATTATGATGCTCATCATGGGTGCATATCTATCAAAAAGATGAAAAAAAGGAAAGATGGATTTGTGGTGATCTTTATACCTAGGCTTTAGGTATGGTTCGAATTAACTCATGTCCAGGTTTACTTGTATGAACCATTTTTCTCCCACACTTGGTATTCCTATAGCATCAGTAATGGCATCAATAGACATCTCAAATGCAACCCCGACAAGATTAACTTTTTTGTCATACAAATTGATAATGAATAATATTTTCAGCTCCAGGTGGTGTTGGACTTGCTGTACTTTTTCACAAAATTCAAAGCAACATACATGCTTAAAGCAAGAAACAGTAAGGGGTGACGCCATGAGTTACCTTTTATTGAGGGGTTCAAATCTGTTTATCTTCCCTCCCTTGTGATCATGCTTCCTTTTCATTTGTGCCTCACCACCACTGCCACTGTCTCCTTCCTCTGACATTTTGAAAACTCTGTTTTTAGAAACCCTAGCGCTAATGTGAAATGAGATGAAGGGAGGGTAATCAAATGGAAGCTTGAATCAAATAAAGGGGATGAGTGTGAATGAGTATAGGTGTATGAGAATGAGTGAGGCGCAAACTAACTCAATGCCAACACTCAAGTAGTGAAATTTCCCTGTCTATCACTGATTTTCTTTATAGGAGGATGAAGTAATGTCAAAACAATGATTTCAAGCTAAAACTTAGGGCTTCCTTTTAGGGTCTCTTTAGGGTTTCATTTCCATTGATTAAATGATGACCAACATAGCTTGAAAATGGGTTGATTACATGTACTTACCCTTTAAGATTTCTTGGATGACATTGGTAAATATTTGGAGGCAATTTGAAGTGATTTGAATGGTTGGAAGGCTTGGAAACCCATCCTGTCCAACTGCGCAGCGCCAATGCTGAGGGCGCAGAGCCAACCCGAAGCGCATAGCGCCAGTTCTGAGCTCGCAGTGCCAAGCAAAATAAAAACACCGTTTTGTTCAGGCAGGAGCGCAACGCTCCTCCAAGCGTGCAACACCACCTCCCAGGTGCGCACTTCCTTAAGAAAATGTATGGAGGAAAATTGTTAAGCACGCAGCACCAAAAAAAATTTGCCCGAATTCGCTTGCAAGCTCACAAATTAATCTCCTCTAAATGCTCTTGATATTTTGAAGGAAAAAATGATTCTTTTGAAGTGTTAGATGGGCTTTTATAGGCTTGTAGACTTAATTTTAACTTGCAAACCCCACTTTCTAATGTTTTAAGTCTTTTTTCTTTGTCATTGATACTCTTTGACACTTTTTCCTTGCAGGTTGCTAATATCATGGAATTAGCTTTTCTTTTGCTCCTTGAGGCATGAAAAGTTCATTTTGACAAGTTTGGGATTTAGTCACATAGCAGCATCTTCAAAATCTTCTGTAGTTTCCACCATAAAACTCAACTCATCTTTTACATCTTCTCGGGCCATATTTTTCAAAAACCCTAATTGTTTGCAGTCTTTACAGCAATCATGTGTGTTGTCTTCCAAGTTCTCTATAGCCCTTTCAAGTTCATTCATCTCTATCCATTCCACCTCACCTTTTCCATATTTCATCAATCATTTTCTGATAGACTTTCTTCATTCTTGGCCTTGTGTGCTTCCTCCATGTCATTTCCTGCAAGTGATCACTATTTGGCACTCAAATGGACTAACCAGTTCATAACCCTAGTCATCTACAAGTTCAAGTGTTTCCTCTTCCCTTACTGTATATTTTTTTCATTAGGAGTAGACAGTCTACCACATCAGTACCTTCTATTGATAAATCTTTCAACACTCCTGCAGAAGTGCCAAAATTTGTCCATTTTCCTCACTTGAAGACTCTGAACTAAAAATATAATCTTCTTTGGAAATATTTTAGATCATTCTTGAATAACCATGCCTTGACATTCTATTACATCTGAACCAGAT
This sequence comes from Pinus albicaulis, assembly GCA_034641835.2. Lineage (NCBI taxonomy): Eukaryota > Viridiplantae > Streptophyta > Pinopsida > Pinales > Pinaceae > Pinus > Pinus albicaulis. The sequence continues at coordinate 939,671,246 of CM076580.1, forward strand.
TCTAGTAAAGGAAAAGTAGTGCCTAAAACATCCAAGGATAACCTTAAAACATGTAAAACCCTAATGACCTAGTGGGGGTGTCCTTTGACCAGATTTTGACTGAAATTTGAGTTAGAGATTCTTAAGTGAAAGAGAGTATTGTCAAAAGTGTTGTATTGAAGATCCAAAATCCAATGTACTTGATTTATCTAAAGAGCCTACAGAGATAGTTTTGAGACCATCAATGCTTGAGGAACCTGGGTAACATGGGAAAAAGGTTTTAGGTAGGAAAAAAGGATGAAAATGAGAGGTATAAGCCTATAATGAATTTTTAAGAGCATCAGGGTGAGTTTGAGATGACTAACTGATAGAATAGTGAAAAAGGTTTGATAAGGATATTAAAGGAAGTGAGATTTCTAAAACTCAAGATATTCAAGGAACATTGTTTTCAGAAAACTAGAACCATCCTATAGTCATCTAAGGATAGTGAAAAATACGGATGACTAACAGTGGCTCCACTTTGGGAGGGCAACTCCTTTCAGGAGGTGTCAAGAACCTTAGATCTCTTTTTTTGCAGATGAGATGCCTCACAGGCTTGCTGATTTCCTTCATTTCGCAATGTTGATCGTGTTGCTATTTTTTGAATCTGTGATCTTTTAACATCTAAAAAAACATGATTGCTTCAATATCAACTCTACCTACCCATCATACTTTTCCTAACATTTTTTCTTCATTTTGGTGCACTTGGACTGGCAAGCCCTTGACATCATTTTCTCTTTTGAAAGCATAAAAACTATCTACTTCTACCCTTATTTCATCCAAAAGCTCAGATTAGACTGATGAGATTCTTTATTCTCTACCTAATCTACTTATCTGTCAAGGTTAAACAGTTTGACATATCTTCATTCCCTAATCTACTAACATGAAATTTAAAACATGACTAAATCAAGATTAAGCAGTTTGATTTGTCATGAGATGTGGCATTTTGGACAAGCTGCACACAAATTTTATTTTTGTACAAGTAAAACTAAAAGCTAAGGGCTTTTATTTGGAATTTTTCATTCATCCTCTCTTTTCTCTTTGGTTCAAATTTGAACATTGAAACCAAATATCTTCTGATAACCTGGTCTACTGATAAGATAAGTTTAAACTATTTGGAAAATCTCCATTTTCTAACTTATCAGCAGAAATTCAAAACATGTTAAATCATGGTTAGGTTGTATGAATGAACAAGACTTTCCTTTCTCAAAGGTAGTGGCATTTAGAGTTGCACACTTTCAGAAACATTCTTTTTTGGTATGGGGCTTTACCTCTTCTTTTTATCTGCCCTCTTTTTCTTCTTATCTTTGTTTTTGTGTTTCATTTTTCTGATTTTTTTTTTTTTCAAGCAATTTTATGTACAATGAACAAATCTTTAAACTAATAACTTCAACAAAAATCATGCTTGAGCATCCTGTCATTGACAGGACCTCCAAATAACTTTGTTCCATCCATTTGTTGCAGGAAGAATGCATTGTTACCTCTAACTGAATGGATGATGTATGGACCTTTCCACATATTTTCAAATTTGCCATGTTTTCCTTTATCCTCTCTTCTTGAATCCCACTTCAGCACTTTGTCTCCATCTGGAAATCATTGGCTTTAGTCCTCTTGTCAAAAAGCTTCTTGATGCTCTCTTGTACTTCTTGTGTTCAGTTGTATACTTCTTCCCTTGATTGCTGCAATTGAATGGTTTGGTTCAACCTCCTTTGTATATCATTCTCCTCTGATTGTAGCTCTTGAATAAGCTTCATCATTGAGACTCCCAAGGATTTTGGAAAAATTCCATGCTTTCCATACTCTAGTTGATAGGGAAACATGTTAATTGATTTCTTGTTTGTTAATCTATCCGCCCATAGTGTATGCACTAATTTTCTATGCCATGGCTTTTTGTTCTCTTCCAGCAATTTCTTGATGATATTTACCAAGCTTTTGTTAGAGGACTCGGCCAACCCATTACCTTAAGGGTAATAAGCTGCAGAATTCCCTAATTTGATGTGATATTTGTGGCAAAATTCCACCATTCTCTTGGACTTAAATGAGCAGCATTATCGGTGATGATTTTTCTCGGACAACCAAATCTAGACAGAATATTGGTTTCAAGGAATTTGATGATTACGTAGTCAGTGGCATTCCTTGAAGGGATGGCTTCTATCCATTTGGTGAAATAGTCAGTTACATTGAGGATCCATTTATGTTGGGTAGAGGAGGCAAGGTAAATTTCTCCAATGAAATCTAAACCCCATTGTTGAAAAGGAGTTTCAACACTAATAGGGTGCAAAGGCAAAGTCAGTAGTTTTCTCTTTCCCTCAAAGATTTTTCATTTATGGCAAGTCACTACTAGCTTGTGGATATTAGGGAAGAGAGTGGGCCAATAGAAACCAGCTCTAAGGATTTTGTTGGCAGTGGTTTTCCAATAGAGATGACCTCCACATTATCCTTCATGAAACTCATGCATGATTCTATCTGCATCATCTTCAAGTAAACATTTAAGCTGGATACCAACATAGTTTTTCCAATATAAAGCCTTATCTAAAATGCAGAATTTTACAACTTTTAGTTTCAAGAATATAGCCTTTTTTTTGGACAAACCAGGAGAATCATTTAGATTAAAAAGCACATGTAATATATCAGCATACCAAAGTGAGTTCATAAATTTTTCTTCAATAGGTGGAGTCGCCAGCTTCTCTTGTTCATCCAAGGAATGTATCGTGTTCATGTCTAATGCTTGAAAGTTTGCTTCAACCATTAGTTTGGCAAGTCCTTTTCCTTTGATTAGCTTGGTGGGCTTGATTTCCAAATCATACTCTAAGATGACAGCAATCCACTTATCTCTTTTACCATTAGGGTCCTGAGTTAGTATGTCCTTAACAACTGCATGAGAAACAAAAGCAATGACATGAGAATGCAAGATGTAAAATCTGAAATATTTTAAGGCTTTGATTAAGGCAAAAGATTGTTTTTCCATAATGTTATATTTTAGAGGTGCATCTCTTAGTGCCTTGTTGAAGAAAGCTATGGGTTGTTCTTGTCCCATTATGTTCTTTTGTAGCAATACTGCAGCAATTTTGTGTTCTGATGCAAATGAGAAGATGAAGATGTCCTTTGTAAAGTCAAGGCTGATTAGAACTGGTGTTTGGGTAAGTGATTGTTTTACTAGTTCAAAGGATTTCTTTGCTTCTATGGTCCATTTGACTCCTATCTCTCTTTTCAGCATGTTTGTAATGTTTCTTAGGAGTTCTTCAAGGTTTGGTATGAACCTTCTGAAGAAGTTGATCTTTCCAATAAAATATTGCAGCTCTTTGATGTTCCTAGGGTGACTGATATGTAATATCCCCTCAATCCTTTTTGGGTCTATCTTAATCCCTTCTTCAGATATGATGTGGCCTAGAATTTTTCCTTCTTTAAGGCCAAACAGATTTTTCTTGGGATTCAAAGATAAAACATACTTTCTACACTTTTCAAAGACTTTTCTTAAGTGATCTTGGTGTTCTTCATCGGTTTTGGAATATACAGTTATGTCATCAAGGTATATCACAATGAAGTAACCAATTTCTTGGGAAAAATCAATGTCCATGGCTCTTTTAAAAGCGGCCCCCGCATTCATTATACCAAAAGGCTTTTTGACATACATGAAGCTGACCCAAGGTGTAGCGAAGACGGTTTTGTCTTGATCACTTGGAAGTACTAGCACCTGATTATACCCTGAAAAACCATTAAGAAATGATATTCTTTTAGAGCCTATTACCCTTTTTAGTCTATGATCCATCTTAGGTAAAGGGAAGTTGTCTTTCAGGGAGGCCTTGTTCAAATTTCTGAAGTCTATGCATAGCCTAATATCCCCTGTTTTCTTCCTCACTAACACAAGGTTTGAGACCCATTCTGAGTACCTGAGTGGGACTATTATTCCAGCATCATACATCTTTTTAATTTCTTTCTCAACTAGAGGCATTAAGACAGGGTTTATCCTACGCAATTTCTGCTTGAATGGTTTCTGGATTTCCTTGAGAGGAATTTTATGATAGGACTTCAAGTCCTCATAGCCCCATGCAAACACATCCTTAAATTCTTTGAACAGCTTAGTGTATTTCTATTTTATAAGGGCTTGGAAGTGTTTTGGACAACTTTATCATGTTTGGTTCTTCTTCACTGCCTATGTTGCATTCTTCTACATCTGTTTCAGTGGATTCCATTTTAGCCTTCCTAGCAACATCATTGAAATCAAACAATTATTCTAAGGGGGCAAGTCCTCTTGGCAATAGGTTGTATTTGCATTGCAATTCCTCAAGGTATTTTTTATCCAGATCCCCACACAGTTCTGTCTCATGAGGGTGTTCAAGCATATTTATATCAGCAGCATAAGTTGGCTCTATTTTGTGTGTTTGTTCTTCATCAGGGCAGCCTTCTTGAGGATCCGAGTCTGGTTTTGGTATTTAAAATTCATTTTTGGATTGTAAGAAGTCTTCAATATGTTTGTCACCTTCAAAAACCTACCAATAATCTATGTTATCAGGTACTATAGGCCTGCTTTTGAAATTTACCGTGTATTGTTCATTGGCATGAGGTAGTTGGCAAGTGTTGGCAGCAAAGGCTAGTTCATTTGCAAGGCTGTTTTGAGTTCTTGGGACAGACGTAAGTTCATATTTCTCAAATGTATTTAGGAGGTCTAAGGAAACATTTCTATATTCTCTTAGCCTAGGATTTTTGGCTGAATATTCTCCTTTAATTTGCCTAATGATTAGCACAGAATCTCCTTGAACATAAATATTCTTAGCTCCTATACTTTTCAGCAACTGTAAACCTAAGAGAAGAGCTTCACACTCTGCAATATTTTTTGTACATTGAAAATCCAGTTTGTAAGAGTGACCTTCATTAGTGTTGTGTATCCAAACACCTGCTCCTGAACTAGCTTTTCCACAAGATTCGTCAAAGCTCATGTTCCAAAGAGTTTCAAGTTCAAATTCGCCATTATGTTGTTGTTAATGGCTGCTAGGATTTTTGACTATTATCTTCTTCATTTTGTGTTTGGTTTGACTGTTCTGATAGGTCTGGCTCTTCCTCTTTTTCAGCTACTTGTTCATTAATGTCATATTCATTATACAAGATAAAAGAATCAAGGTATAAATGGATAGAATAGAAAGGGGTGTTATTTGGCTTATCTTGGCTTCTTACCATGTATTTAATGTGATATTCTATGTATAATCTCCTTGTTTGGTTAAATATTGGGATGGTAGCATATTTCATGTCCATTTGGAGGGTTCCTTGGAGTTTGGCTACCCATGATCAAGATAAAAGCATGCCATATTTCAGGGGAATGTCGTCCACTACAATATCCATCACAAGGCTCTTGGCTGGTATTTGTGCCAGATTGATACACATATATTTGATTAGACCCAGAAATTTAACTCTACTTGAATCAAAAGAGTACAAGTCTTTGTATGGTCTGGTTATTTTGAGGCCTAATATTTCCATCACCACCTTTGGCATGAGGTTATGAGAAGCACCAGAGTCTAGCATGGCATTGTGTAGGATTTTGTCATGAATTTTCAAACAGACATAAAATGGAGGCACATCTCCCTCTTGAAACTTTCCCTCTACTTCTGGTCCAAACAACAATTTTGGCTTGTCATTAGTTAGATTTAGAGTATTAGTGTCATTTCCTATGTTGAAGGCTTTCAGAACTTGGGATATATATACATATTGAGCCATAATTCAGTAAGAGGTATGCCTATTTTGATTTTGGAAATTTCACTCTCAATATTGAATGGTGCCTGTGTTCTTGGCAGAGTTAAATCAGTTCTATCATACATGGTATTTTCAACAACTTAAGCTTGTTGAGTTTTATTTGGCATCTCAGTTAAAGCAGTTTTTTCAGGGCCACGAGTTGATGTACTAGGGCATCTTTGGTCACCATCATGGTGGCTAGTTTTGTTTTTCCTTTGATCAACTTTCTTAGCCATTATATTGGTATTTTATGCTATCTTTTTAAGAATGTTTTCAGGGGTCTTCTTAGTAGAAATTTCTGGTTTGTTCCTCTTAGGGGTATCTTGGGTTTTCCTACTTCTGAGGTCATATTGCCTATGAACCTCCATGATAGCATTTTCAAACCCTAGTTTGTATTCTTTAGAATCCTCATATGTTCTTTCAGCTTGGTTTGAGGAAAACAAAGCTTGTTCTTCTTCCGTGAGAAAAACAACATCCTCACTATCAGAGCCTATTATATTTACATGGTTTTCTTCCGGCTCTTCAGTCTCTCTTTCCTCTTCATCTACATAGTTTTCTTGGAAAGGAGGTCCGATTTGTTGGTCATTTTCTCTTTGTATTATTTGAGGAGGATATCTTTTGAAGTTTTGATTTATGTTTCTGTTTTAAGGATTTGTTTGGTTTTCCCTATGGGGTGCTATTTCATTTAAGTTAATTCTCTCCATCATCCTTTCCATTTTCCTAACTAGATTTTTTATTTTAGAATCAGATGTGGAGGCCACAGTTTCTTCTTTGTATGTAACTCTCTTTTCTGTTCTCATTCTAGCCCTTTTAGCAATTATATTGGCTTCTACACCTACTGATCCCCTTTGCATGTCTTCTAAGGTGAGGGGATCTCTTTCTCTTAATTGGTAAGCCATGTCGGGATAAAATCCATCTTGAAACTTTACTAGGGCTAGGTCTTTTGGGGGTTTCATGTGAGGATGGAGTGCATTGTAAACACTATTGAACCTAGTGCAGTAGTCTTGGACACTCTCTCCAACATTTCTCTTACGGTTTTCATACTCTGATAGGATCTGAAGAGGATTTTTCTTAGTCTCCCACTTGTTTATGAATGTTTGATGAAGGGAAGGGAGATCATGAATGCTATTAGGGGTTAAGATTTTGAACCATTTCTTTGCTTCTCCCCCTAAACTTTGGGCAAACATTCTCATTTGTATGGTCTCATCTTCTATTTCTTGGTAATTAAACGCATCATTCATATTGTACACATGTTGTTGGGAAGTTGTAGGGTCGGTTCCATTAAAGTGAGGGATTCTGGATTGATAGTCCTATGGCATAGGTAGTAAAGTTTGTGGTAGTACCAATGGGGAAAACCATGCTGCCATGATTTGAGGTAAAGGAACCCAACGAGGGCTTATAAGAGGAGGGTTTATGAGTGTAGGTGGAGGATGAAATGGAGTGGTTTACACAGTGGATGTATGAGTGGGAATATCAGATGTACTTGGACTGCTGATATTGAGCAGATTTGGAACGGAAGGATTCAAAGTGTTGGAGAAGCTGAAGATCAGGAGGAGTGCAAGGAGAGGCTTCTCTTCTAGGACTCTGTTGTAAGCTTGTAGGCTCAAGGTCTGTCTGGTCTATCCAAATTTGAGACTTAGTTCTGAATAGGTTTCTTTTATGGTGTAAGTAAAATTGGGTATCTTGCAAAGTTGTAAGGTTTTCCGGAAAGGAACTTTCTTTGTGAATTGGTCTGTCAATAGTTGAATCTTCAGTCCTAGAAGTTTTTCTTAAGATTATTTCTGGGTCATCAACTATGGTAGGAGGGTTTGGGTCAGGGTGAGATCTGGTGCTAATTCTTTATGAAGCCAGATTTCAGACCCTCAATAAAGAGAGGCTAAAAGTTTGCAAGGGTTTTGAAAACAAAGCCAATCTGTAAGAATACTAAATTCACACAGTATGTGACTGGGCTTTACACCATTAGGATTGATTAATACATTCCCAGGGGATTCTGTGAGAATCAGTGGAGTCAACAGGTTTACTGAATACTAGTGGAGTCACCATGTGGATGATGCTGACTGTTTTGAGGATCTGTTTGTTGTCCACCATCAACAATTGGATACCAATCTTGAGATATTTTTGGGTTTTCTGAGTTCTTTATGTAACACTAGGATTTTCAATAAGTGTCCTTAGTTGAGTCACCATTATGTTAGTGTGGCGAATCAACCAGATACCTTTCTTGGCTAACATTTTATTTATCTAAGTTTGACAGGGGCTTTGTGAGTTCTTAAGGAATATTTAAGCTGTTACTTACTCATTCCCCAATGGAGTTGTCATTATGTTAGGTCCCTGTAATTTGTAAGATTGGTAAGAACAAATAAACAAGGGTAACATCAAACCAACTTTGGAGCCCTAGGACCTAGCCTTCCTGGACTCAGAGAGGGCTCTCTCTATATTTTTATAAAAGATATAACTTGTTTGATTTAGGATGTTGATTTTAGGCTAGTTAAATTGATAGGGTTTGTTTGTTTTGTTTTGTTTGGTTGGGTTGCTTGTCAATAAGAACAGATAAAGTAAGATAAATTCAAACCATTGGGCTTATGGGGTCCGTGAAAGGCTTGAAAAGTACAACAATAGATCAAGGGTGTTTCATAGGGAAAGTTAACAAATCCAAATGGATCTTAATAGCTTATGTGAGTGTGAAAGGAACATTAAGTTGTGAATTTAGTAGGTTTAAAGGGAAATTAAGGATCCTTTAACATATACTATAACAAGAAGAGTCTTTAAGAGCATTATGCTTAAGAAAGAATCAAAGGACAGGGCGCACCATAAACTTCTTTGATCTAGCTTTATCAAATAAACTTTGAGACATCAATCCAGCAAACCCTAGAGAGCAGGGAACTCCTAAATTCTCTCTATTTGCCTTCAGAGAAAGAAAATATTCAAGATAACAATTTAGTAATGATTAAAGAGCAGGGAACTCCTAAATTCCTTAATCAAACTATAAAATACCTTCAAAGTGACTCTTCAAGATGGACTAACGGAAAGGGAAAACCATAAAAAATTTTAGCCAAACCCCAATCAGTAAACTTCAAAGAAAAGGCCTTAAAAACAATGTTTCAAACTACACCAAAGGACGGGGCATACCATAAACTTCTTTGGCTTGGCTCCATTAAATAATTTTCAAGACAGCAATCTAAGTGGAATCAAAGAGCAATTAATAATTCTTCAATCAGACCTAGCAGAGGAAAACAACTAAACAACGGAAATTAGACAGAATTAAGGTGCCTCTCAACAACATATCTTAATCTAAATTTTCTACTCTGTCATAAGGGAAAATATGAAAAATATAGAAAACATAAGAAGACAAGTGTAAAATTAGAACAACAGCACCATTTAACAAGTTCATGAATCCTATGAATGTGCTTGCTCCATTGACATTCAGTTCAAAACAATCACAAAGCTCCAAAGCCAATTTCTTCACAACTCAAAATCTATATCATATTGAGCTCAACAATCACCCAAAAAAATTATGAAGCCTCCATGCAGTATTTAACTACAAAATGGGGAGGTGAGACCCTATATAGGGTTTCAAATGTCAGTAATTACACATTTAATGTCTTTTGACCTTTGAGACCATGCAAGGCCCAAGGCAAAATATCCAAAACTCATTTAATGCAAAAATAACTTCTAACATAACTTCTAAGCTAACTTTGGAGATATTTTCCCTTAAGGCCTTCAAAATATCTTTTCCAATAACTTCTTATGTGTTTTGTTGACTTTATGGCAAGGGCGCAGTGCCAAGGTATAGGGGCGTAGCAGCAAGCCAAGTGCGCAGTGCCAAGACTGGAAAAATTGCATGTAATGCAGTTGAGTTTTGGAGGCCTTCCCAGTGTCGAAATGAGCTCCATGATAGCTCATTGGAAAGCCTGTCCTGTCTAGTTTCCAGATCTACCTTTAATTTCTAGATTGGTGCCTATTGATGAGTTAAAATATGTTTATCTTCCCTCCCTTATGGTCATGCCTCTTTGGCATTTGTGCCTCACCACCACTGCCACTTTCTCCTTCCTCTGACATTTTGAAAACTCTGTTTTTAGAAACCCTAGGGCTAATGTGAAATGAGATGAAGGGAGGGTAATGAAATGGCATCTTGAATCAAATGAAGGGGATGAGTGTGAATGAGTATAGGCGTATGAGAATGAGTGAGGGGAAAACTAACTCAATTCCAACCCTCAAGCAGTGCAATTTCCCTATCTATCTCTAATTTTATTTATAGGAGGATGAAGTAATGGAAAAATAGTGATTTCAAGCTAAAAATTAGGGTTTCCTTTTAGGGTCTCTTTATGGTTTCATTTCCATTGATTAAATGATGACCAAAATAGCTTGAAAATGGGTTGATTACATGTACTTACCCTTTAATATTTCTTGGATTACTTTGGTAAATATTTGGAAGAAATTTGAAGTGATTTGGATGGTTGGAGGGCTTGGAAAACCTTCTTGTCAAAGCGCGTAGTGCCAATGCTGAGGGCACAGCACCAGTTCTTAGCGCACAATGCTAAGCAAAATCAAAACAGGGTTATGTTCAGGCAAGAGCGCAACACTCCTCCAAGCGCACAGCGCCACCTCCCAGACGTGCAATGCCTTAAGAAAATGTATGGAGGAAAATTGTCAAGTACGCAGCGCCAGCTCCCAAAGGTGTAGCACCAAAAAAATTTTCCCGAATTCATTTTCAAACTCACAAATTCTTCTCCTCTGAATGCTCTTGATCTTTTGAAGGCAACAATAATTCTTTTGAAGTGTTAGATGGGCTTTTATAGGCTTGTAGACTTAATTTTAACTTGAAAAACCCACTTTCTAATATTTTAAGTCTTTTTGCTTTGTCACTGACACTCTTTAACACTTTTTCCTTGCAGGTTGCTGATATCATGGAATTAGCTTTTCTTTTGCTCCTTGAGGCATGACAAGTTCATTTTGACAAGTTTGGGATTTAGTCCCATAGCAACATCTTTGAAGTCTTCTGTAGTTTCCACCATAAAACTCGACTCATCTTTTCCATCTTCTCTGGCCATCTTTTTCAAAAACCCTAATTGTTTGCAGTCTTTACAGAAATCATCAGTGTTGTCTTCTAAGTTCTCTATAGCCCTTTCAAGTTCATTCATCTCTATCCAATCCACCTCACCTTTTCTCTATTTCATCAATCATTTTCTAATAGACTTTCTTCATGCTTGGCCTTGTGTGCTTCCTCCACATCATTTCCTGCAAGTAATAATTGTTTGGCACTCAAATGGACTAACGATTTCAAAAACCTAATCATCTACAAGATCAAGTGTTTCCTCTTCCCTTGCTATAAGTTGTTTTCCTTCAAGAGTATACAATCTACCTCATCAGTACCTTCTATTGATAAATATTTCTACACTCCTACAGAAGTGCCAAAGTTTTTCCATTTTCCTCACTTGCAGACTCTGCACTGAAAGATAATCTTCTTTGGAAATATTTTAGATCCTTCTTGAATAACCATGCCTTGACATTCTATTACATCTGAACTAGATTCTAGTAAAGGAAAAGAAGTGCCTCAAAACATCCAAGGATAACCTTAAAACATGTAAAACCCTAATGACCTAGTGGGGGTGTCCTTTGATCTGATTTTGACTTAAATTTGACTTGGAGATTCTTAAGTGAAAATAGAGTATTGTCAAAAGTGTTGTATTGAAGATACAAAATCCAATCTACTTGACTTATCTAAAGAGCCTACAGAGATAGTTTTGATACCATCAATGCTTGAGGAACCTGGGGAACATGGGAAAAATATTTTAGGTAGGAAAAAATGATGAAAATGAGAGGTAAAATCCTATAATGAATTTTTAAGAGCAGCAGGGTGAGTTTGAGATGACTAACTGATAGAATAGTGAAAAAGGTTTTATAAGGATAATGAAGGCAGTGAGATTTCTGAAACTCAAGATATTCAAGGAATACTTTTTTTAGAAAGCTAGAACCATCCTATAGTCATCTAAGGATAGTGAAAAATACTAATGACTAACGGAGTCCATGACTTAATTATATGCTTCAAGATGGATTTATTTTCAAGAAAAATTAGTTGTGTATTCCAAAATTGTTCTATGAGGGAGAACATGATCAAGGAGAAACATAGTAGAGGCCTTGGAGGACATTTTGGGCAAGACACGACTTATGAAATGTTGAAGAGGAATTATTATTGTCCAAAGTTGAGATCTGATGTAAAAAAGTTTGTGAAAAGATGTAGAATCTTCTAATATGCCAATTGATGGGGCCATAACACCAGATAATATACCCCATTGCCAATTCCAGAGAAGCCTTAGGATTCAATAAGTAGGAATTTTGTTTTGGGATTTCCTAAGACAGAGAAAGTTAGTGATTATATATTTGTGGTTGTAGATAGGTTTGCAAAAATGGCTCATTTTATTCCTTGTACTAAGACTAGTGATGCTAGTCATATTGCTAATATGTTCTTTAAATAAGTAGCGAGGACACATGTAATCCCGAAGAGAATTATTTCATATAGGGATAGTAAATTCTTTGGGACTCTTTTTGAGGACCTTGTACAAGAAATTTTTCACATAACTGCAATTTAGCTCAACATATCACCCACAAACTTATGGTTAGCTTGAATTTTTGAATAGAAGCCTTAGAAACATTCTGAGCAACCTAATTTGAGACTATCCTAAACAGTGGGATGAAATTTTAGCACAGGATTAATATGCTTACAATGGCACTCTTAATAGAATTACATGACAAAGTCCTTTCCAAATTGTCTATGGAATGAACCCAAGAGGGGTGCAAGAACTTATAAATTTGGGAAGAATAGAACAAAGGAGAGAAACAGGAGAATATTTTGCCACAACCGTACAATAAATCCATAGCTAGGCCAAGAAGAATTTGTTTGACAACTCCTTAAAGTATAAAAGCATAGCATATTTGAAGACAAGAGATTAGAATTTTGAATTTTGGGACCTAGTACTTGCACACTTGAGGAAGGAAATTTTTCCCAAAGACGAGTACAAAAAATTGAAGTTTAAAAATATAGGACCCTGAAAATTTCTGAATAAATTTTTTGCTGATTCTTATAAACTTGAACTTGCACCTAGGGTTGCAATTTCACCTATTTTTATTGCAGCATACCTATATAAGTATGAGCCTGAGACAGAACATTCAGTAAGTTACAATCAATAAATCCAATGGGAGAAGAAATTTCCCACAAATGAACCTTTACAACCTAAGAATATTTTGGACAAGAGAGTGATCATGAAGACAAGGGACAAGGAATATTATGAATACTTGGTCAAATGGAATAACCTGCTAGTGTCAAACGAAATATAGATGACTTCCACACTCTTTCAGAAAGTTGGAAAATCCATTTAAGAGCTTATAGACAGGAGTCCATGAAATATTATTTCCTTGGGAGAATGATGCAGGGGCATCCATAATTTGTCTTTGACCGAGAGGTCAAAATATTTTACTAGAGGAGTTGGTTCCTCAAAGAGTAGATTTTTAACCCATAATTTGTTTAAATTTTCCATGTAATTCTCCAAATTAGATAAACTATTTTAGTTTAGGTATATTTCCTCTAAGACGGTCCTCTGATCCTATTTTCAAGAAGAGGAATTGAATGAATGTAAACTTATAAGTTTTTATTAATGGAAAAGAAGTGTGTGTGAAGGAGTGTACTAAATTTTTCCTTCGAGAGCTCTGTATTCGTCCTTCTGAAGTCTTTAACCGTTATCAAAAAATCCCGTGATAACCCTGTGTTTGTTCAGTGCACTTGAAATTATTTTAATTCGCAACATCCACATTGGGACGATCGCAAGAAGGAGGATAAGGGAGAAAGGTTACCATAGAAATATCAAAGAGCTAAACAGAGAGGCTATAAGGGAGTAGCGAGTCGAGAGGAGCCGCAGGGTTAAAATTGAGATTACGCCTACAAAATTCCAACACTAACCAAATTTCATCCCTTTGGAAAAGTATGTCAATTATCAAAGCCAAGATCGTCTCCAGATATAATCTCGTAACAAATATATAATCGAAAGTCTGGGAAAATCCAATCATGTAACTCTTTTAACTTAAGTACTAAGATGATTTATTGTCAGGAGGAGTTCGTCAATAGATGAGAGTGAGAGATAGAAAATTATCTGTTACCTAAATTTTTCATCCCATAGGTGATACCCCAGAGGAATTGACTAGAACCCCAAATCTAAGCGACTAGGTAGAGAGTGACCAGGACACGTCATCCCAGAAGTAATAATCAGAGGGAGAGTATCGAATATTTTATATTATAATAGGGTAGCGGCCTGAAATTATGGAGAACCTAGAGGTTACAACATGGTGCACAAAATTTTAACGTCAGGTTGGAACGGAGCGGGTGGAACCCATCCAGGCACTGCCTAACCCGATAATCTAATCTGGAGCACCCAAGGATATGTGTCAGGATTTAGAGACTGGGACATGTCGGCACTATTATTTAATTTCCCACTATTTATTTTTATTTTCCGCTGTGAATTTTAACAATGATTAACATATACACGCTTAGTGTATAGCGCTAGGTTATAACGCTCAACTCTGAGGGTTATTTTCAAGAATTTTGATTCTAGGGGCTATAAAGCAAAACTTGAACTTAATGGTTTTGTTAAGCGCCTTTTCAAAAAGGGAACAAACTCCTAAGGGGGCCAAATTTAGAAAATATAAGGGCATGTTTGCATCAATATCTTATCCCAATGAACCCATGGGAGGACATAATTTCAAAACATAAAAACTAGGAAGGTGGAATTTGTGCTTCCTCCTAGTTGTAATTTAATCTGCCCCCCTTGACCATTTTTAATAGGTCCTTCTTTATTATTGTCCAATTTGCTCGATAAAAAGATATGGATAATACACCGGGTCTTGGAGAATTATTAGGATACAAAGACCAAATTATGGATCTGACGTCCTCTTCCTGAATTTGATTTCATAATCTGAGTTTCTCTCTTGAGTGACGGTCGTTGGATATTTTCCAGGACTTCTTCAAAGCTTGTCAGTTTAGGGTTTTTTGTGTGAAGTTGACAAAAATGGAGGGTAGATTCCTTTTTTATGTCTTATTTTTTCCTCTATGAGAATCCCTTGCACATTTTTTATGGAGCTTATGTTATCCTTGAATCTTCTACCTTTGTGTTGATTGTGAAAAAATGAGGTGTTTTTATCACCTGATTTTAACCATAAGCTTCGAGATTTCAACCTCCACTTCTCTTCCTCATTTCTATAGCTACAATAAAAATTTTAATATGTTTCTCTTTCTCGAGCCTACAAAGTAAGAGTTTCCTCCTCTTCTTAAATTATTGGTTGGATATTTTCCAACTCTTGCTGAAGTTTATTTTTTTCTTTTTCCTCTTCCTGGAAGTTTTTTTGGGCCCATTCTTTTAGGGCTTTCTTGGTTTCTTTTATTTTAGTCTCCCAAATATATCTTAGCGACCCTTATTTTTTAGTGTTCCATGAATTCTTGATTAGTACCATAGTTTTCTCTTGCTATAGCCATAAAGGATTGAATACAAAAGGACCAGACCTAAATTGTTATTTTTTGTGAATGAAATGTAGATTGGCCGATGATATATGTGGAAAAAGCCAATATTTTTTTATGATAATTCTTTAGATCCTCCTAACAAATCAGAGTGGATGAGGAAATGATATAAAATATCTTTGATGTTCTCTGATCCTAATCTTCAATTACTCCAAATAAACCTGACATTGGATGGCTTAACATATACAAGACTATGATCAATCATAATTGATTCCAATTTCTCTCTCGAGGGGTTGAGAAGGTAAGAACCTCTTATTTTTTCTACTTAATTTAAAATGAAATTGAAGTATCCTGCTATAGTGTGATCTTTGGAGGAGGATTTATCTAGATGATCAGAGATAGAATAGCAACATACCTCTTTATATATGTAATGCCTCAGAGAGTATAATTTGATGAGTTTATAAAATTTCTTGTGTCTTTGTGTTTCAAAGTAGTGAGAATACTTTTTATTTCTACGAATATTTCCATTATTTCCATCTTATTATCATTCCATAGAGTGCATACACCCCCTGAGGACCCTCTTGAACTAATTCCATTTCTTTGTTTTTTTGAAAAAAGGAGAGGCATCTTCCTTTGGTAGTTTGGTCTTCAAGATCATAAGGATATTAGGCTTTCCAAACTTGACTAAATCCTTGATTCCATTTATTTTAATTTTTCTACCCATACCTCTACAATTCCAAGAGATTGCAATTTTTATTTACTTTTTTTTGGGGGTTTACATGTTCTTTTTCCTTCCCTTCTTGACCTATATTTTATTTCCCGTTTATGGTTTCTTTAGAAAAGAAACCATTCCTAGGGCTTTATATTTTTTTCACTTATTCCATTTCTTCCTTATTCAACTTCCTTCCTAATTTCCTTTATGGGGGCTCTTGATTAGAAGGATTTTCTTTTGCTTTTTTTCTTGTAAGTACTCTAGCATAAGAGGGAGAACTTTGATTTCTCCATGGGAGGGAAACATTCTTGAGGGGGGTCAAAGAGAGAGGGTCCTTGTGGTTCTTGAGGCACTTCATCAAAAATAGAAGTATGAGATGGGATTTATTCAAGGATCACTATTGAAGTAATAAAGGCCTCATGTTGCCGAGCTATAAATAAATCTATGGAGTTAGAGCTAATATTCTTGGGTTGTTTCGCATTTTCAAGTTCTTCAACAATTTCTGGAGGTAGATTTGGAAGAACAAAGAAGTTGTTGATTGTTTATGAAGATTAATTTGGTTCTTGATCGAAAGGAAGGAAGGAAGAAGTGATGTTTACTGTGGGGTTTTTTGAGGAGGAATGGGTTGATTTTTTCTTCGGAGGGGGCCTTTTGGGGGGATTATTAGTTTTTTATTAGTAGTTTACAATTGATCTTCCTTCAGTTCCTAACTATTTTCAGCTAAAATGTTTGGGAAATGATTTGCGAAATGACTATATTCATGAAATATCTTACATTTAAACAAGAATTTTTGATAGTCCATCTATTGGATATGAGACTAATTTTCCACTGTCAACTTTACTGCTTTTGGTAGGCCTTTTCCAAGGTCAAATTCAACACATATTCAAGCATATGCTTACATCCCGTCTTTTGGTTCATATTTGTCGATGAATTTTTCAGTTCCATTTCCAATTTATTTTATAGCACTGTCTCCCCAGAAATACAGTGGTAGATGTGAAATTTTTACCCAGACTAGTATTGCTTTTGGTGTGTTTGACTCTGGGTCGAAATATGGAGTCCACCAATTGAGATAGAGTCCACTCATTTCCATGAAGTATGGTCCACTTTTGAATATGAGATATCTATCTTCCTTGGTTTAAAAAATAAAAGTATAATAACCTCTTCCACAAATATAGAATCCAATTCTCCCTTTTAGATTTGGTTCCCAATTCTTTTCAACCCATCTAGTTTTCGCCCTTGGGGAGGGCTATAAGCTAGTGAAATGACCAAATAGTGCTCGCTCAATAAAGGATAAATCTTATTTTCGAGCAATTTTCATAGGAAGGGAGATTACAGGAATGGATTCTAGCTTCTTGAAAATTTTTGAAACAACGGGTTGTGGATGGAGAGGAAGAAGAGAGTTCACTAGAGAGATAAAGGAAATGAATACAATATTAGGAAAGGGAGGTGCAAGATGGGAACCCCCTTGAGGCTCCATGGAAAGGAGAAGGATCAAGAGCGTAGGCTAGGGATTGCAAGGAAAAAAATCAAGAGAAATTTTAACATTAATGGATGATTTGATCATTTTATTTTGTCACATATGACATGCCAAATTTATAAATAGTTGTCAAATATGTTTTTATATGAAAAAAAAACATTTTATATAACATCAAATTCTTGGATTGGTGTTTATATTTTATTCTAGTGTTATATCTATCTAATCAATTGACACACCCTATGAATTATTGGATTATTAATCAATGGAAAAACAAACAATCAACAAGAGAGAATCTCTTGCATCACTACTTTCCATTGTCAGAGGTAAGAAATGAGTGAAGTTGAATATATATATATATATATATATATATATATATATATATATATATATATATATATATATATATATATATATCCTATTAAAATATAATAATGAGTATAGGCGTGGAATTTCACATTCCATCTTCTTGTCAAATGAAATATTGTGATGGTCATGTGTTTTTCATGCCTTCCATTTTATGGTATTTTGTGCTATTGTATGAAGATTATGGGAAGAATGAGAGAATGGGGGATATGGAAATGGTTTCAAATGAAAAGGGTGAAATTAGAGTGTGTGATTATGACAGGGAATTGTAAGTCAAGTCACAAATTCATTGCTCAACCAAATCCTATGGTAGTTCTAGCAATTAATTAAAATCTCTATGATCACACTCACTATGTTGAACTTATAAAATTTATGTCACTTACTGATATTTCCATCACAATTACATCACCATGTCTGATGCATTATAATATGGAGGATTTATCCATATTGGTTAGTACACCTATTAATATTTATCATGGGTTATTCAGCTTGTTGATCGTGAAATTGATAGTTAGATCATTTTCATGTATGCCATATTTGATGTGCTAAACTTATAACTACCTCTCATATAATTTTTTAAAAGGTAGAAAAATTATATAGAATGTAAAATCACAAGCTTATGTGTAGTAGACATAACTTGCTTCTACCTCTCGCCAATGCTTGTAAGAAGTTAGGTGCCCCCACCCACACACACAAAACTGCTCAATAACTTTGTGTATAGGGTTGAATGTATCCAAGGAATGCAACTACATTTCATATTGTTTATATATTCAACTTACTGTTATTATTCAAGTTAACAAGTAGCTTCGATGTGCCTTATTCCTGTGAACTAATTACAGGATAATATTTTCCATGGATGAATTATAGGTTATGGTTCCAATAAGTTTTGGATCATTGAAAAAAATAGTCATGACCAATTGATGGTTGTTTTGAAAATTACTGGGAATATTAGATAATTGAAAAAATATAGGTGGCGGAGATAATTAGGGAGTGGGGAAAAATATTTCTAACTGATTTAGGTGGATATTGGTTGCTACCCACCTATTCCACTAGCTCAAAGCACAATATTCCATCTTGGCAGTTTTTTTTATAGTTTTTTAGGTCCTTAACTTCTAGGGCCATTTTGAGGTCATAAATGATGTTTTCTTAATTTTTTTGGGCCCTAGGAAATAGACATAAGCTCTATCCCGGGCCTTGGTCGAAATACGTAATTCTCAGCTAGATCTTTCCAACAAGCTACCGAGTATGCCCATTGAAGATCCTATATAAAAGTTAGACCCCAAGAAGTTGATGTACCAACTAACCCCATTAGGGTCGACAAGCATTTTGGTGTTTCATCTCTTAGGGTTAGGTTTTTGTATTTTTAGGGTTTCCTCATTGTTTCTTATGTTAAAAAGGGACCTCCTTCCTTATTGTAATGTGCTCTAGCGAATGCACATAGCTGTCACATCTCTTCTCAAGTATAAATTACCACCATTCAAGCGAGTTTGTTTCATTATGAATTTTTTTATGCAACCAGATCATAAAATAAAAGAAAAGATATAACAATGACTTGAAAATTATCCTCTTCAAGGGGGAAACCTCCTTTACATTACATAAATGAAGAATTATTAGATGATACAAATGACAAGACCTCCTTGGTATATATATGAGTCTAAGGGGTCACAATATAATCAGATCCTACATAACAATAATAATGTAATGGGACAACAATAAAAATAGTGGGGATCTATGGGGCACAAAAATAACAATATGGGGGCTACATGGGCATAACAATAACAATAGGGGGCTACACTGAAAATAACAATAAGGGGGATACACTAATAATAGCAATAAGTGGTATACATTGATAAAAACAATAAGGGGCCTACACTAGTATTATAGGGACCTAACATGCCTCTCTCCTTAAAAACGGTGTTGTCCTCAATGCTTAAGTATTTCTAGATACTTTTGTATAAATTTTTCATCCTCCCACGTGGAATATTCAACGAGTAAGTTCTTCCACTTAATGAGATACTCTGAAATTGATTTATTCTGTAGTTGTCGAGTTCTTATTTTTGTGATTGCTTCAGGCTCCAATATGTTTTTTCCTTCTTCGTAAAGTTTTGGAAATATTGTTTGAACTATGAGCTTTCACCGATAACCTTCTTTAAGCATTAAAAATTAAAAACTGGGTGTAATCAAGAAGATTCACGCAACTTCAAATTGTATGCCATAGTACAAATATTTTGAAACACTTTGTAAGGACAAAATAATAGGGCGATAATTTATTATCCTCCTTAGCTTGCTTGAGGGACATTTGTTTGTAAGTTTGTAGCCTTAAAAATACCTGGTCACCTACATCAAAACTTCTTTCATTACGATGTTGATATGCTTGTTGTTTCATTCGATTATGCACTAGAGTGAACACTTAAGAGTTGGAGAACTTGTTTTTGATGCTCGATGTGGTCTTCCACTACTTGAACCTTAGAATTTTCTCTTAAAGATGATGTGATCGAAAGTGGATGATATCCATAAAGTGCCATAAATGGGGTCATTTTTGCTGCAATATGGAAGGAAGTGTTATACCACCATTTAGCCAGAGGTAACCACTTGACCCATTGGTTTTGTTTATCAGATACAAAGAAATGAAGATATACTTCCAAAATTGTGTTCACTATCTCATTTTTCCTGTAAGATTGAGGATGATAAGATGATCTATGAGCTAATTGAGTACCAAGACAAGAAAAAAATTATGTCCAAAAATTTCCAGTGAAAATGGGATCTTTGTCATTTACAATAATATTTGGGTTTCCATGTAGCCTTTGAATTGTTTCCATAAATGCAGTAGCAACTGTACTGGATTTAAAAGGATGAGGTAATGCACAAAAGTGTGCATACTTGGTAAGTCTATTAACTACCACCATGATGACACTCTTTCCTTCAGACTTGGGTAAACTTGTGATAAAATCCATTGAGACCTCATCCCAAGGCTGACTTGGAATGGCTAAATATTGTGACAAACGCAAGGTATTAATTTTTTTAACTTTATTTTTTTGGTAAACCAAAAAAATTGCCACAAACTCCTAAATATCAAATTTAAGGCCATCCCAATAAATTCCTTCTTGACCTTGTGGTAAGTTTTTAAAAATTTCGAGTGCCCTCCTAAGGGGGAGGTGTACAATTAAAAAAGAATATTTTGTTTGAGTTGGGAATAATTACAAATTTTTGAGATTCAACAAGATGATGGGCTTAGTGAAAAGAGTCTCCTTCACTAAGTGGGCCCGCAGGCTATTTTTGGCACAAGTCTATTTTTAGACTATGTCTATTTTTAGACATGGTGATCATATTTCAGAAGTTGCAGGATGCTATTTGTGGATGGTTGATCAAGTTGGAAAAACACATGAAATTATATTTTTAGAATATTGGGCAAAGTCTATTTATAGATCGTCGATGTAAAAATAGATGCATGTCGATTATTATTAGCGCTTAATAATAATCAGACTCTAAACAACAACTTATTCTCTTGGAGCACTTTGTTTCAGTGCACAGATGTGGTAGATCAGTGGACTGAGGGAATTACACAATTTCCAAGGGAAATTGGTGGTTCATGCATGGAGGATTCAGTTAGAACTCAAGTGGCAGAGTTATGACAGAGTTGGAAGAGTAGTTTATGGAGTTGTATTTAGTTTAACTTAGTTAGACTCAGTTGAGCTAGTTGTATCTAGTCTAACTGAATGATACACTAGTGAGAGTGGAGTGAACTAATTAGTTAATTAATTCACAAATAATAACTCATTAATCAACTGAAAAATACAACAGTTAACTACAGTGCATGGTAGTTCCAGTGGAGAGATAGGTGAAAGGGCAAGATAGACTATCTGTTGTGACTATAGTGATGCATTGATTGCATCACACACACATTGGAGCTGCCAATGAGAATTGTGCAGTCAAGGCAATGGTAATTTGAATTCATTCAGAGCTATTCTTCAGTATGGATTATGCAGTGGAGGCAGGCTAGCAGGGGGTAGAGATTGGTGCATGGATTTGCAATATTGTTCCTAATTAGTGTATGACGATTGTACTGTACTAAGAGCTTGATAAGATTTGTATGAGGATTGTCATATGATTCCATGATACATAATATATAGTTGGGTTTTTCAACTTCAGGATTTCTCGTAAAATAACTGTGTTATGTGCAATTAATTTTATTTATGCTTCACATGTGTGTGCAATTAATTTTCTGCAATAGATTAACAGTGGAATGATTATGTATCTTGCAAGAAGTTAAATATTGTGAGATCAGGGGAATATAAAACATATGCATGCTTAATGTATATAATTTATAAATGGTATCAGACCATTGTTAATTCTTGAAGATTGCAATTGTGAAGTGAGTTTGTGCTGGTGAAAAATTTGAATTTGCTACAGAAGATTCTTGGTGCAGAAGTTGAGTATACATTGAAATGGCTTTCAATGGGTTGTGATTGGACTATGCCCTTGATGGGAGCTCAAATTACATAGCTTGGAAGGACAAGATAGAGGCAGTTCTGGAGGATAATGGACTAAAGGAGTTCATCGATAGCGATGTTCCTAAGCCGAGATCTGGTGATGTTGCATTACTTGACGCATGGAAAAAGAAGATAGTAAAGACGAGAAGAATTCTGTTGGAAGGTGTGAAGGACCATATTGTGTCCAACCTTCACAAGAAAGCCACTCCATTCTTAATGTAGAAGGCTTTGATAGACTTGTTCCAAAGCAGAAGTGACCAGAGGAAGTTGGTGCTTAAAGACAAGCTCATAAAAATAAAAATGGAGAAGGGCGACAATATTCCAAAATACCTCATGAAGTTTGTCCACTGCAAGGATGAACTAGGAAGTGTGGGGGTTATTGTTGATGATGAAGACTTGGTGAGCTTGGCTCTCCTTGGGCTTTCGAAGAGTTGGCATAGCTACGAAGACTCTGCCAATAGCGACTGGATCTTGTGCAGGAGGAGATAAGGCAGGGTACCAGGGATGGCTCTTCATCGAAGAATGAAGATGAAGATAATTGTGCTTTGGCTGCCAAAGCAAGGAAAGGGAAAGGGAAGAAATTTCCTTCAAAATCCAAAGCTAAAGGCAAGAAGCAGGATTTGTCCAAAGTGAAGTGTTTTCACTGTCACAAACATGGGCATTTCGCCACTAACTGTCCGCAAAAGAAGAAGAACAAGAAGGTTGTTGGAGCTGCAGCTAGAGAGGCCTTAGCCTCGCAATTTGAACTTGATTTCTCTTTGATCGCATGCTTGGTTTCAAGTTGTATGGGATCGGTGTGGTATCTTGATAGTGGTGTGTCTTTCCATATGACAGGAGACAAGGATTTTTTTAGTGACTTGGAGGAGAAGTACCTCCAGATGCATATAGAGATGGGTGATCATGGTTGGTACAATGTGACTAGAATTGGGACCATTACCTTTGAGAGGGAGTCTAGTAATCCATTCTTATTGAAGGATTTTATGCATGTTCCAGGTCTGAAGAAGAACTTGGTCTCGGTCGCAATGCTGGAAGACAAAGGTTATGATGTTGTTTTCAGTGAGGGAAAAGCCTTCCTTCGACATAAAACAATGGGTCAAACCAAGAAGATAGGGGTTCGAATTAAGAATATATACAAGCTGGAGGTAGATGGATGCGCTGCAATGGTGGGCAAACCAAAATAAGTGGTGAGCCGAGATGAGGGTGAATTATGGCACAGGAGATTGGGCCATCTTCACCATGGCGCTTTGAATATTTTGTAACAGTTTTCTACTGGACTTCCCAAGGGTACTCTTGCGCCGTCAGATCAGTGCAAGGGATTTACCATGGGTAATTTTGTGAAGACCACCTTTCATGAGAAGGAGAACCGTGCTTCAGTGATCCTCGAGAGAATTCACACAGGCATGTGTGGACCTTTCTCGGTTGCTTCAACAGAAAAACACAGGTATTATGTTATATTTGTTGATGACTATTATCGTAGATGTTGGATCTTCTTCATGTAGAAGAATATTGAAATGTTCTCAAAGTTTTGTGAGTTCAAAGCATTGGTGGAGAAGGAGTCAGAGAAGTAAGTGAAAGCTCTACGGAGCGATAATGGTGGGTGCTACACAAGCGATGTTGCATGACCAAGGCCTACTGATGCACTTGTGGGCGGAAGCATGCAAAACTGCAATTTATGTGAAAAATCGTTGTCCTCATAGAGTACTTGGCATGAGTACACCTGAAGAAGCTTTTACTGGTAAGAAGCCTGATATTTCTCATTTGAAGATTTTTGGCTCATCTGTTTACATTCATGTGACAAAGGACGCCATGAAGAAGCTGGATCCGACTGCATAAGTTGGGATATTTTTGGGGTACACAGAAACACCCCATAATTATCGTGTGTATTTGCTAGACAGTTGAATGACTGTGGTGCAACGGGATATAAAATTCAATGAGGTGAAAGCCATGAAGTTGTCGCTTGAGAGGGAGCTACACTTGCATTCAAACAAGGAACTTCTTGTTCCTAAAGAAGAGCCTCTATATGTGGATCAATCATAGGAGGAGATTCATGGAGCGGAGGAGTCCACTCATGCAGAACCAAACATCAAACAAGGCAGAAAGCGTACCACAGAAGTTGAGAGACTGAAGCTTGATGTGGCATAGAATGTAGGAGTTCCTACATCATAGCGCAGACAGAGACAGACACCTGACTGATTTACTGGATACATGGCTCTTATGAGCAAGTGTGTCGTGACAAAGCCATCCTCGTTTGAAGAAGCAATGCAGGAGCCAACATGGGTAGATTCCATGGTGGAGGAGTATGACTCCATTGTCAGAAACAGTGCTTGGGAGATTGTTCCAAGGCTGGTGGGAAAATTAGTTGTAGGATCAAGATGGATCTACAAGGTAAAGCAAGCTGCTGATGGGAGCGTCGAGAAGTATAAGGCAATATTTGTTGTCTGAGGCTTCTCACAGATCGAGGGGATTGACTATGAAGAAACCTTTGCATCTGTCGCACGGTATTATTCCATACGGACCATACTTGCTCTCTCAGCGCAGATGGGTTGGCACATTCATCAGATAGATGTGAATACTACGTTCCTTAATGGGATCATTGAGGAAGAGGTGTACATTGAGCAACATGAAGGATTTGAGATCTTCAGCAGTGAGTCACATGTGTGCAAGCTCAAAAGAGCGATGTATGGGCTGAAACAAGCACCACGTGCTTGGTACACTCGGATCGACAGCTATTTCACCGGACTTGGCTTCACCAAGAGTGAGGCAAATGCAAACCTATACCAGATTGTGGTGGAGGGTAAGCTTTTAATCATTGTTCTTTATGTTGATGATTTATACTAACAGGTGATTAGCAGTTGATACACTCATGCAAGGAAGATCTTGCAAAGGAGTTTGAGATGAAGGAATTGGGCCTCCTTCATTATTTCCTTGGATTGGGAATATGGCAGCGGGAAGGTGAATAGTTTGTGTCTTAAGGCAAGTATGCCCGAGAGATACTGGACAAGTTTCACATGCAAGGCTACAAGCCTATAGACACTCCTCTTCTAGGAAATTTGAAGAAAGAGGATGCTACATCGGTAAAGGTAGTGGATGCCACTGTTTATCGACAGTTGGTGGGTTCGCTCATGTATTTAGTCACTACAAGACTGGACATATGCTATGCGGTGAACTAGCTTTCACAAACGATGGTTAAGCCTAACAAGCTCTTTTGGAAGGCAGGCAAGCATGTCCTGAGATATCTCAAGGGCACATCTAAGTATGGTTTATGGTACATACAGATGGATGAGGTGAATTTGCATGGCTTCATGGATGTAGATTGGGCAGGAAGCCTAACAGACAGAAAGAGCACATCAAGAGGGATTTTCAGCATCGGATCTACGACAGTTTCTTGGTATAGCAAGAAACAAAGATCTGTGGCACTCAGTTCAGCGAAAGCAGAATACATGGCAGCAAGTCAAGATGCATGTGAGGCTATCTGGATGAGGAAGATTCTAGTCAGTTTGTTCGATTCACATTTAGATCCCACAGTGATACATTGTGATAATCAGAGTTGCATTAAACTCTCGGTTAATCCTGTGTTTCATGATAGATCTAAACGTATTGATATCCGGTATCATCATATCAGAGATTGTGTGCAACGGAAGATCATGTTGCTTCAGTACATTCCTACAGAGGATCAAGATGCAGATATTCTAATGAAGGCACTCACCAGGAGAAAATTCGAATACCATAGAGGCAGGATCGGGGTGAAAGATAGTCCCTATCTTGTTGAGAGGGAGTTTTGAGATTCAATAATATGATGAGCTTAGTGAAAAGAGTCGCCTTCACTAAGTGGGCATGCAGGCTATCTTTGGCACAAGTCTATTTTTAGACATGGTGATCATATTTCAGAAGTTGCAAGATTCTATTTGTGGATGTTTGATCAAGTTGGAAAAATAGATGAAATTCTATTTTTAGAATATTGGGCGAAGTCTATTTATAGTTCGTCGATCTAAAAATAGATGCATGTCGATTATTATTAGCTCTTAATAATAATCAGACTCTAAACAACAACTTATTCTCTTGGAGCACTTTGTTTCAGTGCACAGATGTAGTAGATTAGTGGACTGAGGGAATTACGCAATTCCCAAGGGAAACTGGTGGTTCATGCAAGGAGGATTCAGTTATAACTCAAGTGGTAGAGTTATGACAGAGGTGGAAGAGTAGTTTATGGAGTTGTATTTAGTTTAACTCAGTTAGACTCAGTTGAGCTAGTTGTATCTAGTCTAACTGAATGATACACTAGTGAGAGTGGAGTGAACTAATTAGTTAATTAATTCACAAATAATTACTATTAATCAACTGAACAATACAACAGTTAACTACAGTGCAAGGCAGTTCCAGTGGAGACCCAATGGAGAGATAGGTGAAAGGGAAAGATAGACTATCTGTTGTGACTATAGTGATGCATTGATTGCATCACACACACATTGGAGTTTCCAATGAGGATTGTGCAGTCAAGGCAAGGGTAATTTGAATTCATTCAGAGCTATTCTTCAGCAGGGATTGCGTAGTGAAGGCAGGCTAGCAGGGGGCAGAGATCGGTGCATGGATTTGCAAGATTGTTCCTGATTAGCGTATGACGATTGTACTGTATTGAGAGCTTGATAAGCTTTGTATGAGGATTCTCATATGATTCCATGATACATAATATATATTTGGGGTTTTCAGCTTCATGATTTCCCGTAAAATAATTTTGTTATGTGCGATTGATTTTATTTATGCTTCACATGTGTGTGTAATTAATTTTCCTCAATAGATTAACAGTGGAATGATTTTGTATCTTGCAAGAAGTTAAATATTGTGAGATCATGGGAATATAGGACATATGCATGCTTAATGTATATAATTTCTACATGGTATTGGAGCATTGCTAATTCTTGAAGATTGAAATTGTGAAGTGAGTTTGTGTTGGTGGAAAATTTGAATTTGCTACAGAAGATGCTTGGTGCAGAAGTTGAGTATACATTGAAATGGATTTCAATGGGTTGCGATTGGACTATGCCGTTGATGGGAGCTCAAATTACTTAGCCTGGAAGGACAGGATGGAGGCGGTGCAGGAGGATAATGGACTGAAGGAGTTCATCGATAGTGATGTTCCTAAGCTGGTATCTGGCGATGCTGCATTACTTGACGCATGGCAAAAGAAGACAAAAAAGACAAGAAGAATTTTGTTGGAAGGTGTGAAGGACCATATTGTTTCCAACCTTCACAGGAAAGCCACTCCATTCTTAATGTGGAAAGCTTTGAAAAACTTGTTCCAAAGCAGAAGTGACCAGAGGGAGTTGGCGCTTAAAGTCAAGCTCAGAAAAATAAAAATGGAGAAGGGCGACAATATTCCAAAATACCTCACGAAGTTTTTCCACTGGAAGGATGAACTGGGATGTGTGGGGTTACTGTTGATGATGAATACTTGGTGAGCTTGGCTCTCCTTGGGCTTCCGAAGAGTTGGCATAGCTACGAAGACTCTGCCAATAGCGACATTGGTCAGATCTTGTGCAGAAGGAGATAAGGCAAGGTACCAAGGATGGCTCTTCATCGAAGAATGAAGATGAAGAGAATTTCACTTTGGCTACCAAAGCAAGGAAAGGGAAAGGGAAGAAATTTCCTTCAAAATCAGAAGCTAAAGGCAAGAAGCAGGATTTTTCCAAAGTGAAGTGTTTCCACTGTCACGAACATGGGCATTTCGCCACTAACAATCCGCAGAAGAAGACGAACAAGAACGTTGTTGGAGCTGCAGCTGGAGAGGCCTTAGCCTCGCAATTTGAAATTTATTTTTCTTTGATCGCATGCTTGGTTTCAAGCTGTATGCGATCAGTGTGGTATCTTGATAGTGGTGCGTCTTTCCATATGACAGGAGACAAGGAGTTTTTTAGTGACTTGGAGGAGAAGGACCTCCAGATGCATATAGAGATGGGCGATGATGGTCGGTATAGTGCAACTATAATTGGGACCATTACCTTGGAGAGGGAGTTCGGTAATCCATTCTTATTGAAGGAAGTTATGCATGTTCCAGGTCTGAAGAAGAACTTGGTCTCGGTCGAAATGTTGGAAGACAAAGGTTATGATGTTGTTTTCAGTGAGGGAAAAGCCTTCCTTCGACATAAAACAACAGGTCCAACCAAGAAGATAGGGGTTCGAATTAATAATCTCTACAAGCTGGAGGTATATGGCTGCGCTGCAATGGTGGGCAAAACAGAAGAAGTGGTGAGCCGGGATGAGGGTGAATTATCGCACAGGAGATTGGGCCATCTTCACCATGGTGCTTTGAAGATATTGTAGCAGATTTCTACTGGACTTCCCCAAGGTACTATTGCACAGTCACATCAATGCAAGGGATGTACCATGGGTAAGTTTGTGAAGACCACCTTTCATGAGAAGGAGAACCGTGCTTCGGTGATCCTCGAGAGAATTCACATAGACGTGTGTGGACCTTTCTCGGTTGCTTCAACAAAAAAACACAGGTATTATGTTATATTTTTTTATGACTATTCTCGTAGATGTTGGATCTTCTTCATGTAGAAGAAGATTGAAACGTTCTCAAAGTTCTATGAGTTCAAAGCATTGGTGGAGAAGGAGTCAGGAAAGCAAGTGAAAGCTCTACGGAGCGATAATGGTGGTGAATACATCTCGAGTGAATTCAAAGAATTTTGTAGCAAAGAAGGAATTAGAAGAGAACTCATAGTGCCTCATAACCCACAGCAGAATGGGGTTACAGAGAGAAAGAACATAATGATCGTGGGTGCTACACGAGCGATGTTGCATGACCAGGTCCTACCGATTCACTTGTGGGTGAAAGCATGCAACACTGCGGTTTACGAGCAAAGTCATTGTCCTCATAGAGTACTTGGCATGAGTACACCTGAAGAAGCTTTTACTAGTAAGAAGCATGATATTTCTCATTTGAAGATTTTTGGCTCATCTGTTTACATTCATGTGACAAAGGATGCCATGAAAAAGCTGGAGCCGACTGCATAAGTTGGGATATTTGTGGGGTACACAGAAACACCCCATAATTATCGTGTGTATTTTCCATAGATTCGGATGACTGTGGTGCGATGGGATATAAAATTAAATGAGGTGAAAGCCATGAAGTTGTCACTTGAGTGGGAGCTACACTTGCATGCAGAGGAGGAACTTCTTTTTCCCAAATATGAGCCTCTAGATGTGGATCAACCATAGGAGGAGATTCATGGAGTGGAGGAGTCCACTCATGCAGAACCAAACATCAAACAAGGCAGAAAGCGTACCACGGAAGCTGAGAGACTGAAGCTTGATGCGGCACAGAATGTAGGAGTTCCTAAATCACAGCGCAGACAGAGACAGTCACCTGACCAATTTACTGGATACATGGCTCTTATGAGCAAGTGTATCATAACATAGCCATCCTCTTTTGAAGAAGAAGTGCAGGAGCCAAAATGGATAGATGCCATGGTGGAGGAGTATGACTCCATTGTCAGAAAAAATGCTTGGGAGATTGTTCCAAGGCTGGTGGGAAAATCAGTTGTAGGATCAAGATGGATTTACAAGGTAAAGCAAGCTATTGATGGGAGCGTCGAGAAGTATAAGGCAAGATTTTTTGTCCGGGGCTTCTCACAGATCAAGGGGATTGACTATGAAGAAACCTTTGCACCTGTCGCACGGTATTCTTCCATACGGACCATCCTTTCTCTCTCAGCGTAGATGGGTTGGCACATTCATCAGATGGATGTGAAGACTACATTCCTTAATGGGATCATTGAGGAAGAGGTGTACATTGAGCAGCATGAAGGATTTGAGATCTTCAGCAGCGATTCGCATGTGTGCAGGCTCAAAAGAGCGATGTATGGGTTGAAACAAGCACCACGTGCTTGGTACACTCGGATTGACAGCTATTTCACCGGACTTGGCTTCACCAAGAGTGAGGCGGATGCAAACCTGTACCAGATTGTGGTGGAGGGTAATCTTTTAATCATTTTTCTTTATGTTGATGATTTAATACTAACGGGTGATGATCAATTGATACACTCATGCAAGGAAGATCTTGCAAAGGAGTTTGAGATGAAGGAATTGGGCCTCCTTCATTATTTCCTTGGATTGGGAATATGGCAGTGGGAAGGTGAACTGTTTGTGTCTCAAGGCAAGTATGCTCGGGAGATACTGGAGAAGTTTCACATGCAAGGTTGAAAGCCTATCGACACTCCTCTTCCAGGAAATTGGAAGAAAGAGGATGCCACATCAGCAGAGGTAGTGGATGCCACTGTTTATTGACATTTGGTGGGTTCGCTCATGTATTTAGTCAATACAAGACTGGACATATGATATGCGGTGAACCAGCTTTCACAAACGATGGTTAAGCCTACCAAGCTCTTTTGGAAGGCAGGCAAGCATATCCTGAGATATCTTAGGGGCACATCTTAGTATGGTTATGTTACAGATAGATGGATGAGGTGAAGTTGCATGGCTTCGCGGATGCAGATTGGGCAGGAAGCCCAATAGACAGAAAGAGCACATCAGGAGGGATTTTCAGTATCGAATCTACGGCAGTTTCTTGGTACAGCAGGAAACAAGGATCCGTGGCACTCAGTTCAGCGAAAGCAAAATACATGGTAGCAAGTCAAGCTGCATGTGAGGCTATCTGGATGAGGAACATTCTGGTCGGTTTGTTCAGTTCACATTTAGATCCCACAGTGATACATTGTGATAATCAGAGTTGCATTAAAATCTCGGTTAATCCTGTGTTTCATGATAGATCTAAACATATTGATATCCGGTATCATCATATCAGAGATTGTGTGCAATGGAAGATTATGTTGCTTCAGTACACTCCTACGGAGGATCAAGATGCAGATATTCTGATGAAGGCGCTCACCAGGAGAAAATTTGAATACCATAGAGGCAGGATCGGGGTCAAATATAGTCCCTATCTTATTGAGAGGGAGTGTCGAGATTCAACAAGATGATGAGCTTAGTGAAAAGAGTCACCTTCACTAAGTGGGCCCGCACAGTATTTTTGGCACAAGTCTATTTTTAGACATGGTGATCATATTTCAAAAGTTGCAGGATGATATTTGTGGATTTTTGATCAAGTTGGAAAAATAGATGAAATTCTATTTTTAGAATATTGGGCGAAGTCTATTTATAGATCGTCGATCTAAAAATAGATGCATGTCGATTATTATTAGCTCTTAATAATAATCAGACTCTAAACAACAACTTATTCTCTTGGAGCACTTTGTTTTAGTGCACAGATGTGGTAGATCAGTGTACTGATGGAATTACGCAATTCCCAAGGGAAACTGGTTGTTCATGCATGGAGGATTCAGTTAGAACTCAAGTGGCAGAGTTATGACAGAGTTGGAAGAGTAGTTTATGGAGTTGTATTTAGTTTAACTCAGTTAGACTCAATTGAGCTAGTTGTATCTAGTCTAACTGAATGATACACTAGTGAGAGTGGAGTGAACTAATTATTTAATTAATTCACAAATAATAACTCATTAATCAACTGAACAATACATCAGTTAACTACAGTGCATGGCAGTTCCAGTGGAGACCCAATGGAGAGATAGGTGAAAGGGCAAGATAGACTATCTGTTGTGACTATAGTGATGCATTGATTGCATCACACACACATTGGAGTTTCCAATGAGGATTGTGCAGTCAAGGCAAGGGTAATTCGAATTCATTCTGAGCTATTCTTCAGCAGGGATTGCGCAGTGGAGGCAAGCTAGCAGGGGGCAGAGATCGGTGCATGGATTTGCAAGATTGTTCCTGATTAGTGTATGACGATTGTACTGTACTGAGAGCTTGATAAGCTTTGTATGAGGATTTTCATATGATTCGATGATACATAATATATAGTTGGGGTTTTCAGCTTCAGGCTTTCCCGTAAAATAACTGTGTTATGTGCGATTGATTTTATTTATGCTTCACATGTGTGTGCAATTAATTTTCCGTAATAGATTAACAGTGGAATGATTGTGTATCTTTAAAGAAGTTAAATATTGTGAGATTAGGGGAATCTAGGACATATGCATGCTTAATGTATATAATTTCTCCACAAATATATAAGCAATATTTTTACCATAATGAATAATTTTTATAGATAAATGTATCAAATGTACTAGGATCTTGATGCAAATTTTGAATGAGTGTCCACATCTCTTCATCCTTCTTCCATTCATCCCTTTCTTTAGTTATCCAATCAGGTTAGAAAATATAAATGGCATAGAGAAATGCTGCTACATCCTCATCCTTTCTTGAGAGTGCATCTGCAACAACATTTTTTTTCCCTTTTTGTGGATGATTTCAAAGTCATAACCCAACATCTTTGTGACTCATTTTTGTTGCTCTTCTGAAGATAATCTTTGTTCCAAAAAGTATTTAAGACTTTTGTTATTTATTTTTACCTTCAAGTGTCTTCTCATTAGGTAAGGCTTCCATTTCTTTAGTGCATGCAATATTTCCAACATTTCCTTCTCATAAATAGGTTTTTGTAAATACTTTCCCTTGATTGGATGACTTTTTAAAAGAAATGAGTCTTCCTTCTTGCATTAAAACAAAACCAATTCCATTTTTTGATGCATCACATTCCACAATAAAGGTTTTTGTGAAGTCCAATGTAACAAAGACTCGTGCTTGGCACATTTCCTCTTTAATATGTTCAAAGGCCTTAGTTTCTTCTAGAGTCCAAGAAAATGCATCTTTATTCAATAATGTTGTTATAGGTGATGCTATTCCCCCATAATTCTAAACAAACTTGCGATAATATCCTATCGACCCGAGAAATCCTCGAAGATTCTTTAGGGTTGTGGGTATTTTCCATTCTTTAATGGATTTAGGTTTGTTAGGGTCTACCTTTACACCCTCATGAGATAAAATATGACCCAAATATTCCACCTCATGTACTCCTAAGAAACATTTGGAGGTTTTTACACATAATTTTTTCTCCTCCAATAGTTTGAGCACCATGTCAACATGTTGAACATGATCCTTCCAAGACTTGTATATTAGTATATCATCAAAATATACTAACACAATTTTTTTAAGGAAGGGTTTGAAAATGGAATTCATCAAACCTTGAAATGTGGAAGTTTCATTAGTGAGGCCAAAAGGCATGTATTCATAATGACCTTCATGAGTTATGAATTTTTTTCAGAATGTCTTTAGTCTTCATTCTAACTTGATGATATCGTGAACGAAGATCCAACTTGGTTAAGTAAATTTCTCCATGTAATTCATCCAAAAATTCATCAATGACAATAATGGGAAATTTATCTGTAATAGTGAGCTTGTTGAGCTCCCTATAATATGGACACATACACCATGATCCATCCTTCTTGTGCACCAATACTACTAGAGCATAGAAATAACTTTGACTAGGTTGAATTAGACCAGCCTCTAACATTTCTACAACCATACGTTCAATTTCACTCTTTTGGGCATGGGGATATCTCTAATGCCTAATGTTTGGAGGAAAAAATCTTGGAATCAAGTGAATAGCATGATTATAATCATGAATAGGTGGGAGGCATTTGGGAGTCTCAAATACCTTGGAATGATTGTCCAAGGCTTTTTGGAGATCTGGAGAAATAGATGATTTCGATGTTTGAACCTCTAGTGAGCATAATTGTGAAATTACACCTTATTTTTATTTATTCAAAAGTATTTTCATGCCATTAGAGATGATTACCTTCCCTGGTTTACCTGCAATACCGATTAATTCAATTTCCTTTCCTTCCCAAAACACTTTTAAGAATATTTCTTGAAAATTAAAAGCTATTGTCTCCAAATATTGTAACCATTGGTCTCATAGTACAACACTATCACCACCCATTGGAATGGAAATAATTGGACTATTGAATACATATTCACCCATGGTTATCTTGAGATTATGACACTTTCTAGAGAAATTTATAGTTCTTCCATTTGCAACCATCTCTTAAAACTCCGGTTCTGGATATAGAAAGAAATTAAATTATGTGGCTATCTTAAAATGAATAAAGTTATGGGTACTACCCGAATCAATCAACACTATTACCTTTTTCTTCTTGATATATCCTTTCCCTCTTAAGAGTTTAAGGAGTGGTAATTCCTTCCAATTCATTACAAGATATGGTTAGATTAATTTATTCTTTCCATGGGGTTGGTTCCTGGTGTATATCCTCTTATTTTGATGTTTCTTATTCCTTTTCTTCCTCCTCTTCACAATCTATGTAAAATAAATTCTTCTCAACGCACTTATGAAATTTAGTGTATTTTCTATAGCAACTGTAACAAATACCCTTTTATTCTTTTTCCTAAAATTTTTGTGGTGCCAACCTTATAGATTGTGGAAGGCTGGAAGCAACAACACTTCCATATTTATAGTTGTGGGTGGTATACTTCCTCGTTTCCAAAATTTTTCTTTCAACTTTTCTTGCCACCCTGAATGCCTTCTCCAATGAATTAGGTTCCCAAAGGAAAACCTAATGTTGAATTTTACCCTTCAAAGTACCTATGAATAAATCAATCCTATTCCCCTCTGGAATATCAGTTACCCTGATATTCAATTTTTGGAAGTCCGCAATGTGCTCTTCCATTGAAATATTTTGCTTGAGATTTGTCAATTGGTTAAAGAAGGTGTTTCTCTTTGTATCCTAATAATGTGCTATCATTTCTTATGTAAAATTGACCAAGTGAAAATTGGTATATGAGAATAAATCCATTGATACCATACAAATTTATTGGGTTCTAAATATAAATATGCAATGCATACCTTTTGTGTATGTTTCACATCATGTAGTTCAAAATATTGCTCCATCTGTAGTATCCATGTTACCGGATCTTGCCATCAAAATTTCTCATATAGATCTTTGGAATGTGTTTGGTCTTCAATCCAAAGTTATGGTCTATAAAATAATGATTAACATTCATTTTGTTCTCATCATAAGTTTCATGGAATGCCTTTTCGCCACTAGGAAGCATTTATTGTAGCAACTTTGTCAAAACTTCATTCAAACCTTCCATGTCTGCTTTTAAACCATTTTTGAAACCATCCATATTGGCTTCCATGCCTTATTTGAATCCATCGTTCAAACCATCCATCTTAGCTTCCATTTCATTTTTGGTTACTCTTTTTGAGGGCGAAATTTCATTCACTTGGTCGCATAATTTTGATATATCATGTTTCATTTATTTCTCTTCTTCATGTGTCATAGTAGAAATTTCTTGGTTCTTACTGGGAGTATCCATTTTTTTTTATTTTGAGGAAAATTGGAACCAAACAATGATATATGTGCTTTACTATTCCCTTTCAATTACTTCAAACTAATTTTCCAAGCGTAACTTATGCAAATTTAAAAAAATACACACTTTTTTCTTCTTGATTTTTTGAGCTTGATATTGATATTGTTGTATATATGAAATTTCGGGCTCCCAAGGTTTGACATTTGGTCTCTGGTAGCACTATAAGTCTTCCTTCGAATTCCACAAGCCAAACCAAGATTGGATCCTTCAATATAAAGTTATGTTAGATCTCCCACGATGGGTTGATTATGGACTGGTTCAGTAGAGATAACCTGTATGGGATGTCATGTGTCACTGTTTCCACCTTCGGCCCTGAAATTGATACACGAGAAACTAAAATCCATTCACATTCAATGAATTTTTACAAAATTTAAATATGATTCTTGAAATGAAATTTATGATGATTTTTCCTAGGTCACGCGTTTGAGACTGAATTCTGGAGCATGCAAAAACCAAAAATTCTACAGATCATATCTTAGAGAATATAGTGAACCAAGATCTAAAATTTCTAAAAATATTTCACCAACATTTCGGCTTCACATGGTCAAAATTTTAGCTTCTGAAGCCTTGCAGAAAAGAAAAAAAAAGTTATAGAAAAATTTCGAAGATGTCATATTTGAAGCTGCAAAACCGTAGAATCCAAAGCTCTGATACCAAATATTATGTAACTAGACCATAAAATAGAAGAAAAGATAGATCAAGGACTTGAAAATCAAACTCTTCGAGAAGGAAACCTCCTTTAAATTAGATAAATGAACAATTCTTGGAAGATAAAAATGAAAGGACCTCCTTGGTATAAATATGATTCTAAGGGGTCACAATATAATTAGAGAGATTAGAGAACCTGGACAAAGCAATGAAGGAGTGTACTATTTTTTTCCTTCAAGAGCTTTGTACTCGTCTTTTTGAATTCTTTAACTGTTATCACAAAATCTCGTGATAACCTTGTGTTTTTTTAGTGAACCTGAAATTATTTTAATTCCCAACATCCACATTGGAACGATTGCATGAAGGAGGAGAAGGGAGAAAGGTTACCCTAGAAATATCAAAGAGCCAAACAGAGAGGCTAGAAGGGAGTAGCGAGTCGAGAGGAGCCGAAGGGTCAGAAGTGAGATTACACCTGCAAAATTCCAACACTTATCCAATTTCATCCATTTGGAAAAGTATGCCAATTATCGGAGCGAGGATCGTCTCCAGATAGAATCTCATAACAAGGATCTAGCTGACATTCTGGGAAAATCCAATCCCTAACTCTTTTAACTTAAGTACCGAGACGATTTATCTTCAGGAGGAGTTCATCAATAGATGACAGCGAGAGATAGAAAATTATATGTTACCCAAATTTTTCATCCCATAAGTGATACCCAGAGGAATTGACTAGAAACCCAAATCTAAGCGACCAGGTAGAGAGTGACCACGACACGTCATCCCAGAAGTAATAACTAGAGGGAGAGTATCAAATATTTCATATTATAATAGGGTAGCGGCCCAAAATTCTAGAGA
This sequence comes from Pinus albicaulis, assembly GCA_034641835.2. NCBI lineage: Eukaryota > Viridiplantae > Streptophyta > Pinopsida > Pinales > Pinaceae > Pinus > Pinus albicaulis. The sequence goes on from CM076580.1 coordinate 939,708,334, forward strand.
ACCCAAAGGTTACAATATTGTGAAAAAAAATTTAATACTGAGTTGGAACAGAGCGGGTGGAGCCCACCCAACCACTGCCTAACCCGACAATGTAATCTGGAGCGCCCAAGGATATGTGTCGAAATTTAAAGACTGGGACATGTCAACACTGCTATTTAATTTCTCACTATTTATTTTTATTGTAAGAAAAGAATTTTAGTAATTCTTGGCATATACACACTTAGTGTATAGTCCTAGTTTATAATGCTCGACTCCAAGGGTTATTTTCAAGAATTTTGACTCCGAGGGATATAAAGACAAACTTGAACTCAGTGGTTTTGTTAAGCACCTTTTCAAAAAGTGAACCAAATCCTAAGGGGGGCCAAATTTAGCAAATATAAGGGAAAATTTGCATCAATATATTATCCCAACGAACCCATGGGAGGACATAATTTCAAAACATAAAAACTAGGAAGGTGGAATTTGTGCTTCCTCCTAGTTTTAATTTAATCTGGCCCCACTTGACCATTTTTAATAGGTCCTTCTTTATTATTGTCCAAGTTGCTCAAAAAAAAAGATATGGATAATCCATAAGGTCTTGGAGAATTGTTAGGATACAGAGACCAAATTGCATATCTGACATCTCTTCCTGAATTTGATTTGACAGTAGTGATTTTTTCTCTTAAGTGATGGTTGTTGGGATATTTTCCAGGACTTCTTCAAAGCTTGTCGGTTTAGGGTTTGTTGTGTGAATTTGACGAGAATAGAGGACCTAGACAAAGGAATGATGTTGCAACTCCAACAAAAGAAGAAAAGGTAGAGGTGTAGGAAGCAGAAAATGTGTCAGAGATAGGATAAGTTATAATTATGAAGAAAGTGTTGATCAAACAAGAGAAGGAAGTTGTGGAGCGAGATCAAATAAAATATTTGCTTAGGATTTTTTGAAAAATACAAGGTAATTGTTTCAAATTTGTGATTAATAGTGGTAGCACAGATAATATAGTATCTACAAAGGTTGTAGAGAAGTTGAAATTGAATAAGCAGAAGCACCCAACACCCTACAAGGTGTCTTGGTTGTAGAAGGGACATCGGATTTTGGTTAATGAAAAATGTGAGGTTGAGCTACAGATTGGCAGCTACATTAAAAAAAAATATGTGATGTTATTCCCATGGATGTGTGTCACATTTTTCTTGGGGGACCATGGTAGTTTGACAAGAGCGTAGTGCATGATGACAAGAAGAATACTTATAAATTCCAAAAGGATGGAATCAACCATACTTTGTTGCCATTATAAGAAGAAATAAATTATGGGAGTAGCGATTCAATAACACTATTAATGAGTGGCAAGGGATTTCTACAACAGATGGAACCAAAAGAGGTAAACTTTTCTATTGTTTGTAAGCCTAGAATAATGATCACTGCTAGTACTATCTTTGATTTTCTTGTAGAGATTCAAGAGATGTTGGAAGAATATCATGATGTTGTATTGGATGATTTTCCAATTGAATTTCCACCATTGAGGAGTATCACTCAACACATTGACTTGATACCAAGAGCTAGTTTTCCCAATAAGGATGCCTACCACATGACACCCAGAGAAAATGAGGAGATAAAAAATCAGGTGCAAGATTTGTTAGATAAGGGATTGATTAGGGAGAGTCTCAGTCCATGTTTAGTACCCAAAATAATGACTCCTAAAAAGGATGGAGGATGGTGTATGAGCCTTGAATAATATTACCATCAAGCATCGTTTATCTCCTGCCATATATTGATGTTTTGTTGGACTGCATGAGTGGTGCAAGTTGGTTTTCCAAAATTGATTTAAAGAGTGGATACCATCAGATAAGGATTCGAGAGGGAGATGAGTGGAATACTGCATACACGACTAATGGAGGTTTGTATGAATGGATGGTCATGCCATTTGGCCTATCCAATTCACCTAGTACCTCTATGAGGTTGATGAATGAGGTACTGGAAGAGTTCATAGGGAAATTTGTTAATGTATACTTGAATGATATTTTAATCTATAGTCAGTCTAAGGAGGAGAATATGAGACATTTGAGGTATGTATTGGAAATGTTGCAACAAGAAATTTTCTTGTGAACTTGAAGAAATGTTCCTTTTTGAAGCTAGAGTTAGTATATTTAGGATTTGTGATCTCTAAAAAAGGAATGAAGATGGATCCGGGTAAAGTGAAAGCTATTATTGAATGACCCTCTCCTACAAATGTTTTTGAAGTCATGGGTTTCCATGGTTTAGCTAGCTTTCACAGGAATTTTATTAGAAATTTTAGCAAGATGTGAGCTACAATTGTAGAGACAATGAAGAAAAATCAACAACCATTTAATTTAATTGTTGAAGCTAAAAATGGGTTTCAGATATTGAAGAAAAAAATCATAGAGAAGCCAGTTCTTGCTCTTCCATATTTTAATAAACCCTTTCAAGTGAAAACTAATTCTAGTAATGATGCAATCGGAGAATTGCTCAACCAAGAGGATAGACCCATTATCTATTTTATTAAAAATTTGAATGAGTCTAGGATTAAATACACAACCTTTTATAAAGAGTTTTATGCAGTCGTTCAGGAACTAAAGAAATGGAAGCTTTATTCATTATCTAAAGAATTTATTTTATATACTAACAATCATGCTCTTCTGTATATTATGTAGTAGCCAAAATTGAACCATAAAAATATTATTGGGTTGAGTATTTGTAAATTTTTACATTTGTTTTAAATGACATCAGTGGTCAATCTAAAAAAGATACAGATGCTTTGATTAGGAGACAATTTTTGTTGTAGGAAAGTTAAAACCAGGTGCTGAGATTTGAGTTCATAAAGGAACTATATGAAAATGATGCATATTTTAAGGAGGCCTATGAAGCTAGTAAGAATCCAGCTTCCCAAGATAGGAGTCCATGGCTTTATTATATGCTTCAATATGGATTTCTTTTCAAGTGTAGAAAATCTCTAACACAACTCTGATACCACGTAGAAATTACACCAATGGATTCAATCTAATTATGCAATGTTCTAAAACAAGATATCGAATCCTTCTACAATATTTGCGGAATATAAATCACGATCACTCAATCACATCAAAGTAAGAGAAAGAATTAAATCAATTGCACAACACAAGATTTTCCTAGCGAAAGAAACTACTCAAAACCCCTCCATCTTTATTGTATAATCAACCAAGGAATCATGAAACGATACAATGCATGTGTGCTCACCACAACCTCATACACTCTACAAATTGTATTACATTGATCTAGGCAAAATTGGACCAATACATAGCTGACTTGCCCACCTTCAGCCTCCCTTGCTCACGCAATCCCTAGGAAAAATAATTCCTATTAAATAGGAATTCCAACCTTCCTTGACTACGCAATCCATCCTGGGAATCATGTGGCTTTATCATTGCGCTCGAGAAATTCGCTAATAATAAAACTAATAATTTACTTCCCTTTAACCTTTGTCTCAACTGGGTTGTCATCATAAATTACATGCATGCAACAATTAATTGTGAATCATCAGCTACTTGGTAGATCACTACTTGTGAATTAAATCTAATTTAATTCACTTGACCTTCCACTAGCTCATCACTCAGTTAGAACTAGTTAAATTTATTTTAACTCAATTAATTTGAGTTAACTGGTTGCACTCACACCACACTAGTGCTACAACTGCAACTAGACCATGTAAATAATAGAATCACTCTACATGCCTCACCTTTGACCCAACTCAAAATTCTTGAACTAGTTAAGTCTATCACACTTAGTTAATTATTACAAGTTTTTATGAGATAATATTACAATTTCTTGTCAAATTTATTTAAAAAATAGATGCCCACATTTAGCACTAATGTTTCACTGAATTACTCACTCATGTGTGACTAGAATCCCACACTAGTATGTGGTGCATTTTCTTGTTGAATTTCAACAGCAAGAACAATCAGTTGTGCATTCCAAAAAAAATTATGAGGGAGAACCTAATCAAGGAGAAACACAGTAGAGGCCTTGGAGGACATTTTGGGCAAGACAAGACTTATGAAATGTTTAAGAGGAATTATTATTGGTCAAAGTTGATATTTTATGTAAAAATTTTGTGAAAAGATGTAGAGTCTTCCAATATGCCAAGGGAGGGGGTTGGAACACCAGATTATATACACCATTTCATATTCCAGAGAGACCTTGGGATTAAGTAGGTATGAATTTTTTTTTGGGATTTCCTAAGACACATAAAGGTAGTGATTCTATATTTGTGGTTGTAGATAGGTTTGCAAAAATGGCTCATTTTATTCATTGTACTAAGACTAGTGATGCTAGTCATATTGCTAATATGTTCTTTAAAGAAGTAGCGAGGCTAAATGTAATCCCCAAGAAAATTGTTATACATAGGGATACTAAATTTTTTGGGACTCTTTTGGAGAACATTGTGGAAGAAATTTGGCATATAACTACAATTTATCTCAACATATCACCCAGAAACTGATGGTTAGACTGAATTTGTGAATAGAAGCCTTAGAAACATTCTGAGCAACCTAATTGGAGACTAAACCAAACAGTGGGATCAAATTTTATCTCAGGTTGAATATGCTTACAATGACACTCTTAATAGAAGTACATGACAAAGTCCTTTCCAAATTTTCTATGGAATGAACCCAAGAGGGGTACATGATGTTGGCTCAAGGGGTCCTGACCCAGGTTCAGTGTGCAAGGTTTGCCAACAAACCCCTATACTACTGGCCCTTTCGGAAGTGACCTGCTTGCGTAGGTCAAAGTCTCACCCGAAGTAGTATGGGTGGGTGTTGGAACTAGGTTTCTGCACCCTGAGAAAGGATAGGTAAGGTGAGCAGAGCTGCGCTAGGCCCTGTAATTCCCAGATTACCTTGTTCTGCATAGGGTCAATTAGGTCTCTATTCACATCCACGTGCGCTAGATCTATAATTATATGCTTTTACGATAGTAGCACAACATTACATAAACAAAACAGAATAGATCCAGATACAGAAACACACTTGCACAGATCTTCGCAGCTTAAAGACAGAAAATGCACAATGCAGTAATTACCAACAATTCACGTAAAGAGTACTCACAGATTCAGTTCTCTATCAACCTTTCTTATTCATTCATTCATCAATTCTTCCTTACAATTCCCTTCCCAACCTGCGCACACAGCAGCAGGGTCCGCACACAACTGGACTTGGATCTCTACGCACGCAGCCAGCAGGAGTCCTTTCCCCAAAAACCCAAACAGATAGCTTAAACCATAATTCACATCAATAGCTCATCATTTCTCTGCCTTACAATACAAAATTTTTCTCTATTTATAATAATCTAGCCTAGACTTTCCTATGGTCTGAAAACCGTGGTTTTAGGACCCCTGGTTTACCCTTTTACCCATTACAATGCTTTTGGGGCTTTGACCCACCCCAAAACCCCTGCGCTAGAATAAATCTAATCAAAAGTATTCAAAATGGACCAGTTTTACAGCTTGTAGGACATCCTGTTCCAACAGTCCCCCAACACAATCTTGTGACTCGTCCTGAGTCACTACGGTGGTGAGGCCTCGATCTATGCATGAAAGGTATCAAGAGCGCGAAGTAGCAGAGGGATCACTTCCTGACTCTGGGCAGCAGCTCGTTGTGCTATGTTGATAAGCGTCAGGGAGGCAGGGCCATCTGGAGCCATGGTAACCTGTTCTAGCAGCCAGTGGAGGCATGCAATGGTGGTATGAGCATCCTGGGAGAGCTGGAGGGCAGTTTCGGCCCATGGTTTCAATCATTTTCGGACAACATGCTTGGTGCAGCGAAGGTTCGCAATCGTGTCCATGACGGCTAGATGCTGCGCAGAGACATTGGAGGGTGAGGAAGCTCTAACCTGATCAAAAGCAGCTTCCGCCTACCATAAGTCTTCCTGGATATGCTGAAGCATAAGATGGTGCTCGACTGTTGTCCAGAGCTGCGTAGCTGTTTCGACCAACTTCGCGCCCTGAGTACGCTGCTCCTGAATAATATTTGTTGTGTCTGCGACCAATGTAACCCACTGTGCCCGTACTACCAGAGGTATTTCACCCTGTTGTCGGGCAGCCCGGTCTCAGTGACAGACCTCTTACAACACCGTAGTGTATAATCCTTTTAGTGCCTCGCGAGATAGCTACGCCAAATTTATTTGTATGTCCGAGGTGGTTGGAGCATGATCGTGAACTAGGATAGTGCGAGGGAGAAAACAAATATGGCTTCCACTGGTCGGAAATCTGGGGCTACGGAGAAGTCACAACATATCCCTATATCTCAGCATTCCTTCCAGGCGCAAGACTAGTCCTGACCTGATTGCGACACTGCTGGTGGGGGACCGTGATAATAGTGTACCTTCCTCTGTTGTATCATCCGAAGCCATCCAGCTGGGTCTCGCGGTCGTCCCTGGGGTGCGAAGGTCAGGAACTGCTGTCGCGCAGCGATGGTGCCTCTTCGTGCAGGGTTCGCAGGAAATTCCTTCTGCCAAGGGCCAACGACCAATAATTTGATCAAACTCGGCATCCCCAGGCCCTCTCAAGATGATATCTGTGGGTGCTGAACGGGCAGGCACCGAAGCATTTGGTGGCTTAAGGACCGTCATAGAAACAACAGGACGATCATCCCAGAAAATGTCAATGATCCCAGTAAGCTAGTGGGTGGATAATAGGGGCATGATGTAGATACAATATGTAGCCTGGCGCGAATTTATCCTGCTAACTGCACACTGTCCGGAGCTATCAAGTGGCGGAGTAACCCGTATGCGAAACTTACCATCGATCATTCGGATCAAACTTACCATAAACGACTGCATTGATGGTCTGCTGCCCATTTTTCATAACTGTAAGGTTCATTTTCTATCAAAGTGGGGTGGGCTAATGATCGTTATTCGTACTTGAGGGCTCTCCCACGGATCATCAGACCTTGGATGACGCCTGCGTGCTATTCGCGTACCCTGAATTAAGGTTGACACTAGGTGTTTCGTAACACGGTTCAGGTACCAGTGCAACAATTTGGTCACCAAACTTCTCGATCAATGTGCCTTTCCCTTGGTCAGGACATCCCTGTACGACAGGGCTGCATCAAGTGTCCTCGTGCCATCTGTTACTTGAAGTGTTCGCAAATTCTCCCAATTGCACGTGGGTTCAGGCAGCTCCATTTTCGAATGCAAGTCTAGGTCATCGGTAACCAGGTGAGCCTATTCGGGTGGGCTCCTATCGCACCCTTGAGTTTCATATGTCAGCAAGTATCTACGTAGGCCTACTAACGTCGGGACCTGTCTGTCAGCTGGGGTCCCCCAGCGCGGGATCATCCTACTCCAACACTCTTCCCAAGTGAGGAATCCCAGCCCTTGTGTAGGTGCTCCACGCAAGGTTAGTGGCAATGCCTCTAGCCTGCATTCCTTGGGAATTTTAGTTTCAAAAAACTTCATAATACCACTTGCGTCATCATGGTAGGGCAGGTTTCTTCCCTTGGTAGAGATGCGACGAAAATACCTGGAGGTCCGAAGACATCGTAGCGCCGAAACCTCGTGCAATCATCCTTGCCAGTTTTCCAGTTCCTCATTAGAGTCGGACAAACATTCATTGTCCTTTTCCCAATAGAGTACTCCTTCAGCTGTGTGGTTAACCCGATCTTCGTCCCACACAATCAATTTGTAGATATGATCTATTTCTTCCTCCTCGTAGGCTAGCTCTGTATACCGCACACCTTCTGCTGGATCTAGTGCCACTATTACACGCATACCGTTGTTTTCAAACACCATGCTACGCTTTTTGAGATTGATGTCACCCCCCATGTCTATAGCCCAATCCAGTCCTAGGAGTGCAAGGTAGGGATCCACATCTTCCACAATTTCTATTACTTCAAAGCTAGCTAGGACCCTTACCCATGTGATATCAACCATGAATTTTGGTAGCCTACCCAGAGGAATGATCTTTTGTTGATTTTCCATTCGCAGCTGGATGGTTGACCATTCTAATTTAGGCTCTCCCATTCGTTGCCATGTCTGCTTTGGTAATACATTCGCATCCGATCCAAGATCTAAGATAACTTGATCCATCTCGTAGTCACCAATATACGCAGTCAACCGCATTTCTCTTCCAGTGCGTTTCTTAGAGCTGTATAGTTTGTGTACATCCTTGGTCCTAGGAATCAAATTGGGCCGAGCTGCATAGGTATTCAATATTTCTTGGAGGTTCTCTATGGCCTGCGGGTTTCGTAGCAGCTTCAGACATGCCTTCAGAAAGGGCTCAACCCCTTCCTCTATCTTGAGGTGCATCGGCAGCGGTGCGGGGGCTGCCAGTGGTTCTTGTTCTTTGAAATTAACTCCTTCCCAAGAGGCAAGCTCCTCCTTTGCTCCCTGGGTTCCCATCCTACTATGTGTCATGACTTTTACACTCGGATCTGCATTCCTTAGCTCGGTTTTAACTCTTTGCACATTCTGCGTAGGGGTGGGTTTTTTTTCCTGCATCTTGGCTATTAAAATTGGGAAATCCTCCACCACATGGTCCAGCTGCCTACAATACTTGCACGATGGCCTGGTGGGATTTTGGAATTCTCTGGCGAAGTGTCCTATCTCCCCGCAGTTATAACAGATTAGTTGCCCACGTCCTCATCCTGCGCTTCCTCCCCGACCTCCTCTGCCTCTGGCCGGTGATCCCCCAAAGTGCGCAGAAATTCTTGGCGACACAGGGTCTAAATGTACCCTATACAAGTTCCCACGATCTATCATCAAGTCATAAGTACGACAGTTCTGCTCATTGTGTCCCACCGACCGGAAAAATCTGCACCATTTTTGCTTCAGTTTTGGGACATACGCACCTAGCCGAGGGCAATGGTTCGTATCATGCAGTCCTGCTACAAGAAATTCGTCACACCACATCACAGGTCCACTTGAGCCTAGTTGTGATAGGATGGGTTCCCTACTTTCTCCTGGGCGTACTAGACTAGGTCCTCCCACTTGCATGTAATTCGCCAGTAAAGGGCACTGATCCTTTGTATGGCCAGATACCTGACATCGTATGCACCATAGATCTGCACAACCGCCCTTTCCTCGCTCCTTTCGTAGGTTCTGTATTTCCATATGCATAGCCCCAAGCTATTCCTAAATTCGTTGTACCCCTATCAACGTATCCTCTTGGGGTGCAACTTCTAGTTTCATAACGACTTCCCAACTTTCTCCTGCAACTCAAAGGTTTGATGACTCATTGGCATGCATAGGTGAGGTAACAACATAGCAATGAACCATTATGTATGTTGTCTATCATCATACTCGAATCCACCTTCCCTGATTGCTTTCTTCAATCACTGATCAACCTCCCACACCGACCCAGACACACCTTTTTTGAAGTCCTTTACTTCTCCTACCAGCTGGGAATAATATTTTGGCTTTCAGAACTGTTGCTTCAGAGCATCCTTGATATCTTGAATGGATGCACTCCCATTATAGGCAATGTATCACATATACCAGTCCAGGGCCCTATCCTCGAATGCCAAATACAGCTACGCCCTCTTTACTATATCATTTTCCACATTTTGCGCAGTCCAGACAGAGTCTGCAACAAACCAAAACTGGTCCATATCCTCATCCCCTACCCCTTTGAAGGTAGGCAGTTTCAGGCGCGTCGCCATATCACTGTTTAGCGGGGGTCGTGGTATGGGTGAATTCTTACCTTTGTACGGCCTGGGTGGCGGTGTAGCCAGGGGATCTTGTGCAACTGGTTCTTGCAACAGATTATAGGTGGATCTCCCTCCGTCAAGGTTGGTCTGATAGTATTTACCACTGCGTGTTGCACTCCCGTCTAGATCTGAGGTCATTCAGTTAGTATGACTACACAAAATGCTATTTTCACACAGTAATATCTTAATTAGCAACGGTAATGTTCTTAGAAATTTGCCCCGGAACCCTTTAAAGAATCGTCGTTCGGCCTCAAAGTATGAGACAAACTAATCAATGGAAAATTCTGTCACAAATCCTCCTAGCACACTGTCCACCCAGTGATCTATTGTGTGCGTGATAGTATTATCAGTTTTTTCTAGCTGCTGGATCAACTCTGGGTTCCACTGAGTGACTCGTTCGTCCTTTCAGCACTTCTGGAATTCTACGAGTCTAGCCATCCACTCTTGAAGCTTGATCGCAAATGTTACAAAGAATATTTCGTAGCTTTCTGTAAGAATGTACCTATTTTTCCACCTTTCTACCATTAACTTTTCGCTGCGATTTTATTTTACTGCGAATCCCTGGATCTGCTTTTCGAACCAGTCTTCAATTTCCTTTCTTTCAAGCTTCCAATATTCTCTTATCATTACCCTATCTCTTTCTCAAGATTCTCCAGGTCCCGGCAATGGAACCATTTTTTGGCTCGAGGGGTCCTTACCCAGGTTTGGTGTGCAAGGTTTGCCAACAAACCCCTATACTACTGGCCCTTTCAGTAGTGACCTGCTTGCGCAAGTCAAAGTCTCACCCGAAGTAGTATGGGTGGGTGTTGGAACTAGGTTTCCACACCCTGAGAAAGGATAGGTAAGGCGAGCAGAGTTGTGCTAGGCCCTGTAATTCCCAGATTACCTTGTTCTGCGTAGGGTCAATTAGGTCTCTATTTGCATCCACGTGTGCTAGATCTATAATTATATGTTTTTACAACAGTAGCACAACATCACATAAACAGAACAGAATAGATCCAGATATAGAAACACACTTACACATATCTTTGCAGCTTAAAGACAAAAGATGTACAATGCAGTAATTACCAACAATTCACATAAAGAGTACTCACATATTCATTTCTCTATCAACCTTTCTTATTCATTCATTCATCAATTCTTCCTTACAATTCCCTTTTCAACCTGTGCACAGAACAGCAGGGTCCACACACAGCTGGACTTGGATCTCCGCTCACACAGCCAGCAAGAGTCCTTTCCCCAAAAACCCAAACAGATAGCTTAAACCACAATTCACATCAATAGCTCATCATTTCTCTGCCTTACAATACAAAATGTTCCTCTATTTATAATAATCTAGCCTATACTTTCCTATGGTCTGCAAACTGTGGTTTTCGGACCCCTGGTTTACCCTTTTACCCATTACAATTCTTTTGGGGCTTTGACCCACCCAAAACCCCTGCGCTAGACTAAAGCTAATCAAAAGTATTCAAAATGGACCAGTTTCGCAGCTTGTAGGAGACCTTGTTCCAACACATGAACTTAGAAATTTGGGAAGAACAGAACAAAGGAGTGCAACGGGAGAATATTTTGCCACAACCATACAAGAAATCCATAACCAAGTCAAGTAGAAGATGTTTGAAATATCCTTAAAGTATAAAAGCATAACCTATTTGAAGACAAGAGAGAAAATTTTGAAGTTGGGGACCTAGTACTTGCACACTTGAGGAAGGAAATATTTCCCAAAGACGAGTACAACAAATTGAAAAAAAGATAGGACCCTAAAAAATTGTGAAGAAATTTTCTACCAGTTATTATGAACTTGAACTTCCACCTAGCATTGGAATTACACCTATTTTTATCGTAGCATAACTATATAAGTATGAGCCTGAGACAGAACATTCAATAAGTTACAATCAAGAAATCCAATGGGAGAAGCAATTTCCCGCAAATGAAACTTTACAACCTAAGAAGGTTATGGATAAGAGAATGATCAGGAAGACAAGGGACAAGGAATATTATGAATACTTGGTTAAATGGAAGAACCTGCCAGTGTCAAAAGCAACTTGGATGACTTCCACACTCTTACAGAAAGGTGGAAAATCCATTGAAAAGCTTATCAACAAGAGTTCATGAAATCTTGTTTCCTTGGGAGCACGATGCAAGGGCATCCATAATTTCTCTTTGAACGAGAGGTCAAAATATTTTACTAGAGGAGTTGGTTCCTCAAAGATTATATTGTTAACCCATAATTTTTTTTAATTTTCCAAATTATACAAATTGTTTTAGTTTAGGTATATTTTCTCTAAAACGATCCTTTGATCCTATTCCGGATGAATGTAAATTTATAAGTTTTTATTAATGGAAAAGAAGTGTGCGTGAAGGAGTGTACTAATTTTTTCCTTCAAGAGCTCTGTATTCATCCTTTTGAAGTCTTTAACCATTATCACAAAATCCTGTGATAACCCTGTGTTTGCTTAGTGAACCTCAAATTCTTTTAATTCCCAACATCCACATTGGAACAATTACAGGAAGGAGGAGAAGGGAGAAAGGATACCCTAGAAATATCATAGAGCCAAACAGAAGAGCTAGAAGAGAGTAGCGAGTCGAGAGGAGCCAAAGGGTCAGAAGTGAGATTACGCCTAAAAAATTCCAAGACTTATCCAATTTCATCCATTTGGAAAATAATGTCAATTATCGGAGCCAGGATCGTCTCCAGATAGAATCTCATAACAAATATCTAGCCGACAGTCTAGGAAACTCCAATCCCATAATTATTTTAACTTAAGTACCGAGACGATTTATTTTTGAGAGGAGTTCGTCAATAGATGAGAGTGAGAGATAGAAAATTATATTTTACCTAAAGTTTTCATCCCATAGGTGATACCCAGAGGAATTGACTAGAACCCCAAATCTAAGCGACCAGGTAGAGAGTGACAAGGACATGTCATCCCAGAGTATTGAAGATTTCATATTATAATAGGGTAGTGGCCTGGAAGTCTGGAGAACCTATAGGTTACAATATGGTGCAAAAAATTTTAGCACTGAGTTGGAATGGATCGGGTAGAGCCCACCCAACCATTGCTTATCCCGACAATGTAATCTGGAGCGCCCAAGGATATGCGTCGGGATTTAGAGACTGGGACATGTCAGCACTGTTATTTAATTTCCCACTATTTATTTTTATTTTCCACTATGAATTTTAATAATGCTTGGAATATACACACTTAGTGTATAGTGCTAGGTTATAACGCTCGACTCCAAGGTTTATTTTCAAGAATTTTGACTCCTGGGGATATAAAGACAAACTTGGACTCAATGGTTTTGTTAAGCGCCTTTTCAAAAATGGAACCAACTCCTAAGGGGGGGGGGGGGATTTGAAAATATAAGGGCATATTTGCATCAATATCTTATCCCAGCGAACCCATGGGAGGACATAATTTCAAAACATAAAAACTAGGAAGGTAGAATTTGTGCTTCCTCCTAGTTTTAATTTAATCTACCCCCCCTTGACCATTTTTAATAGGTCCTTCTTTATTATAGTCCAGGTTTCTCAATAAAAATATATGGATAATCCATTGGGTCTTGGAGCACTGTTAGGATATAGAGACCAAATTGCAGATCTGACGTCCTCTTCCTGAATATGATTTGACAATAATGAGTTTTTCTCTTGAGTGATGGTTGTTGGGATATTTTCCAGGACTTCTTCAAAGCTTGTCAGTTTAGGGTTTGCTGTGTGAAGTTGACGAAAATGGAGGGTAGATTCATTTTTGATGTCTTATTTTTTCCTCTATGAGAAGCCCTTGCACATTTTTTATGGAGCTTATGTTATTCTTGAATCTTTTACCTTTGTGCTAATTGTGAAAAAATGAGGTGTTTTTATCACTTGAGTTTAACCATAAGCTTTGAGATTTCAACCTCCACTTCTCTTCCTCATTTCTATAGCTACAATAAAATTTCTTATATGTTTCTATTTCCTAGGCCTGCAAAGTAAGATTTTCCTCCTCTTCTTAAAGTATTGGTTGGATGTTTTCCAACTCTTGCTGAAGCTTCTTTTTTTCTTTTTCCTGTTCCTGGTAGATTTTTTGGGACCATTGTTTTAGGGATTTCTTAGTTTCTTTAATTTTAGTATCCAAAATATAGCTTAGCGACCATTTTTTTTTGGTGTTCCATGCATTCTTGATTAGTTCCATATTTTTCTCTTTTTGTAGCCATAAAGGATTGAATCTAAAAGGGAGAGGACCTAGATTGTTCTTTTTGGTGAATGAAATGCAGACTGGCCTATGATCTATGTGGCAAAGGCCAATATTTTTTACGATAATTCTTCAGATCCTCATAACAAATCATAGTGGATGAGGAAATTATATAAAATCTCTTTGATGTTCCCTGGTCCTAATCTTCAATTACTCCAAATAAACCTACCATTGGATGGCTTGACATCTACAAGACTATGATCAATCATAATTGATTCCAATTTCTCTCTTGAGGGGTCGAGAAGATAAGAACCTCTTATTTTTTTGACTTCATTTAAAATGAGATTGAAGTATCCTGCTACAATGTGATCTTTGGAGGAGGATTTATCTAGATGATTGGAGAGAGAATACCAACATACCTCTTTATCTCTATAGTGCCTCAGAGGGTAGAGGTTGATGAGTTTATAAACTTTCCTGTGTCTTTTTGTCTCAAAGTAGAGAGAATATTTGTTTTTTCTAAGAATATTTCCATTATTTCCATCTTATTCTCATTCCATAGAGTGCATACACCCCCTGAGGCCCCTCTTGAACTGATTCCATTTCTTTGGTATTATTTTTTTATTTTTTTTGAAAAAAGGAGAGACATCTTCCTCTGATAGTTTGGTCTCCGGGATCATAATGATATTGGGCTTTCCAAAATTGACTAAATCCTTAATTCCATTTATTTTCATTTTGCTACCCATACATCTACAGTTCTAGGGGATTGCAATTTTTATTTACTTTTTTGGGGGTTTACATGTTCTTTTTCCTTCCCTTCTTGACCTATATTTTCTTTCCCATTTCTGGTTTCTTTAGAAAAGCAACCTTTCCTAGGGCTTTATGTTTTTTTGTCGCTTCTTCCATTGCTTCCTTATTCAACTTCCTTCCTAATTTCCTTTATGGGGGCTCTTGATTAGAAGGATTTTCTTTTTCTTTTCTTTCTTGTAAGTGCTCTAGCATAAGAGGGGAAAATTTGAGTTGATTTATCCATGGGAGGGAAACCTTCTTGACGGGGGTCAAAGAAAGAGGGTCCTTGCGGTTCTTGAGGCACTTCATCAAAAATAGAAGTATGAGATGGGATTTATTCAAGGATATCCATTGAAGGAATAAATTCCTGATGTTGCTGAGATATAATTAAAGCTATGGAGTTAGAGATAATATTCTTGGGTTGTTTTGCATTTTCAATTTCTTTAAGAATTTCTAGCAGTAGGTTTGTAAGAACAAAGAAATCATTGATTGTTAATGAAGTTAACTTTGGTGCTCGATCAAAAGGAATGAAGGAGCAAGTGATGTTTACTATGGGGTTTTTTGAGGAGGATTGGGTTGAGTTTTTCTTCGAAGGGGGCCCTTTGGGGGGATTATTTTTTTTTTACTAGAAGTTTGCAATTGATCTTCCTTCAGTTCCTAACTATTTTTAGATCAAACTTTTGGGAAATTATTTGTGAAATGATTGTATTCATGACATATATTACATTAAACGAGAATTTGTTATATTACATCTATTGGATATGAGAATAATTTTCCACTGTAAACTTTACTGCTTTTGGTAGGCCATTTTCAAGGTCAACTTCAACACATATTCGAGAACACACTTACATCTCGTCTTTTGGTTCATATTTTTTGATGAATTTTCCAATTTATTTTATAGCACTGTCTCCCCAGCAATACAGTGGTAGATGTGAAATTCTTACCCAAAATAGTACTGCATTTGATGTGTTCGAATTTGGGTCAAAATATGGAGTCCACCAATTTAAATAGAGTCCTCTCATTTCCATGAAGTATGGTCCACTTTTGAAGATGATAACTCTATCTTCTTTGGCTTAAAAAATTAAAGTATAATAACCTCTTCCACAAAGATAGATTCCAATTCACCCTTTTAGATTTTGTTTCCAATTCTTTTCAACCCATCTAGTTGTCGGCCTTAGGGAGGGCCATAAGCTAGTGAAATGACCAAATCATGCTCACTCAATACATGATAAAGCTAATTTTCGAGGAATTGTCATAGGAAGGACGATTACAAGGATGGAGTCTAGCTTCTTGAAAAAAATTGAAACAACGGGTTGTGGATGGGGAGGAAGAAGAGAGTTCACTAGAGAGCTAAAGGAAACAAATACAATATTAAGAAAGGGAGGCACAGGATGGCAATCCCCCTTAGGGTCCATGGAAAGGAGAAGGAGTAAGAGCGAAATCTATAGATTGCAAGGAAAAAAATCAGGAGAAATTTTAACATTAATGGATGATTTGATCATTTTATGTTTGTCACATATGCTATGCCAATTTATAAATAGTTGTCAGATATGTTTTTAGATGAAAAAAAAACATTTTATATAATATCAACTAGTACACCAGTATTTGATGTACCAACTAACACCATTGGGGCCCACAATCCTTTTTGTGTTTCATCTCTCAAGGTCAGGTTGTTGGATTTTTATGGTTTCCTCATTGTTTCTTATGTTAAAAAGGGCCCTTCGTCCTCATTATAATGTGCTATGGTGAATGCGCATAACCGTCACATCTATTCTCCAATATAAACTACCACCATTCAAGCGATTTTGTTTCATTATGAAATTTGTTATGCAACCAGATAAGAAAATAAAATAAAAGATAGATCAATACTTGAAAATTATCCTCTTCGAGGGGGAAACCTCATTTAAATCACATAAACAAACAATTATTAGATGATACTAATGAGAATACCTCCTTGGTATATATATGATTCTAAGGGGTCACAATATAACCAGAGCCTACATAACAATAATAATGTAATGGTACAACAATAACAATAGTGGGGTTTTATGGGGATCAACAATAACAAGATGGGGGCTACACTAACAATAACAATAAGGGGGATACACTAATAATAAAAATAAGTGGGATACACCGATAATAACTATAAGGGGGCTACACTAGTATTATAGGGACCTAGCATGCCTCTCTCCTTCAAAAAAGTGTTGTCCTCAATGCTTGAGTAGTTATGCATGTGTTTGTATAAATTTTTCATCCTCCCATGTGAAATATTTAACGGGTAAGTTCTTCTACTTAATGAGATACTCTGAAATGGATTTATTATGTAGTTGTCAGGTTATTATTTTTTTGATTGCTTTAGGCTCCACTATGATTTTTCCTTCTGTTAGGGTCCTATAATAATAGGATTCATAATTTTGAATGGGCTCTGTTAAAATCTTGAAATTTTGTACATACCTTTGCTTTCTGCAAATGTATTCCCAAATTAAAAAATGAAAAGAGGGTATGTCCTAAAAGAACAATCAAAGGAAAAAAAGAAACAAAGATCAAAAGAATATTAAATATGAACCCCATCAAAAATATATCATGAAAGTGTTGCAAGTTCAAATGCCACTACTATTAGTTTACTTTTGCAAATAACATTGTGTGCAGCTTGTCCTAAATGCCACAATCCATGAGGGTCAAACATCGTAATCTTGAACTTTCATGCTTTAAATTTCATGTTGTTAGATAGAGAATAAATATCTAGCCAAACAGTTTAATATTGGCAATCAGTAGTTAGGTAGAGAATAAATAAGGAGCTCAACAGTTTAATCTGAGCCCTTGGAAGTAATAAGGTTAGAATTAAATAGTTTGTTGTTAAAATGAAAATAAAAAGGGTCTACAAGACAAAATGCACCCAAATAAAGGAAAAAATGGTAGAATAAATGATGGGTAGGAAGAAAGCAGTTTCACAAGGCATGGATAAAAATCATTTGTTATATTACTAATTTCCCTCCCCACAATGTGTTCCAGTACTAAATCCTTCAGTCATAAAGGCTCAGAGCATTTATTTGACTTTTGGTGGGACCGGACCCATGTCCTAATGAATGATTGACACCAAGGTATTGGATTCCACCTCATTGAAACCCTTCCCCTTCATAAAAAACCCTTTTCCCTTAACATCACTCATTTTACCCTACTAAAACCCCTTTTCCTGAGTCAAAATTCATATTCACCTTTGGAAAAGTAAAAAACCCCTAAAAATGCACTTATCCTAGGTTTTCAATTGTAAAATGTTAACATTGGGCCCCCACTATGAAAATCCCACCTAAAATCATGTTTTAACACTATCTTAAGTGTATTTTATTTCCCACATTCATTTCATTTTTTAACACTAACATAATGTATTAACTCCTTTTATATACCTTTTATTCCGTATTAATATAATTCTCGCATATATAATATTCCCAACCCATATTTTTACTTTAACATATGGTGTAATACTCCCCACATGTTATATATCCCGGTCCCACTATATATAACCCCCGCGATTTCTAATATCATATTTACCCGCATCCCCTTTGTTAATACATTAACCTACACCTATCATAATAAACCCCGATTATGAATTAAACATTAATTTAATACTTAATAATCTCCCACACCATTGAAATCCCCTGGCCCCATGCCATTTGACATTGCAACTTCATCGTGTCATCCTAGTCGTTCGCTTTCACCCGCTAGATCTAATGGTGGATATTGGCTATCGCATGTTTCATTCCGCGATGGTTAACCAACCCCAATGCTTGCGAAAAGCATGCTTTTCAAGATTTCTCTCACCTCCACGTGTCATATTTATTTTGGATCGCATCAATCCTTCCAATTCCACTTACCATATTTGCTCGATGCGAAAACCACCATTTCATTGTGAGATAAACCACTGGTTTACCCCATGCATAGTGCGTTAAATAACTCATCCACTGCAACAAGCTACCATTCCATTCTGTGCTAAAGGAAATAAGCCAATATAAAAACCCTCGATGCCACATGCTAAAACCTATCTACACCCTACACTATGCGGTAAATCCAATATAATTAATCTATTGTGTCATCTAATACCCATTGTTCTATCCATAACTTATTTTGTTTAAACTGTGAATTTGCAACAGAAAGACCTGAAAGATCATTGCCGCTCGAATCAAAAGCCCCCTGCTGTGGCTAGAACTCATTTCACTGGATTTCTAGTTCCCTGAAGCCACTATTTTCTTCCCTTCAAGCCTTTGTTTCATTAATTGTTGTTTTGTTTTGCAGGTTATTAGCCGAAGGAGAATTTGGAAAAACAGTTGATACTAGTTCAAACTGTTTATTCCAAAAAACTCACAAGGAAATGAATTCAAATGATTTTCCTTAAATGAAAGAATCCAAGAAATAGAACAGAAAGAAATCATTTATTCAAAGAGAAAAAAAAATTCACAAGTGGTTAGAACAGAGGATGAAAACGTTTCCATCGGCAACTCTCCAAGACATATTTTACGCACTCTTACTGTAAAAGGTAAAAGTGAAAAGGTAACAGAGCAGTCAAAGTAAAACAATAAAAGTAAACATGGAGGAAGTAATGGTTAAACTAAGATGAAAACACTTTTACCAGCAAAAATGAATTTTATCCGAAGTAAAAGTCAAAACATTTAAAATAACAATAAGGCTAAAATATGAAAACAGAGTAGGAAAGGACATTTTCCAGAAATTTCATGTTTAACTCAAAGTTTTTCAAAAACTATTGTGGCTAATCCAAGATGAATTTTGAAACACTGGAGGAGGTTTATGTTCCTAAGATACCATCCTACAAAAACCTATCTCACTTTATGCACAAGTATTACGGAATGATAGATACATGCACATCTTCATAGCCTATTTTTCAGACTGTGCAAAGTTTTGTTTTACACATATTTTTGCAGAGCTTATTGTGAACAACTGGAGAGGAATTTTAGGAAACTAAGAGATTTTTATCTCAGTAACGTATTTATCTACAATAACCTCTTTCATGTTTTACATATCTATCCCAAATTGAGATATAAAAAGGTATCAAGGGACCCTAATGTTGCAGAATTTCTGGAGAAAAACACACAAAGGAAGGAGATAGTTAGTGACTTGGAAGCCTCATCATCAACCAAGAGTTTCTATCAAATTCGAATTTCTCTTGTTTGTCACCATCAATCCATAAATATACTGCCAAATAGATTCATTATTTTTTAGTGTCCTTTATTTAAGTTCTATTTATGTAATATAGTTTGAGATATTTGTAAACCAATCTTGACATTTTTCAAGATATTCTAGTTTAGAATTTGTATAAATAATTCATCATTTGAAGTATTGAGTGTGGATTAATTGTTGAACATTTCTGTAATTATAATTTTTTGAATCGAAGGTTTTTTGTATCAATTTCAAGTCAGCAAACTGGATCATAGGAAATAAAGCATCATATTACAGGATTCATGTGTTGGGCCACTGCAGTGAAGTATTTCACTTGTTATCTTGTCAATTTTCTTATATTTTCCATCTATGCATTAATGTGTTCTAAATTTTAATGATAAATCAGGAATTCTATTTCATAATTTGTTAAAAGCACTCTGTTTTGACTGATTTACATTTATATGTTTTTAACTGATATCTAGATTAGGAAATCTTTAATTTCTCCCTAGTTTTGATTGACCTCTTCCGTTTCACTCCTAATCCGAATTTAAGAACCCTTAATTTCTCTTTTATCCTGATCAAAAACATTTCACCATCAGCCTTGAAGATATGAATTAAATCAGCTATCTTGCCCTGTAAAAATTTACCTTTAGACCTTGATCCTGATCTGACTGCTTGACACATTGACTCCATTTTCCCAATGGAAAACAGATCTATTACTATCCATCTCAGTAAGTGATTTCACCACCAAATCAAATCAAAATCCAAAAAACCAATTTTCCCTATATAACTATCCTAAAATAAAATATAATCAACAAAGTTAAATCATAGAGAGAGAGCCCTATGAAACAACTTTAAAGCCATCAATAATCAGCAGTATTTAGGTATTGTGATTGACAACAAAGAAGATAATGAAACTCTTGATCAAGATTTTTCAGTTTCACAAGTATAGTTATCAAATTTTATTGAAATATCTGATCAGATGACACATGAAAGTTCCATACCACTATGTTTTGAATCATTTCATCTTTTAAAGGAAATGTGGTATAACATCTTTAAAGAAAAGGATGAGCAACTTGTTGAAGTTTATGAAGTCCCATGGAATTCTATATGCCATAGGTTGTAGCAATTTTCCCAAGTTTTTCATGATCCAATAGCTAATATGTTGGATATTGAATGCATTCAAAGCCTGCCTTCATTAACTAACTATGAGTTTCAATATCAAGATGATAAAGGTTTCAGTAGTCAAACATTACAATCAGTAGAAATATCATCACAAAGTTTATCTGAAATTTTTCAGGGATATAAAGATGAAAATAAAATTTAAGTTTCATGGCATGGAGGCCATCCAGAACATATGTACAATTGTTTAGATCAGTTAAAAATTAGTGTATATATCATGGAATATCATTTTGAAAATTTTCTAGAGTCAACAAATCAAGTATTTCATTATCCTCTCATTTGTTCATAAGTTTCTAAAAGGTTGCATAATTATAGTTTTGATAATCAACAAGAAAATGCAGCAAAATCTATCAAAGTACATAATGCTTCAATGGTTGAATTGATTGTTTCATTTTACCTAACCAGCAGTTTGACAGCTGATAAGTAGGTAGGATTTTAGCTTATTTCAGTTTTGATTTTTTAGCTAGTTTGAAACAATTCATTAAGATTTGAAGCCATGGAAAAGGCCCTAAGACATTGATGATTTAGTAATATGGTTTGAAGGTTGTAGCACCTTTTAGTCTCAGATCAGATTTCAGTTTGCAGAAAAAGGTGTAAATTCACTTCAAGATTTTTCAGTCACAGCATATGCATGTTTGGGATTGGACCAATGAATCAGGAAACTATTCGATGGTGTTCTTGACATCTCACAAGGAGGTGCCATCTCCATGTGAAGCCACTGTTAGGGTCCTATAATAATAGGATTCATAATTTTGAATGGGCTCTATTAAAAACTTGAAATTTTGTACATACCTTTGCTTTCTGCAAATGTATTCCCAAATTAAAAAATGAAAAGAGGGTATGTCCTAAAAGAACAATCAAAGGACAAAAAGAAACAAAGATCAAAAGAATATTAAATATGAAACCCATCAAAAATAGATCATGAAAGTGTTGCAAGTTCAAATGCCACTAATATTAGTTTACTTTTGCAAATAATATTGTGTGTAGCTTGTCCTAAATGCCACAATCCATGAGGGTCAAACAACTTAATCTTGACCTTTCATGCTTTAAATTTCATGTTGTTAGATAGAGAATAAAGATCTAGCCAAACGGTTTAATCTTGGCAGATCAGTAGTTAGGTAGAGAATAAATAAGGAGCTCAACAGTTTAATCTGAGCCCTTGGAAGTAATAAGGTTAGAATAAAATAGTTTGTTGTTAAAAGGAAAATAAAAAGGGTCTGCAAGCCAAAATGTACCCAAATAAAGGAAAAAATGGTAGAATAAATTATGGGTAGGAAAAAAGCAATTTCACAAGGCATGGATAAACATCATTTGGTATATTACTAATTTCCCTCGCCACAATGTGTTCCAGTACTAAATTCTTCAGTCATAAAGACTCAGATCATTTCTCTGACTTTTGGTGGGACCGGACCCACGTCTTAATGACTGATTGGCACTAAGGTATTGGATTCCACCTCATTGAAATCCTTCCCCTTCATAAAAAAAAACATTTTCCCTTAACATCACTCATTTTACCCTACTAAAACCCCTTTTCCTAAGTCAAAATTCATATTCACCTTTGGAAAAGTAAAAAACCCCTAAAAATGCACTTATCCTAAGTTTTCAAGTGTAAAATGTTAACATTGGGCCCCCACTATGAAACCCTGCCTAAAATCATGTTTTAACACTATCCTAAGTGTATCTTATTTCCTGCATTCATTTCATTTATTAACACTAACTTAATATATTAACTCCTTTGATATACCTTTTATCTCGTATTAATATAATTCCCGCATATATAATATTCCCAACCCATATTTTTATTTTAACATATGGTGTAATACTCCCCACATGTTATATATCCCGATCCCACTATATATAACCCCCGCGAGTTCTAATATCATATTTACCTGCATCCCCTTTGTTAATAAATTAACCTACGCCTATCATAATAGACCCTGATTATGTATTAAACATTAATTTCATACATAATAATCTCCCGCACCATTGGAATCACCTAGCCCTATGCCATTTGACATTGTAACTTCATCGTGTCATCCTAGTCGTTCGCTTTCACCCACTAGATCTAATGGTGGATATTCTATCGCACGTTTCATTGCGTGACGGTTAACCAACCCCAATGCTTGTGAAAAGCATGGTTTTCAAGGTTTATCTCACCTCCATGCGTCATATTTCTGTTGGATCGCATCAATCCTTCCAATTCCACTTACCATCTTTGCTCGATGCAAAAACCACCATTTTGTTGTGTGATAAACCATTGGTTTACCCCATGCACAGTGCATTAAATAACTCATCCACTGCGACAAGCTACCATTCCATTATGTGCTAAAGGACATAAGCCAATATAAAAACCCCCCATGCCACTATGCTAAAACCTATCTGCACCCTGCATTATGCGGTAAATCCAATATAATGAATCTACTGTGTCATCTAAAACCCAATGTTATGTCCGTAACTTATTCTGTTTAAACTGTGATTTTGCAACAGAAAGACCTGAAAGAAAGTTGTCGTCCAAATCAAAAGCCCCCTGATGTGGCTAGAACTCACTTCACTGAATTTCCAATTCCCTAAAGCCACTATTTGCTTCCCTTCAAGCTGTTGTTTCATTAATTGTTGTTTTGTTTTGCAGGTTATTAGCAGAAGGAGAATTTGGAAAAACAGTTGATACTAGTTCAAACTGTTTATTCTAAAAACTCACAAGGAAATGAATTCAAATTATTTTCCTTAAACGAAAGATTCCACGCAACATAATAGAAAGAAATAATTTACTCAAAGAGAAACAAATTTTCACAAGTGATTAGAACAGAGGATGAAAACATTTCCATCAGCAACTCTCCAGGACATATTTTACTCACTCTTACTGTAAAAGGTAAAAGTGAAAAGGTAACAGAGCAGTCAAGGTAAAATAGTAAAAGTAAACACGGAGGTAGTAATGGTTAAACTAAGATGAAAACACTTTTACCAGCAACAATGAATTTTATCTGAAGTAAAAGTGAAAACAGTTAAAAGAACAATAAGGTTAAAAGATGAAAATAGAGCAAGAAGGGACATTTTCCAAAAATTTCTTGTTTAAGTCATAGATTTGAAAAAACTATTGTGGCCAATCCAAGATAAATTTTGAAACACTGGAGGAGTTTTATGTTCCTAATATGCCAACCTAAAAATACCTATCTCACTTTATGCACAGGTATTACATAATGAGAGATACATGCACATATTCATAGCCTATTTTTCGGACTGTGCAAAGTTTTGTTTTACACATCTTTTTGTAGAGCTTATTGTGAAAAATTGGAGCGGAATTTTAGGAAACTAAGAGAGGTTTATCTCAATACCATATTTATCTACAATAAGATTTTTCACGTTTTACCTATCTATCTCTTATTGAGATATACAAAGGTATCACGGGACCCTAATTTTGTAGAATTTCTTAAGCAAAACACACAAAGGAAGGAGATAGTTAGTGACTTGGAAGCCTCATCACCAACCAAGAGTTGCTATCAAATTCGAATTTCTCTTCTTTGTCACCATCAATCCATAAATATATTTCTAGGTAGATTCATTAGTTTTGAGTGTCCTTTATTTAAGTTCTATTTATGTAATATAGTTTGAGATATTTGTAAACCAATCTTGATATTTTTTCAAGATATTCTAGTTTAGAATTTGTATAAATACTTCATCATTTGAAGTATTGAGTGTGTATTAATTGCTGAAAATTTATTTAGTAATACTTTTCTAAACCTAAGGGTTTTTGTATCAATTTCAAGTCAGCAAACTGGATCATAGGAAATAAAGCATCATATTACAGGATTCATGTGTTGGACCACTGCAGTGAAGTATTTCACTTGTTACCTTGTCAATTTTATTATGTTTTCCATCTATTCATGAATGTGTTCTAAATTTTAATGATAAATCAGGAATTTTATTTCAAAATTTGTTAAAAGCACTATGTTTTGATTGATTGTCATTTATATGTTTTCAATTGATATCCAGATTAGGGAATCCTTAATTGCTCCCTAATTTCGATTGACCTCTTCCTTTTCACTCCTAATCCGGATTTAAGAACCCTTAATTGCTCTTTTATCCCAATCAAAACCATTCACAATCAGCCTTGAAGATCTGAAGTAGCTCAGCTATCTTTCCCTATAAACATTTACCTTTAGACCTTGATCTTGATCTGACTGCTTGACACATTGACTCCATTTTCCCAATGGAAAACAGATCTATTACTATCCATCTCAGTAAGTGATTTCACCACCAATTCAAATCAAAATCCAAAAACCAATTGTCCCTATATAACTAGCCTAAAATCAAATATAATCAACAAAGTTAAATCATATAGAGAGAGCCCTCCCTGAGCATTACGAAGGCTAGATCCTAAGGCTTAAAAGTAGGTTTGTGATTACCTCGGTGAGTTCTTTCTTTAACCTTGAGAAATTACTGAGTGATAACACCTTCTTCGTCAAGTTATGGAAATATTGTTTGAACTAGGAGCTTGTCACCGAAAACCTTCTTTAAGCATTAAAAATTGAAAAATGGGTGCAGTCGAGAAGATGCACGCAACTCCAACTTGTATGCCATAGTACCAATATTTTGCAACATTTTGTAAGGACAATAATACTTGGGTGATAATTTATTATCCTTCTTAGCTTACTTGAGGGACATTTGTTTGTAAGGTTGTAGCCTTAAAAATACCTAGTCACCTACATCAAAACTTCTTTCGATGCATTGTTGATATGCTTGTTGTTTCATTCGATTATGCGCTCGAGTGAACCCTTAAGAGTTGGAGAACTTGTTGTTGATGCTCGATGTGGTCTTCCACTACTTGAACCTTATAATTTTATCTTAAAGATGATGTGATGGATGGTGGGTGATATCCATAAAGTGCCATAAATAGGGTCATTTTTTTTGCAATATGGAAGGAAGTGTTATACCACCATTTAGCCAAAGGTAACCACTTGACCCATTGGTTTTGTTTATCAGATACAAAGCAACGAATATATCCTTCCAAAATTTTGTTCACCATCTCATTTTTCCTGTAATATTGAGGATGATAAGATGATTTATGAGCTAATTGAGTACCAAGAGAAGAAAAAAATTATGTACAAAAATTTCTAGTGAAACTGGGATCTCTGTCACTTACAATAATCCTTGGGTTTCCATGTAGCTTTTGAATTGTTTCCATAAATGTAGTAGAAATTTTATTGGATTTAAAAGGATGAGGCAATGCACAAAAGTGTGCATACATGGTAAGTCTATCAATTACAACCATGATGACACTCTTTCCTTCAGACTTGGGTAAACCTGTGATAAAATTCATTGAGACCTCCTCCCAAGGCTGAATTGGAATGGCTAAATATTGTAACAGAACCAAGGTATTAATTGTTTCAACT
Source organism: Pinus albicaulis (assembly GCA_034641835.2). Classification (NCBI taxonomy): domain Eukaryota; kingdom Viridiplantae; phylum Streptophyta; class Pinopsida; order Pinales; family Pinaceae; genus Pinus; species Pinus albicaulis. The sequence continues at coordinate 939,734,708 of CM076580.1, forward strand.
TTATTTTGTTGCTAAACCAAACATTCAGCCACAAACTTATGAATATTAGATTTAAGGCCATCCCAATAAAATTCCTTCTTGATCCTATGGTAATTTTTTAAAAATTTCAAGTGCCCTCCTAAGGGGAAGGTGTGAAATTCCAAAAGAATATTTTCTTTGAGTTGGGAATTCTTACAAATATATAAGCGATATTTGTACCACAATGAATCATTTTTATAGATAATCAGATGTAATGGGATCTTGTTGCAACTTTTGAATGAGTTTCCACACCTCTTCGTCATTCTACCATTCATCCCTTACTTTAGTTATCCAATAAAGTTGGATAATATAAATGACATGGAGAAATGCTTCTACATCCTCATCCTTTCTTGAGAGTGCATCTGAAACAACATTTTTCTTCCCTTTTTTGTAGATGATTTCAAAGTCATAACCCAACATCTTTGTGACTCATTTTTGCTGCTCTTCTGAAGATAGTATTTGTTCCAAAAATTATTTAAGACTTTTTTTATTTGTTTTTACCTTGAAGTGTCTTCCCATTAGGTAAGGTCTCCATTGATTTAGCGCACGTACTATTTCCAACATTTCCTTCTCATAAATAGCTTTTTTTAAATACTTTCCCTTGATTAGATGACTTTCAAAAGAAATGAGTCTTCCTTCTTGCATTAAAACAACACCAATGACATTTTTGAGGCATCACATTCCACAATAAAGGTTTTTGTGAAGTTCGGTGAAGAAGAGCTCTTGAAAATTAAAAGCTATTGTCCCCAAATATTGTAACCATTGGTATCCTAGTATAACATTAGCACCACCCATTGGAATGGAAATAATTGGACTTTTAAATACATATTCCCCCATGGTTATCTTGAGATTATGACACTTTACAAAGAAATTTAATGTTCTTCCATTTGCAACAATCACTTAAAACTATGGTTGAGGATATAGAAAGAAATTCAATTTCGTGGCTATCTTAAAATGAATAAAATTATGGGTACTACCTGAATCAATAAAAACTATTACCTTTTTCATCTTGATATATCCTTTCTCTCTTAAGAGTTTGAGGAGTGGTAATTCCCACCAATGCATTACAAGATATGGTTAGATTCATTTATTATTTCTATGGGGTTGGTTCCTGGTGTATATCCTCTTCTTTTGATGTTTCTTGTTCCTTTTCTTCCTCCTCTTCACAATCTATGTAAAATCATTTATTCTCAACGCACTTATGACCTTTAGTGTATTTTCTATAAAAACTGTAAGAAATCCATTTTTCTCTTTTTCCTCCAATTTTTGTGGTGCCAACCTTGTAGATTGTGGAAGGCTAGGAGCAACAACACTTCCATCTTTATAGTTGTGAGTGGTATACTTCCTTGTTTCCAAAATTTTTCTTTCAACTTTTCTTAACACCCTGACTGCCTTCTCTAATGAATTAGGTTCCCAAAGGAAAACCTAATGTCGAATGTTATCCTTCAAAGTACCTATGAATAAATCAATCATATTCCGCTCTGGAATATTAGTTACCATGATATTCACTTTTTGGAAGTCCTCAATGTGCTCTACCATAGAACTCTTTTGCTTGAGATTTATCAATTGGTTAAAGAAGGTGTTTCTCTTTGTATCCCCATAATGTGCTATCATTTCCTCTGTAAAATTGACCAAGTGACAAGTGGTTTATTAGAATAAATCCATTGATACCATACAAAATGATTGGTTTCTAAATATAAATATGCAATGCATACCTTTTGTGTATGTTGCACATAATGTAGATAAAAATATTGCTCCATCTATAGCATCCATGTTACCAGATCCTTGCCATCTAACTTCCTCATATCAATCTTTGGAATGTGTTTGGTCTTCAATCCAAAGTTATAGTCTCTAAAATCATGATTAGCATTCATTTTGTTCTCATCATCAGTTTCATGGAATGCCTTTTTCTATTAGGAAGCATTTGTTGTAGCAACTTTGTCAAAACTTCCTTCAAACCTTCCATGTCTGCTTTTAAACCATTTTTTAAACCATCCATATTAGCTTCCATGCCTTATTTGAATCCATCATTAAAACCATCCATTTTAGCTTCCATTTTATTTTTGGTTACTCTTTTCGAGAGAAAAATGTGTTCCATTTGGTCATAATTTTGATATATCATGTTGCATTTATTCCTCTTCTTCATGTGTCATAGTATAACTTTCTGGTTGCTTACAGGGAGTATCAATTTTTTTTTATTTTGAGGTGTAGAAATTATACAATATGCTTGTATATTACCAGATTCTCCTGATCTAACAATTTAATCCTTATTTTAAATACAAAATCCTTCTACTTAATTATTTTCAGAAATTAAATCGCCAATTTCAAACACATGAAGAAAAAAACAATCGCACATAACAAGATGTTTTACCAGGAAAGCTTAAAGCTAAAAACCCAAACTATCATATATTATGTATATCATGGATCATGAAACAATCTCATATATCTCATACAAATCTCAGCTCATAGAGCTCTCAGTACAATATACAATCGTCTCACACTGTCTTGCAGAAATTTGCACCTCCATGCACCAATTTCTTGCCTCCTGACAGCCTGCCTCCACTGCGTAATCCCTACTGAAGAAGAACCATGAATGAATTCAACCTTACCTTGCCTTTACTATGCAATACTCATAGGCATCTCCAATGTGTGTGTGGATGTATTGAATGCTCCACTATAGTCACAACAGATAGTCCATCTCACCCTTTCACCTATCTCTCCACTGGGTCTCCACTGGATCTGACATGCAAGTAGTTAACTGTTGTATTTCTTCAGTTGCAAGTAATACAGTACTTGTGAATTAATTCACTCATCTTTCACTAGTGTATGTTCAGTTACAACTATTACAACTGATTTTAACTCACTGAACTAAGTTAAACTAAATAAAAACTCACATAAATACTCTTCCAACTCTGTTACAACTTGCCACAATCAGTTATAACTAAGTCCTCCATGCATGAATCACCAACCACCCTAGGAATTGTGTAATTCCTTCAGCCCACTGATGTGCCACATTTTTTCATTGAAATAAAGTGCTCTAAGAGAATAAGTTACTATTTATTGTCTAATTATTATTAAGGGCTAATAATAATCGAAATGCATTCTATTTTTAGATTTGCAATCTATAAATAGACTTTGCCCATCTTCTAAAAATAGAAATTCATCCAAAGACAGAATTTTCTTAACCATCTATAATCAACATCCTGCTAATTTTAGAATATGCTCACCATTCTAAAAATATACATACACCTAAAAATAGCCTATGTGGGCCCCACCTAGTTTAGGTGCTTATTTTTCACTAGGATCAAGGATGATGTTTCCGGATGCCACTTTCACTGTTTCTTGTTGCATCTTCAACATGAGAAAAATTGAAACCAAAAAATTATATATGTGCTTTACTATGCCCTTTGAATTACTTTAGACTAATTTTCCAAACATAACTTATGCAAATTTAAAAAAATACACACCTTTTTCTTCTTTCTTTTTGGAGCTTGATATTGAAATTGTTGTATCTATGAAATTTCGGCCTCCCAAGGTTTGAAATTTGGTATTCTGGTAGCACTTTAATTCTTCCTTCCAATTCCACAAGTCACACCAAGTTTGAACTCTTCAATATAAAGTTATGCCAGACCTCCCACGATGGGTTGATTATGGACTGGTTCAGTAGCGCGAATTTGTATAAGATGCCATGTGTCATTGTTTCCACCTTCAACCCTGAAATTGTTACACGAGAAACTATGAAATTTCAAAGACTCTTTACAGAATTCAAATATGATTCTTGAAAAGAAAGTTATGACGATTTTTCCTAGGTCACATGTTTGATATTCAATTCGGGAGCATGCAAAAACCAAAAATTCTTCAGATCATATCTCAGAAAATATAGCTAACCAAGATCTAAAATTTCTAAAAATATTTCACCAAGATTTTGGCTTCACATGGTCAAAATTTTAGCTTCTAAAGCCTCGTAGAAAAAAAGTTTATAGTGAAATTTCCAAGATGTCATATTTGAAGTAGTGAAACCGTAGAATCCAAAGCTCTGATACCAAATATTATGTAACCAGATCAGAAAACATAAGAAAATATATATAAACAACTTTAAAATCAACCTCTTCGAGGGAGAAACCTCCTTTAAATAATATAAATGAACAATTTTTGGATGATACAAATGACAAGACATCCTTGGTATATATATGATTCTAAGGGGTCACAATATATTTAGAGCCTACATAACAATAATAATGAAAGGGCACAATAATAACAATAGTGGGCTTCTATAGGGCACAAAAATGACAATATGGGGGCTACATCGGCACAAAAATAACAATAGGGGGCTACAATAACAATAACAATAAGGGGGATACACTAGTATTATAGAGAGCTAACAAATTTTTTTGGTTTCAACACTTGCAATTTATTAATAGAAGTCAAGTCTCATTATATATATGTGTTCTTTTTATAAATATGTATTTCATTTTGTCCCCTTCATAAATCTAGATCAATGATATCATAGCAAGCTGCTCTTTATATCTCTCTATGTGCATGCCCCCAATGAGGTCGAGGTATCATGAGTTGGGACACAAATTACTTAAGCCTTTGCAAGACCATCGCCACCAAACCTAACAATATCCCATAGTGGAAGAAGAGAAAGATGAGGGAGTAGGAGATCCTATTAAATTGTTGCTTGAGAAAGCCATCACACAACAAAATAATGAGATGATGGATAATTTTTCCCAAATCCTTTGATGACTGCCAATGACCGATGCATATTTTTCAAGTGACCACTTTGGAGGTGTCACCCCCTTCAATGTACAAGTTAATTTTGATATTCTTGTATTTAAAGGCCAGATAGATGTGTATGCTCTATACAAATGGTTAAATATGCTAGAAGTATATTTCTCCACCCATAATTTTTATAATAAGATAAAATATTACCTTTGCACTCCTTAAGGTTTTCCTCCACATCAAGGATTGGTGGGGGGCTTACTGTGAGAAAAGGATAGAGAGGAATCCAAAATATTCAAGATTGTACCCACTTGGGGCTCTTTTAGGGATGCTATTAAGGAACAATATTATACTATCGGAAGCTACAATGTCTAGTACATGAGATGGTTCACAAAAATCTTCCATACCTTGCACACCAAGCTGAGTATCAAAGACTTTGAGAAACATTTGGTGCTCAAGTACTGAAGTGGTATGTACAGATACATCTAGATAAAAATGAATTTTTTGAAAATCACCTCATTAGGAACAATATACCACTATGTTGTCGAAATTGAGCGAAAATATAAACAAAAGAAGTGAGAGTTTGGATCTGCGTATTCCTCGCAATAGAAGTAGGTAAACATCATCCCCAAATCGTAGAACAAATAATAGAGCCATGGTGGACCAACCGATGAATGTCACTCAAGGTAATCATTGGTGGTTGAGCTGAAATCCTCAGAGTTAGATGCAGGTTTTGACTCTAAATCATACATTGAAGGAATTTACATGGTAAGTTCCTTAGATCAAGCACCAAAGGTCACTGCTCACAAAAAAATCAAAAATCAGTACACCAGTATTTGATGTGGTTAAATCCCTCGAAGAGGGAAAGAGTCCATGGCCTGAGCCAACGCGACCACTTCAAGAAATTTATTAATATAAAGAAAGAAAATTTACATAATCTTCTCTCATAAATGGTCACCAGAAAAATGACCCTCCATGCTCTTTAAATAGATATCATGGACCAATTGGGTGTTAAGCCACGGATCAAGTGTCGGTAATACCGAGGAGAGAATGAACCATCGGATCACTACATATCATGACTTTCAGATTATAAGTTACAAAAGTACATAGTAAAGAAACACACTTTACCTAACTATACGGTAGACCAAGTTACACTTAACTATTTCCTCTGTGTCGGAATATCCTAACATCCCCCCTTAAGAAAAACTTGTGATAGGATTGAAGGATTTATAAAGGCGACACAATAGGAGAAGGAATGAGGCATTAGAGCCTATCCCCCCTTAATGGTAACTTTCTTGAACTCCGAGCATAGATCGAACTTTTGCAAACTTCGCTTCTGTGAGATCCTTTGTTAAGATATTAGCAACTTGATCATTTTTTGAACAATACTGCACTTCAAGAATATGATCATGAATGAGCTTTTTGATGAAGTGTATGTGTAGCTCAAAGTGTTTCATGTGCTAATGCTGAACTGGATATTTGCATAGTTGAATGGAACTCTGATTATCACACCAAAATGTAGTTGGATGCTGATGATGAAGACCAAATTCAGACAGGATCTGACGAAGCCATAGGGATTCCTTGATCGCTTCAATAGCACCACGATACTCTGCTTTTGCCGAAGAAAGAGAGATGGCTCTTTTTTTCTTACAAGACCATGTAATGGTTCCTGAACTAAGAGTGAATACATAACCTGCAGTAGACTTTCGATCATTAGGGTCACCAGCTCAATCAGAATCAGTGAAACCAATCAACAATGGAGATGTTCATGCACTGTAATGAATCCTAAACTGAACTGTACCTCAAATATATCAAAGTATTCTTTTAGTTGTTTTCCAGTGAATTTCATGAGGTTTGTGCATAAACCGAGCAACAAGACCAATGGAAAAGGAAAGGTCAGGACAACTATGAGTTAGATACAAAAGTTTACTAACAAGTTGATGGTATAAAGTAGCATCAACTTCAGGGGAAGTACAAGTGAATAAAAGCTTGACTCCAGACTGAAAGGGAGAATGGGATGGCTTACAGTCTTCCATGTAAAAGTGACGTAGAAGATCATAGGAATACTTGGATTGAGAAAGGGAAATACCTTCTTTGGATTACAAGACTTGAAGACCAAGGAAATAATGCAAGTGTCCAAAGTCTATCCTTTCAAACTTCTTTTTGAGAATAGAATTCACATGCTTTATATGGTTGGGATCACTACTAGTAAGGATAATATCATCAACATAAAGAACAAGGATGATTAAGGACTTACCCACTTTCTTGGTGTAAACAGTGTTGTCGGAATCACATCTAGAAAATCCATTATCTAAGATAAAGCTATCCATTTTGGTATACCAAGCCCGAGGGGCTTGTTTGAGACCATAGAGAGACTTCCTAAGACGACAAACAAGGCTAGAGTCATTTTGGATAAATCCAGGGGGTTGTTCCATGTAGATTTCTTCATGCAAGTCCCCATGTAGGAAGGTGGATTTAACATCCATCTGATGGACTTCCCATTTAAAGGAGGAAGTAAGGGAAAGAACAAGGCAAATAGAATTCATTTTCGCAATAGGGGAGAAGGTTTCAGTATATTCAATGCCTTCAACTTTTGGAAATCCTTTAGCAACAATAAAAGCTTTATGTTTATACACTTTTCCATCTTGTCCAATCTTTGAAAAGTAAACCCATTTGCATTTGACAAGTTTTCTTCCCTTTGGAAGAGGAACAAGATCCCAAATATCGTTTTCCAATAAGGAACGTTATTCTTCATTCATATTTTCATCCCAATCTGGATGACCTAAAGCTTCTTCAAAGGTATATGGATCATGATTTTCTAAAACTTGAGCCAATAAGGAAGAGGCTCTGTCGAACTAAGAACGTGTACAATGTTGATCTGCAGGGTCACCTGCAAGAGAACCTGTTGCATCCCGAGTAGAGCGAACCCATTTTGGAGGCTGTGGAGCTAAAGGAAGATCATGAGGAGGTGGAGGAGGATTTCCATCCTTGCTATCATCATCAGAAGTAGAATGAATGTTGTCAAAACTAGAATAGATATAGAGAGGTGGCACATATGTTGAATCAGACTCGCAAGCCAAAGGTGCACACCCACCAAACTAGGCTCGCAGGCTGATACATTTTCATAAATTTTTACATCTCTTCTAATGATTAAATTTTTTGATTTGGGTTGAATAAGTCTATATCCTTTGACATCTTCAAGATATCCAACAAAAATGAAAATTTCACTCTTAGGTTCTAAGGCTTTATGTTTCTCATCGGGAATATGGGCCCAAGATTCACTTCCAAAAACATGAAAGTGACTTACATCTAGTTTGATTAAGCTCCAGGCTTCTTCTAGAGTGATATTCCTTAAAACCTTAGTAGGAGTGTGATTTACTATGTAATTAACACAGTTAATTGCTTCTGTCCAAAAATTAAGGCTATGTCCTTTATATTGAAGCATACAATTAGCCATTTCTTTTAGAGTGTGATTCTTCCTTTCAGCTACACCATTTTTCTATGGAGTATATAGAAAAATATGTTTCAATTGAATGTCATGCTCAGTGAAAAAGTTGATAAAAAAAAATTTAACATATTCTCCTCCATTGTTAGATCTTAACTTAAGAATGTGATGTCCAGATTGTTTCTCAACAAAGGCCTTAAATTCCAAGAACATGTTAAAAATTTCACTCTTGAGTTTTAAGAAGTATACCCAAGTGTGTTTGGAAAAATCATAAATGAAATTTAAGAAGTACTTGTAGCCAGAGAAAGAAACAACTAGAAGTGGACCACATAAATCATTGTGTACAAGCTGCAAAGAGGTTGAAACATGCCAAGAGGCATGTTTGTCAAAAATATCTCGATGATTATTTCTAAGTACACAACTGGAACAAACACCATCTTGGAAATATACCATGGGAAGACCTGTCACCATATTTTATTCACATAGATTTTGAAGAGAGCGATAGTTTAAGTGACTAAATTTCTCATGCCAAAGTTTTCTCACTTCATCATTATAAGCAACAAAAATGGAGGGAAGACATGATGACCCAAAGTTGTCAAACATATACAACCTTGTGGAATCATCAACAATTTTAGTAGCTAAAATATGTCTAGGATTTCTTAGGTCCTTAATTACAACATCATGAGGTTACAATTCTACTGTTTTCCCTTCACCTGAATGAGTTATCTGATAAACAGATAGAAGGTTGCAGGATAAGGTAGGAACGCATAATACATCATTAAACTTACCATTATCTAGATGAATGGTTCCAGACCCTACAACACTAAGATATCTATCATAACCAACATAAATTTTTTTGGTGTTACAATCATTTAAAGAAGAAAACATGGCTTTATTTTTGGCCATGTGGTAAGAGGATCCATAATCCATGATTCACTCATGAGAATGAGAAGAAGATGATACATTCAATGCATAACCAAATCTTGATGCTTGACAACCACAAGCAGAAAGTGCCATTCCCTAAGATGAAGTTGAAGAGTTCTCCAAGTGGATGTTGTGCTTATTCATTGCTGATTCCAAGGCTTCCATCTTCTTAAAACATTTTGAATCTAAGTGGCCATCACGATTACAAAAGTTAAAATATCTATTTGTCTTCTTCCATTTGTTTTTATTTGCCTTATCAGTTTTTTGAGTTGCTTTTTCAATTTGTGGCTGAAATTGCTTAAGACCCTTGTTTGGTTTAGGACCATTATTTTTAGGATGTTGCTTCTTAGGATTCTTTGGATATGGTTGCTACTGGGCTACTAAGTCTTTCTCAGAAGAGTTCCCAGTATTAATAAGCTCAAGGTGTAATATTTTTTTCTTGTTCTCTTATCAAAGAATCGCAAAATGCATCAAAAGAGGGGGACTTGTAGGCTGTTCCTTGAGAAATGAGTTATTCTCTAGTGGAATGGAAGGTGGAAACCAATGCAGAGTATGCAGGGACTAGCTTAATAAGAATGAAATAAATAAGACTACCATATTCCTTTTTTACTTTACAACCTTCTAAAAGAAGTATAAGGGTCTTGAATTTGGACAAAAAATCTTCAATAGAGGAGAAATTATTGGGCCCAAAGTAAGAAACTCATTTTCAAGTTGGTGGGCTCTGATTTCATTTTGAACGTCAAAAACAATATTTAGATTTTTCATAGCTTTAGCAAGGGAGTCAATTTCTTAGATATGAAATCTAAGATCTTTAGCAATGGACATTCCTATCAACCCTCGTGTTTGATCTTGTTTATTTTCCCATTTATCCTTTTTATCTGCATCAATAGGTTTAGATTCATGTCCTAAGACTATTCTATAAATCCCTTTACTTCTAAGTAAGTCTACCATGTAGGATAACCATTGGAAATATTAAGAATAACTGCACATGCACTTTCCATTTTCAAAAAATAAAACTGTAAATGTTGAAACTAACTACTCCAATGGAAATATCTTGAAAAATTAGGCTCGTTAAAAAAAAATGGCTCTGAAAATAGCTTCCGGATGAAGAATTTATGTCTTTTTGAAGAAAAGTTGTAGTAGATGTTGAGCATTCACATGATAGGTTGAAAGTTGATGATGAAGTTGTACTTAAACCCCCCCCCGCCTCCCCCCTTTTCCAAACTTAATATGATATGCTCACTTTAAAAAAAAAATTATTTTATGTGACCCACTTTTATAAATAAGTCACTACAAGGAAAAGACCCTCTAGCGGAGGTTATAAAGGAGGTTTTTAGTGTTATAAAATTGGCCAAAATTGTCAAAAAAACATATGCTACCACATCTGTTTATGGTTACGGAGGTTTTGGCGGAGCTTTTAATAGAAATTAAACACAACCAAAAAAAAAAGGGCGGCCAAAGGTTATTACGGATGTTTTTTTCATCGGTGCGCTAATCAGGATTTAACGCACCGGTGCGTACATGCGCATGGCGCCCCGGGGCGGTCTAAGGAGAATGCACTGGGCCATTAAGGTATAAAACAACACCAAGCGTAGTGTTGGTGATACAATGTACGGGGCAGTTATAATTGGTCTTGGGAATTAAGCAGCGCCCATAGATTGTATCAACGCATCGGTGCGTAGACTTATAGAAACGCACCGGTGCATCCCTTCACACAAATGCACCAAGAATTATAATTGGTATCAGTATTCGTGCGGTGCAAATATGTCATACAAATACACCGGTGTGTATAGACTCTTAAACGCCCTGATGCACAGTATCACACAAATGCACGAAGATTTATAATTCGTATCGGTATTCGTGTGGTGCCCATAGGTCGTCTAAATGCACCGGTGCGTATAGACACAAAAATTCCCCAGTGCATAGTATCACACAAACGCACCGAGATTTATAATTTGTATCTGTATTCGTGCGGTGCTAATAGGTCGTAAAAAGGCACCAGTGTGTAGATAGACATAAACGCACTGGAGAGCTGTACCGCACAAATGCCTCGATATTTTTAACTGGTTTTGGTATTTTTATGGTGCCCATAGGTCGTAAAAACGCACCGAAGCGCTTAAGAATACAAGCACACTGGTTTTCATTTTGTATTTTTTAGAAACATCGACCTGTGACAGTGCAATTATTGTGATTGTTTTAAATTCATTATTCATCAAAAGTCGACACATATTATAACAATATTCATGTTAATTATTTTTTATTAATTCATTTGAATGTGATGTTTGGATTAATTTGTTATATCATATCAAAATTATTGTGGTTTTTTTAAATTCATTATTCATCAAAATTCGACACATATATATCTTATAACAATATTCATATAAATTAAATTTGTATTAGTGCATTTGAGAATGACAATGGAGAACGCAATAGCAACAATAGAGAACGCAATAGAATAAATTAAAACATTTTTTATTATATATATATATATATATATATATGAATAAGACATTCTTTGTCATACAAAATGGGATAGTTATTGGTATCCCTTTATCTTTCAATTGGGACACTATGTCCATTACATTAAAGAAAATGTCTGATTTCACAGACATTTTTCAAAAAACACAACGCCTTGCTTTTATATCCAAACATAGTGATCATCATTCTTCGCTTGAACTGCTGTCACTGCTAGAGCTACTTCCATGACTTGGGTTATTTTCAGAAATATTTTGTTCACGGTGTTGATTGTTTTCTTCTTCTTCACCTTCCATCTAGAAACATAAAAATAAACTCTAATGAGTGTATATACATTGGTGAGAATAATGAAAATTGCAATATTAAATAATATACATCAATGTAAATCGAAAAGAGATGATGTACCAATGCAACAATTGACTCATAAACTATACACATTCTTTCAAAACCATGTAACATGCCATCTTTCAAGATTTGATCTATTGGCGCAGTGCCATACTTTGTTTCCTGCAAGTTATATACCCCATAACAAATCATATATTTAATATAAAATATTTATTTTTTCTATTAATTATAGACGGAGCTAAGTAAAACAAGATAAATAGATACTTACAAATTCCATAATTAAGTTCTAATATGCCAACATATATGCACAACCCATATTTAACCCAATTTCAATCAATTCCTCTTATGGTTCTTCTTTGTATGTTAGTACCTGTTTGAAGACATTCAATGATGATTTTTCTAAAACAACTTAAAAAATACAAAAATGAAATCTAGTTAAGTTGTTATAAGGAAGTAACAATTATTCACAAACTTAGATATCAATCCTTTTCTTCCTTGTCGTCCTGTTTTATGTGCTGAATGGGTTCCATTTTCTTTTCTTTCTATAAGAAAATACTTGAAAATTAATATTTAATGCTAAATTGTTTATTTATTTTACCTAATGATCGAAAAAATCAATGATAACATATTACATTTGAAGCAAGTTGTTGTTGAGATGGCTCATCCAGCAATGCAATTTTGTCCATCTCTTTGACCATCTCCTTGTACACATTTTTGGACATTCCTACTAGCATATTTCTGATATCAGCTCGTTCATCTTTTGAGATTTTCATAATCTTCCTGAAAATGTAACATGACAATAAACTATTTAATTTTTATATTGATATATGAAAATTAAGTATAACAAAAGTGATATTTATAAATAATTCTAGACAAACATCTAAAGGAATATTACTTTTTCATTATTTCTTCTTTTTTGTTGTACGTTTTTGCTATTAAAAGGCTGACATGTCTCATTGACCAATTCTCTGGAAACTCTTCCTGTAGTTTACATAAAATTTGGTTCTTGGAATCATTGGATTAGTTTTTGTATTGTGACTGGAAATAACATTTATACATTCGTTCCACTAGATCTCTCAAACTTTTGTAAAAGTTTTTCCCCCTTTCGTTAACCTCCAACACCACTCCAGATGAGCTAAGGACCAATTAATTTTCATTTGCATGTTCTATTTTTTTTCTTTTCTTAGAACAACATTCCTTTTCTGAGTGGTTGGTCCCTGTAGAACATTAAACAAATGTGAATTAATAGACTTTCTCACACATGTTACCTAATAATTTTAATTATATTATTAATGAAAACTAAAAAAATAAACTCATATTAGATCAATAGTATTTTTTCATTCACCTAATTCATCCTTCTGAAATTTTTCCATCAAGATTTTACGCTCTTCTGGTCCTAGATCAGAAATAATCTTATCGAGCTTCGTCATTTTGTGGCTTTGCATTGTACACAGTAAACAATACATATTAGTTAAATTTACATATAGTTCAAAAATAATTTTTTTATAAAAAATTTACAAAGAGCTTGTCTTTTTTGCTTTTCTTGATGTGTTATCAGTGTTTTTATTACTTGATATCTTGTCACTCATTTCTTTATCAATCTCAAACCTGTACCATATCATTCAATAATATATTTATAAAAAATTGTCAACTTTTCAAGTAAAAAAAAAAATCTCAAAAAACAGGTGTGCCATTCATAGTTTACGCACCGACACTGGTGTGTGTCTCTCTTCCAAATGCATTGCCATAACAGTATAATAGAACGTACGGTGCTCTATATCAGCAAGGAGTACCAGTGTGTTACAAGTCAATGACCGCGCCGATTAACCATGATAAAATAATAAAAATTGTCCAGTGTTAGTTTTTTAGCAAAAATCGGTGCCATATTTTACATATGGCGCACTGATAAAAAAAAATATTTTTTTATCACATTACATTTTGCAGTGCGCTTGTAAAATAAAGAGCTCTGGTGCGCTACGTACTCCAGGCGCACCGATAAAAAAAATCTGTTTTTTTTTAATTCATGCTAGGGCCCACATGGATTGAGACTCGACTATGCTAATCATTCCGTCGGTTGGATGTCTTAGGTCTATATTTAGCAATACAAACCCGATAAATCTAAATTGAAAAGCCCTAATTTTGAAATCACAAAAAGAGAAAGAAGAAAATGGAGAAACAAAAAGAATGTAAGGTTTCTATCTTTTGAAAGTTTTTTTTTTTTCGAAATAGAACGTTCGCGGTGTGCCATAATGAAATAGCACACCGGCTGCGTATTTTACAAATGGCACACTGAAAAAATATTTTTTTTTTCTAATTTTTTATCACAGTACTTGCGCGGTGCACTGGGAGAACAAAGCGCACCAGTGCAGTATTTCGCACAGGGCGCACCGACAATTTTTTTTTTTGTTTTTATGCAAGGGCTGACATGGATTGGGATCAGACTATGCAGGTCCTCCCATTGGTTGGATTTCTTAGGCTTATATTTAGAAATACAAACCCTATAAATATGAATTGAAAATTCCTAATTCTAAAATCACAAAAAGTGGGAGAAGAAAGGGCAGAAACAAAAAGAATGTAGGGTTTGTTTCTAAAATGGTTTTTTTTCAAAACAGCATGTGTACGGTGCGCCATAATGAAATAGCTCACCGGTGCCATATATTACATATGGCGCACTAATAAAAATATTTTTTATTTTTTTATTTTTTATCACTGTACTTTCGCGGTGCGCTGCTATAAACGAGCGCACCAGTGCGCTATGTTACGCAGGACGCACCGACGAAAAAAAAGTCTGTAATATTTATAGGATTTGTATTGCTAAATATAACCCTAAGACATCCAACCAACAGGAGGACCTGCAGAGTTGGATCCAAATCCATGTCAGCCCTTGCATCAATCTTAAAAAAAGTCCTCCTGTTGGTTGGATGTCTTAGGGTTATATTTAGCAATACAAATCCTATAAACATAAATTGAAAATCCCTAATTCTGAAATCATATAAAGTGGGAGAAGAAAGGGCAGAAACAAAAAGAATGCAGGGTTTGTTTCTAAAATAGTTTTTTTGCAAATCAGCACATTTGCGGTGCGCCATAATACAATAGTGCACCGGTGCCACATGTTACATATGGCGCATTGATAAAATCATTTTTTATTTTTTTCGTTGTGCTTTCGTGGTGCGCTTCTATAAAGGAACGCACTGGTGCGCTCTGTTACGCAGGGCGCACCGACGAAAAAAAACTGTATTTTTTTAAGATTGACGCAAGGGCCAACATGGATTGGGATCCGAATATGCAATTCATCCCATGGGTTAGATGTCTTATGACTATACAAACCCTATAAATCTAAATTGAAAAGAAAGAGGGAGAAGAAAGGGCAGAAACAAAAAGAATCTAGGGTTTTGTTTGTAAAAATGGATTTCTTTTTTATATTTGTTTCTGAAAACTGCAGAAAAGGTAAAAAAAACTGCAGAAAAAAAGTTAAAAAAACAATAAGGTTTCATTTTGTTATTTTACTTCATATAAAAAACTACAGAAAAAAAAAAAAAAAAAAAAACAATAGACTTAGATTTCTTATTTTAATGCATAAAAAAACTGCAGAAAGAAGTACAAAAAAACAATAAAATTACTCACATCGTTTGAAATTCTATGGTACAGGGTTTGACTAACCAGAGGTTTGGAATTCTGATTGTCGGAATACTTCTGTTCGAACGTATTTCCCTGCTCCACAGTGCTCTCGTGCTCTATTTTCTCCAGGTATGTATCCTGCAAATCTCTGGCTGAATTTTTTTGCAAAAATAGTGAAATAATGAAAAGTGTTTAGTATTTAAAGAAATGTTTTATGAAATTAGATTTTCGAAAATATTTTGCCACCCATTTTTCAATTTACTGTTTTTTTTTCACTTAAAGAAAATAGGGTTGCGCTTTTTTTATTTGCGGTTGTTCGTTTACCGGTGTGTCCTTTAATTTAACCGCACTAGTGCGTCCTTTTATAAAACAACACCAATGCACAAAATAAAAAACTCATCGGTGCAGTTATATGTACATTAAGCACCAGAATGACATTGAATTTTGTGCACCAAAATTTATTGTTGTTTTGCTCAAATGCAGGGAGAGAAATATCATATATTATATGGAATGGACAATTCTTCAAAATCCAGCTCATTCCATAATATTTCTCAAAGTCCATCACGGAGTTCTCCCTATCCATGTGGAGACGCAATATTTACTTCTGATTTGTTTTATTTTTTCACTATCTAATTGAATTTATATATGTTTTTTATCCATGCAGTCAGTCACGCGCAACTTAATTAAATTTATAATGTATAAAAATTTGCAGGTTCATGCAGATTCATCATCGAGTTCAGATGCACAAAATATTCAAACTGCTCCAAAACGTCAGAAGTTCTTATCAGGAGCTGCGTACCGCAAGGTGCATTCGGTAGATGAAAATGGACAGCCGCTTCACCCTGCCAATTGTAACAATATTGCATCTTCTAGCCACAATCTCGGGACAATGATGGTAATTATAATTATATTTTTTTGGTATATATATTGATTAATATGTAATTATTTCAATGTCAAACCAATTTATAATCATGCAATATTGTCAACATGGTTACTAATTGATATCATATATTTTGTACTAATCATGTTCAATTTTTTTTTAATTATTAGGATTCTAGTGATGATGAACGACCTACTTACCATCTTCCTTTGCACCCCACGATAATTTCAAATCGATAGAAGACTACATTAAGAGAAAAAATCAGAGAGGAATGATACCAAGAATGGTTGAATCAACCATCGATTCAATTCCCGCTACGTCTAGATTCACCAATTAGGAATGACTACAACAATAGTAGTTCTTCACAAGCTGGCAATGGAGGCAATCAAATAGAGGTTGGTATGGATGATTACTTAAGGGATACGACTGCCATGGAGACAATGTTGTTATATGCATTCCAAAATGATGATCAGCTAGGGGATGATGCTCATATCGCTGACACCTTTTTCGAAAGCCTTAAATTTGCTTCCACCACCCCTCTCTTTGGACCTGGCGGTCAGTCAAAGTCTACCCAGTTGGGGACAACGATGTTACTGTACAACTTGAAAGCAAAGTTTGGCTTGTCGAATGCATGTTTCTCGGAACTTTTGAGGTAAGTTACCATAAAGTACTCCCCTTATATAAATTTGAAATATAATCAATACACTACAATGAACATTACAAATGGTAAATTTTATGAACGTTAATAATTATATCGACATTAATGTACATTTATTAATATATTTTTCCATGATCACCAACTACAGGTTATTCAAAGATAAGGTTCTTCCAAGTGATAATGTCTTGCCCGGTAGCTGCGAAGAGGCAAAGAAATTGTTGAAAATGTTGGGTGTTGAGTACATATCATATCATGCATGTCCAAATGATTGTATTCTATATAGAGGAGAATATGCAGACAAAGAGATGTGTCTGAAATGTGGGCATGACAGGTATGATAAATAAAAAAAGAAGGGTAAATCACGTATTGGTCCTCCTTTTAAGATATTGAGGCACATGCCTATAATCCCAAGGATTCAAAGGCTCTTTCATTGCAAAGAATTAGCTATGTTGCAAGGATGGCATGCCTCACACAGAAGTGAGTTGGGAGTTATGTGATTCCCAACTGATTCAATAGCCATGAAGCATATAGAGGATACATGGACCGAAAAATTCAACAATGAAGTACGAAGTCTATGACTCAGCATAGCCATGGATGGCGTCAACCCATATTCCCTCCAAAACACCAACTATTATGTTTGTAGTATAGTAGTGATCAATAACGATATCCCCCCGTGGTTGTCCGTGAATAATGAACATCTTATGTTGGCTCTCATAGTCCCTGGTAGAAGACAAGTGAAGAATATGGATGTCTACTTACAACCACTGGTAGATGAATTGAAGGAATTATGGGATGTGATAAATGTATACGATGTATCAAGACCCATCGCAGCAGAGAGGAGTTTTATGTTGTATGGCATATGTGCTTACACGACACATGATTATCCAGGCTTAGGAGTTTGCTCTGGTAAATTACATGTTTAATTTATTGTTTTGTTTATATATAATGTAACAATATTCTTTCACATATTAGTTATTTAATTCGTTGTAATAATATTTGTTCTGATCTTCATGATATTCTTTAACATGTCATACATATTAATTAATGTATACAAATATAATCTCGTGGGTTTTGTAACAAAAGGGTATTTTGGATGTAAATTTTGTGGACCTTCTTTGAAAGCTAGATGGTCCCAGGACCTACGAAAGACAGTGTATGATTGCTCGAGGATATTCCTACCAGAACAACACCCTTATAGAAGAGAAACATCCGCTTTCAATGGTAAATGAGAGGGAACCCAAAGGCCTCCAATAATGACACCAGTTGAATGGCTTATAGCATATGAGAGAGAGAAGGAGAAGGAGTTCATAGAAATGTTCGATTCAAATGGGGAGCCTAAGTTCGATGATCCAGATTTCTTCAACACCTATGTTGAGAAATTTCCCATTGGGATGAAAAGGAAATCTATATTTTATGACCTCCCATATTGGGAGCATCTTAAGATTGCCCACTTATTAGATCCCATGCATATATTTAAAAATGTTTCATCTTCTTTATGGAGGCACATATAATCGAAACAAAGTGACACATTGGCTGTTAGGAAATATCTTATTACTTCAAAAATTAAAAAGAAATATTGGCCAAGACGATTATAAAGTACGGGATCAGAGGCAGGCGTCAGTCCCTATAATTCATGGTTTTTCAAAGAAGGTGATGTCCCATGGATTTTTAAAAAAGATGATATATCTTTGGTAAAGGAAGTTATAATGGGTGTGAGGGTGCCAACTTCATACGGGTCTTCACTACGGCGCTGCTTCACTGTGGATGACCATTTTTCGGGGTTGAAATCGCATGACCATTTGAATCTTCTAAGAGTACGTATAATGTCAAAAGCATGATTTTATTATTTGTTATATTAATAAATTTTATCCCATGCGGAGATCATAAAACATAACTAATTTTGTATATTATTGCACGTGTTTATAACTTTGCAATGTCATTATCCTTTGTTTGTGAGTGGGTGTGTGAAACATGAATTCCCTCAAGACCTAGGATGTGCCATATCTAAATTATCTTCATTTGTACGTTGGATCATGTCAAAGGATTTTCATGGGCCACAGTGGCGTCAAGAGATAGTTGAGATTGTTTGTATGTTTGAGAAGGAACTGCCGATGAGTTTCATGGACTTACAGGTTCATCTTCTAATCCACCTGGTAGATGAGGTTGAATTAGTTGGGGTTGTTTCTTGTCGTTGGATGGTCTTCTTAGAGAAGTACATGAAGAAATTGAAAGGTTTTGTTCGACAAAGGGAAAAACCCGAGGGGTTTATGGCAGAATGGTACATATCATATGAGTCTTTCTACTATGCCAGTGAGTACATCAAGCAGATCAACAACAGACCAGGTGCGGTGATTTGGGACGATCAAATGGATGAAGACAAAAGAGAAGGAGATTTACTCCAAACGAGTGGAAAAAAACGCTTGATAAAGAGTAAGCGACTTATAATTTTTCAAATTTACAAAAAGTAATTAAAATTCATGTTGAACTTTGATATAATGTATATTTTGATCTCTAAGTACTATATAATGTTGGTTTGATTTCATCAGCGAATGCAAAAATTGAAGCAATCAATAAATTCATTCTTTACAATTCTGAAGCGACACAATCTTGGGTCACATTGTACGAACAAAACAGGATGAAATGGGATAGTGACAAGAAAGAATTCAGACGGTTGAATGGTAGAAGTGTGCCTTATCCCGATCATTTAAAAGAAAATATGCCCCAACAGTTGGGTTGCTGACCAAGTCAGAGAGAAATACGGTGCTACCGGTCATTACTCGCGTGTTGAAGAGGATGCACTAAACATAGGGATTGGGTGCAGCAACTTAATAATAATATTTTTAATTTATATGTAAATTTGAAACTTATATTAAGACATCTACATTTCATATTTTAACTATTGTTGGATTATTATTTATAAGACACATGACACTATGATTTTTTTAACTTTTTTATAATAGATGCATTTGTTCCCATCTATGTGGGCATATGGACACCATTTTCACACAGAAAATGTCGATGCTGGAAACATCATAGAAGACTGTGGAGTGGAAGTCGAGTTCGATCAATCTAGTCGATCTAGCCACCGTGACCAACAACTAGTACGAGGGACGTTAGGTTACGTCGAAAAGATACAAGAGATCATTGAAGTGGATTTTTCTTCTTTCCAATGTGTTATTTTTAGGTGCAAGTGGTGGTACACCTTTGATCGGAATAATGTAAAGAAATATCGCGATAGTAGGCTGATATGTATCAACTCTAGAAAGATGTGGGATGAAGCTAAGGAGCCCTATGTTTTCCCTAAACACTGCAACCAGGTGTTTTTTTAATGTGTTGGATAGGGATTGGTGGTTCGTATTGACACATGACCCTAGATCAAAACATATTTTTGAGAACAATAGTTTTATCATGCCATGCGAGCTAGAAGATAATGAGGGTGATCATGAGAACCGAGAGTGATATGGTACATGTGTTATTTCATCAATATTTATACTTTTTAAGATGGGTTTTTTGAAATATTAATATAATATGTATTTTGAATTAATTGGTAATTTGCATTGTGTTAATGTTAAAATCAATAATTCACTTGATAATTTGGTATTATATTGATCTCAAAAACAATGGCGTATTGTATAAATTAATTATTTTTTTGTATCTAAGATCATAATAAAATAATTATAATTCTAAAGTACAGGAATTTATTTGCATTATTTTCTAAACTTTATTATGTTACAATAAATCTTATTATTCTAGATTTATTATTTTACAATTATTTAAAATTTACAAATTTAAAAATTTTCATAAATTCATTTCACATTAATACAATCAAAATTTTACAAATATTTTACATACAATTACAATTACAATTTTACAATTTCACGTACAATTACAATTACAATTACAATTTTATAATTTTACATATATACAATTACAATTTTACAAATTAAAAAATCACAATTATAATTTTACAATTTTAAAAATTACAATTACAATTTGAAAAATTCACATATATACCATTACAATTACAATTTTAGAATTTTAAATACAATTAGAAATACAAATATTACAAATTTACAATATCATGATCATTTGGTATTAAATTAATTAATAAACATCACGTTCATGATAACCATCGTACAAACATCATATTTGACTAAAAAACACATTCAAAATCGCTAACTACATCATCGTGATCATGATCATCTAA
The DNA here is from genome assembly GCA_034641835.2 of Pinus albicaulis. Taxonomy (NCBI): domain Eukaryota; kingdom Viridiplantae; phylum Streptophyta; class Pinopsida; order Pinales; family Pinaceae; genus Pinus; species Pinus albicaulis. The sequence goes on from CM076580.1 coordinate 939,756,000, forward strand.
CAAAACACAATTAACATTATATATTAACATCATCAGTACAACACAAACATCAAATATACATCTCATGTCAAATATACATCTCATGCTATCACATACACATCTATCTACAAGCTGCACATTAAATGAACATATCTAACATGACCTAACAACATACACATCATGATGATCACCAACATGTAAATTAAGTACAACTGCAACATGAACATAAAATACATGGACCATATATATATATATACACACACACACACACACACACACACACACACACACACACATATATATATAACTGAATAATGTTAAAAATATACAATTTTAATATAAATGTCATGGATCAGCTAGTGGTAGTACAACATCAATATAAGTACAAGTGGTCGATGGTCCAGCCTCATCTCCATGATGACTGCTAGTAGATGCTAGTGGAGGCTCATGCAAATTTGGCGTGGCGCGAGGCTGTGAACAATCATGAGATGATGGTACGTTGTGCCTCGTAGACTATCCATCATGTTTTGCAGCTCGATCGTAACGTGCAATAGTCCTCGTCAGTCGTGTAAAAGTTGTCATAACTCCTACGACATGCCACATCAGGCTGTACATGTCACGCAACATGCCTCTCCACATCCATGTTAGCCTACCATCGGCCTCTGTGTCTCTGAAATCAGCAGGCTTGATGCCCGCCTTAACAATCAATGCAATGAGTTGGTCACCCAACTCCATCCTGTATCTAGCATCACTAAGACGTCGACCGCGCACCGGCGCACCAGCAGGAGTAGGTCTCTGATCTGGACCGGCCTCCTGATGATCCTTAGAAATATTTGGCATGCCATCATCCTCATCATGAGGATCCACCCCTAGATCGGGTGGTGGTGGCAGAATCTCCTTGCCATCAAAAGAGCCAATGTCTACAAAATATATAGAAGTACACAACAATAATTAGAGGATTTTATTACACAATTTAATAAAAACAAGTTAAAGAACATGTTAGAATAAATTTAAATAAAATAGTAATATTACCTCTAACATTTGGAGGCTCATCAGCTGTGAATAGGATGTTGGCACACCCTCGCCAATCCAACCCAACATAAGGACAAGGGACAAAAATGAAGAGATGCTCATCAACATTGCCTAGCAACTCCAATGCATCATATGATATCCTCGCTGGAAAAAGAGTCTCCTCCCTCTTGGGCATCATCTTCCCCCACATGTGCATACGTCCCTCAGTAATCGGCCTATGAGGCTACCGAAGAAAAGAAGGCCTCATCTCTGGAAACCTCTCAAAAAATAATTAAAAGCGCTCTGAAGCAAAAGGGAAGTTGACCCTCCCTTGTGCATGAGCACGAAATCTATCTAATGTTGTACAGAACTGCCACAAAAAAATGGCAGTCTACTTGACAAGTCATGGCTGTTGTAGTAAAGAATCAACATAATATAAAAGCTGGCAACTAATGCATTGCCCGTCACTGGTGTTGTGCGAAATGGTCGAAATGATAAGTGAGAGACACTGGACATCCTCACGACCAAACACACCAATACGTAACTTCCCTCCAACTACCTGACACTCTGTAGGAGATACTAAATTTTCTCCAATGTATCTCTGAGAGTAAACTAACTGACTCCCTGCCACACAGCCAGCTGGAACCTCAGGGAACGAGGGAAAATCCACCCCTCTCCTCGATAGCCTTGTAATAAAATATACATCCTCCTCAGTGGGCGTGTACCACTGGTTGATACCAACCCGGAAAGCCTGTTGCTGGGCATTCCACCTTTGGATAAGATGTCTCAAAAAAAAACTATGGGACTTTAGGGAAGTAGCCTCCTCATAGAAGTTGAGGAGGCCTACCTACCTAAGGAGCCCCTGCGTCGCAAATGTAATAGGGCGAGGGTACACATCTCTCTCCCTCTCCCTTGCCTCCCACAGGCGAACCATGTTATACTGTTCCTCCTGTTGTTGTTTTTGTTGCCCCTCTTCTCTCCTTTCACGTCTCTGAATGATTGACATATTAAACACAATTTTTTTATTAAATGAAACATGTATTTACAAATATAAGTATATATTTATTTTTTGAAAAATAAATAAAACAAGAGTCGATGCGTCAAAAACACAGTCACGCACCAGTCCCGGTGCATCACAACACATAGCACACTGGATACGGTGCACCTCATGATATCGACCGCACCGGAAGTGGTGCTCTAGAAAATGTTTTAGCACACCGTTCACTATGTACGGTGTCAGAAGGCCAGTGCGCTGACTTCACTATCCGCCCGGAGCTTATAACTAAGTCAGCACGTCACCCTCCTACTACCGTACATAGTCATCGGTGCAGTATTTTAAGATGCCGCACCGTTGACCTAGGCGAAATACGGTAAGCCGTGCACTAACAAAAATAGCCGGCCCAGGGTGATTATTTCAGTCAACGCACCGCTCCACCACAATTGAACTAGGTCAACGGTGCGACCAGATAGAGGACTGCATCGCTCTTTTTAAAGAAATTTAAGTAACACAATGCGCCTGTGGTATTCGCCCCGAAATCGGTCCGGATTCCCTTAACACCGATTTACTAGCCCGAACTGTTGACAATGTCGAATTGCGGTTCCGGTGCACTGAAAACATTACCTTCCCTGGGGTTGGTAAGTCCATCAATGCACTGAGTTACCGCGATACACCATTGTTAACTGTGCGGCCTAGTAATCGACCGCACCGCACTTTTTAAATTTTTTAAAAATAACACGGTGCGCTGCGCTATACCGAGCCAGAACCAGTGCAGATACCGTCAGCACCGGTTGCAGTGCGACCTGTAAATTTATAGGCAGCATCGCAAACCAGTGCGATCCGAACGGCTCGAGCGCACCGCGCGACAATTTTTTTATTTTTTTTAATGGTTAATTTTAAGGTTTTTTCAAATTCTAATCCACTAAAAGGTTTAATTATGGAAAAACAAGAAAAATACCTGTACATTTACCCATCGAGGAAGCATATTGGTTGTACAATTTGTAAAAGAAAATTTGTCCACTGTTTTATAAAATTCAAGCTGAAGGATTGGTGGCAATGCACAGCAGTAGTGCATGCAATAAGTACAATGGGAGCACGAATTTCAGTGCAGCTCAAACAAGGATAACTTGCACCAGTGCTTGAGAGCTCTGTAGCACTGAAAAAAGTGAAAAATGTGGTTTTTTGGCTGTAATTGTTTTTTTATTTAACCCTATTCTAGTGCACGGGGTTTTTACTGGCGTACCGGTGCGTTTCGACTATGCCATACCGGGCGGGGCGGTTTTCATGCGCATTTAGAAGGCACCGAGGTGGCCTTGTGGTAACACATAGGTGCTCTACAGTAATAAGATGCACTGGGAATGTTGTCCAGTGAACCAATGATTTGTGCGGTTTTTTGGCCGTAATTTTGTTTTTTTAACCCTTTTCCGATGCTCGGAATTCGGGGCCCTGGTGCATTTCAGTCACTTCGCACCAGGTGGTTTCTGTTCTGCATGATTTTTATGAGTCACCGGGGTGGATTAGAGGTAATGCATCGATGCTCTATAGTAATAATATGCACCGGGAATGTTGTTGGGTGAACTAATAATTTCTGCGGTTTTTTGGCAGTAATTTTGTTTTTTTTAACCCTTTTCCGGTGCGCGGTATTACTAGAGCCCTGGTGCGTTATAGTGATTCTACATTGGGTGGTTTCTATTTTGCGTGCTTTTTATGAGACATCGGGGTGGCTTAGAAGTAACGCACCGATGCTCTATAGTAATAAGACACACCGGGAATGCTATCCGGTGAACTAATGATTTCTACGGTTTTTTGGCCGTAATTTTGTTTTTTTTAAACCCTTTTCTGGTGCACTGTATTATTGGAGCCCCAGTGCATTTCACTCTATCCAGTTTCTATTCCGTGCACTTTTTATGAGACATCGAGGCAACTTAGAAGTAACGCACCAGTGCTCTACAATAATAAGACGCACCGGGAATGTTGTCCGGTGAATCAATGATTTCTGTAGTTTTTTGGGAGTAATTTTGTTTTTTTAACCCTTTTCCGATGCTTAGAATTTATGGGGCCCTGAGGCATTTCACTCATTCCACCTCGGGCAGTTTCTGTTCCGCACGCTTTTTATGAGACACCGGTGCTGACAGGTTGACACGCACCGGTGTTGTTACTTAATCAAAGGCACTGGGTTGGTGTGTACAGAGCGCACGATTTCTAGTGTGCCAATGTGTTATGCGTTTTTTTTTTCCTTTATTTTTGTTGTTTAACCATCTACAGGTGCGTGCATTTTATGGATGCCTCGGTGCATTTTCTTGATTCCACAATAGTGCAGAAGTTATGTAAAGTACTCGTACTCTACAGAATTACAACACATTGGGCATGTGTGTACGGAGCGCATGGTGTCTAGTGTGCCAATTTTTTAACCACACCGGTGCTATGTCGTCTTGAATGCACCAGTGCGTTTTTCGGTGATAAGAGCACCGGATGAAATACATCCGCAAAAACTTCCGCCTGCCAACCTCCTCTAGGAACCTCTGCTAGAAACGGATGTCTAGGGTATTTTTATAAGGGGTTCCTCAAAAACATCCGCTAGAGGGTATTTTCCTTGTAGTGAGTGAGAGTCACTTTTACATTGTTACTTTATGAACTAATGACCAAGTAGACTGTAACTTAAATAAAATATAAAATGACTTTAGACTATAAGTGACTCACTTTTTATAATGGGTGAGAAACACTATTACATAAAGTAACTTTAAAACATAAGTTACATATGTGTGTGTGTTTTCTTTAAATAACTTGACAAAAAACCCCCCTTTTTTTAAGTAACTTGACAAAGTTTTTTTTAGAAAAAAAATCTTGACAAAGAGACTTGAACCCAATACCTCTATTCTCATAAAATAACTTTACACCAAGTGAACTAGTAAAATGATTTTGTAATTGTTTGAAAGGAGGAAAGGTTTTTATTTTTATTTTTTTTATTGGTTGCGTGTCTTTTTCCTGCAAAAAAAAAACAACAACGCAAACAACAAAAAAATACAAGCCTTACGACAGAATGCTAGATTTCTGGTTAGTCCCTCTGACAACTATATATTTTTCACTATCGATTTTGATACATGAGAAGTCGGGGGAAAGAACACAAAATAAAATTTCATCTTTTCTATTTCGATTTTCGTATCTCACACAACACAAAGAAAATAGCATACATAGAGAAGATGATACACATCTGATAATAAATAATTCTATAAACTGAAATAAGCAGAGGGATAAATAAATATAACTACAAAAAAATTACTTTATACCTCCAGATCTAAAATGACATAACTTGAGCAACCGAAAACCTTTTCACATGAAACGAAAGGGGTTCCTCACTGTAACAGAGGGTCCAGACACAACAGAGCATTTCTCCCAGCGTGAAAGTGGTCAGAAACAATAGATTTAGAAAATGGAAATCGCATGCAGTCAAACCGGCTTCATATTTGGTTCAACAACGGATGCAGCCCTCAAAACAGTTTTGATACCATGTAGAAATTTACAGGGTAAGTTCCTTGGATCAAACACCAAAGGTCACCCATTCACAAAAATATCACAGATCAGTACACCAGTATTTGACGTGGTTAAAACTCTCAAAGAGGGAAACAGTCCATGGCATGAGCCAAAGCGGCCACTTCAGGAAATTTATTAATATAAAGAAAGAAAATTTACATAAGTTTCTCTCATAAATGGTCACCAGACAAATGACCCTCCATGCTCTTTAAATAGATATCATGGACTAATAGAGTGTTAAGCAATAGATCAGGTGTCGATAATAACGAGGAGAGAATGAACCGTCGGATCACTACTTATTGTGACCTTCGTATTATAAGTTACAAAAGTACATAGTAAAGAAACACACTTTACCTAACTCTACTCTAGACCAAGTTATACTTAATTATTTCCTATGTGTTGGAATATCCTAATAGACATAGATAGGAATAAGTCAATATGGATGTAGAACCTAATGCCATAATTGCTACCATTAAGGTACAACAAAGTGATCTCGAAGAACTAGAGGAAGATGAGTGTCTTTTTCACTTGTAGATGTGGGTGAAGGGTGCTTGATATGTATGAGATGTTAATGTAAATGTGCTTGAGGGTGAATAAATTGCAAGTGTTATAATTGAGTTTTATGAGTCTTTATGTTAAATTATTAAACACATAAAACATGAATTTAAACTTTGAAATAGCAAAAACAACAGACAAATACACCATAAAAATAACCACAACACAACAAGTGCTGAAGGATTTCACCCCTCCTGGGCTACGTCTCCTTGGTCGAGCTTCCAATGGCTTGGTCTATATCATTATGCTAAAAAATGGTGATTACATACATTTACAGTGATCAAATGGCTTCAAAAATTGTTCCATTAGCTTCAAAATTGTCAAAAATTCATGTCTAGCCTCATTATGCTCCAAAATTGGTTAAAAAATGAGGAATTTATGAGTTTCCCTAGCTTTGCTGCTAGTCGCTCTACAAATTCCCAAAATTTTGGAACTATCCTACAATTTTTCACTGAATTGAGCTAACCATGCGACAAATTAGCAAAATTTCGACAAATTGTGGGTAAATTAATTTGCACGCCAAGGCCTAAAACCCAAATTTTAAACCATATTATTCGACGATCAAAAAATGTTTTTTAAACAAAAAATTTCATGGGGCCTTCGTTGCATCCCCAGTCTCAGCCAATGGTCGTGTGGTACCATATATGGGGGGCTGGGGCTAAGCCCTAGCCACTTACCCCAACCTCCACTAAATGAAACATTAAATATAGTTGGTCGGCTATGGTTATTAAGAACCATTGGTTAACCGAGTTGGTTAAGCTGTTGCGTTTTTTGAAAGGAGTTTCAAGTGTCAATTCCTAATCTAAAAGAAGTGAATTAGTTCTGTTGTGCTAAGTTTCCTTTCAGTAATATAAACATGTACAATTTGTCTCCATATGTTTGCTTAAGGAATGAGAGTTTTAACCATGAAATATAGATGAATTAGTGAACTTTAAGCATGAAAATAAGCCTTAAAAACACTGAACAACATTGTATAACAGAGAAATACAACCACACATAAGTTTTACACAGTAGGCATGATGAAGTAGTTCACCCCTCCTGGGCCACATCTACTGGTCCACCTCCCAATGACATGTCCCTCTCTGTCATTATGCTCGAAATTATAAATTACATGTGTTTACAGTCCTCTAATGGTTGTTTTCTCTGCACCAACGGCTCCAGAATGCTTACATTAGTCTAGGTAGACTCTTTTTTCACAAAATTGGTCGAAAATTGACCTCCCAATGCATTTTTCCCAATGACAACTAGAAAAACTCCACTAAAAGTGGAGACGAGCACTTAACGGGAGTTAATTTTGGTATAAAGCCCTAAAATTAGGGGTGCGCTCCAATTATGTCGGTCTGCTAACCTCTGCATTAAATTTTATAGGTAGGGGTGGCCACATGCGCACCCACTACCCCGCCTGACCGTAACGGTCGGCGCTAAAGCTGACAGAAACCTGGCCTTAATCGCGTGGAGTAATCTCTTGTGAACAGTTTTCGGATCTGTTTTAAATGTCACAGTTATATCTCCAGTGGTAACATCTTATGGCTGCAGGTTTATAATAACATGTGACCATAACCATGGGGCTCCCAGCAGGTTGGGACCACTAGCGGTCCCCTCCCCCCAACACAAAGCACTAACACAATAAATAAAAGTGGGGTCCTATACATGTTAAGTAACACATGTAGGCAGACTGGTCAAGCCACCCATGCCTGCGTCCAAGGTCTCCGGTTCAATTCCTGTAGCCTCCAAACAAATTTTAATACACCATCATGAGGACACGTGGCAACCTCTGGGCTTGCCATGTGTCACTCATCTAATGGTTCACACAAAATCCATCCAACAGCCCAAAAACACCTCTGTACCACCAAAAATAAATGGTCCACAACATGCCACGTGGCATGTTATGGTTGGTTGGAGAAAAATGGAATATTCCCAAAATATGCCTGCTGACTGGGCATCTAGTCACAAAATTTTTGTTGTTTGGGAAATCAAACAGAATGGGATATCTTCCTCATATGACATTGGTTTTTCGAACCGTTCAGGGCGCTAAAATCGCAATGATGAGACATTTCTGGTCACTCAAGTTTGGACCTATTTCGAGCACTTTCATTTTTTAGCATAACACATGATCTGTTGATCACACCTCCCCACTGGGAAGCTTTTGGACCCCAAAATCTCTCTAGATTACTGAACATGAAGATGAGGATACTGTGTCCCCACTCTTCCAATCTTTATCCACTGAAATTTCCCTAATTTCATTAATTGGAGCTTTTCATGAAACGACAAATTTTTCCTTGATTCCGTCGACCAACCATTGTTGACTTTGACATTGTCATGCTACATATTTACTGAACTTGTGGAACAACAATCTAACTTTGTAGTAAACATCTTGTTTCTACATTTTTATATGATCAAAGGAAACTTGGAATTACTCTCACCTTGCATTTTGTCCTTATGGCCATTTTTTGCTAAATTTGCTTTGAACTTGTGTCGATTCCTGGCCAATTTTCTTCACCATTGTACCATGCCTCTTGGAAACCAACAAGAAACATTTTTGAATCCTGTGCCTTCTTTGCTAAGTTGCTTTGTCTTCTCTTTGACCTTTGCAACTTCTTGCACTGACACCTTCTTTTCAACACCGTTCAACACCAATGTCAACTGCTGCAACTGCTTGTCATCTTATTTCAAAGACAACCTACTTTCAAACTGAAAAAAACTCATTACATACATCATCATTTGTTTGAAAAGGATTATGTAAAACTTCTCTTTGTTTAATCATCATTAATGTCAAGTTTTGACTTGCATTGACTAGCCTCTTTATTTTCCCTACATTAACTAAAGAAGTGTCTAGTTTCTTGCGATGAGTTCTCACAATATACTCCTGTTTGGTCAATTTAGTGTGTCCTAAATTGCTACATTAATTTTTCAATCCGGGATTCGTAAGTTGACGAAGTGTGGCGCACTATATGTGCAAGATAACCTATCTCTTACCTTTTTGTCGTTTTTGGTTTTTTTTTTCTTTTTATCTTGGATGGTTTCCTAATGAAAATTCTAAAAGGCAAGTATGGTTATGATTGTTCAAGGCAATGATGTCCTTTATAATGATTTACCAAACTTCAAACTTCAAAAGGATTTTGAAACATACAATGAGAAAATTAGTTCCTAAAAGGAAATGAAATATGCTACTATCCTAGTTAAACAAACAGTGAACTATTGATCATGAAAACCATTACCCTTGCTGCTGTCTAAACACAAAAGAAACTGTTACTCAAAGAAAAGATTGCAAGTAAAGTAAAACTAAAATCAAATTACATCAACTCATATTCTGACCCCTCACCATTAGTCTCGCTATGGCTTTCGGAGGCAATCATAAACAACTTGAGCAATCTGATATCTAATTTGCAGAAAAATAAACTAATATCAAATTACACACTCATACTTCAATCCCTCACCATTAGTCTCGCTATGGCTTTCGGAGGTAACTGAAAATGACATGAGCAATTTAATATCTATCTTGCATAAAAGTAAACTAATATCAAACTATACACTCATACTTCAATCCCTCACCATTAGTCTCGCTATGGCTTTCGGAGGTAACTGAAAATGACATGAACAGTTTAATATCTAACTTGCAGAAAAGTAAACTAATATCAAACTATACACTCATACTTCAATCCCTCACCATTAGTCTCGCTATGGCTTTCGGAGGTAACTGAAAATGACATGAACAATTTAATATCTAACTTGCAGAAAAGTAAACTAATATCAAAATACACACTCATACTTCAATCCCTCACCATTAGTCTCGCTATGGCTTTCGGAGGTAACTGAAAATGACATGAGCAATTTAATATCTAATCTAACTACTTAAAGCAAATGTGCAAGACTGAAATAAACAAATCAGTGCTGGAATTAAACACAAACTAAGAAAAATAAATTAGCAGAAGGACAATATTGATTCCATGTCATTAGTCATTATAAAAAGATGTGCAAATGCCCGGGCTGCCTGTTGTAATCTGGAACAAAACACTGATCAGTTAACAACAACATAAAACATAAAGGATTATGGACAGAAGTAAAATGTAAAGCATGAACGATTATGGACAGAGATGAAATGTAAATACCATGAAAGATGTAATCTATATACACGTGAATGACTATGGCACAATGAACTTAAAGAAATGAAGCATGAAACTATACAGTAATACACAAAACCTCAGCGTGTGCAGGGGCCCTCTGCACAGACCTCGGGGAGCAGCTTTCAAATACGAATTACGCTTATGAACAGAGTCTTCTCATATATTAAAATGTGGTCATAACAGAGAGATAATGTCACAGCACAATGGCGATGCAATTACATTACAGAGCTAAAGAAGATCTAACTCTTATGCGTATGAGAACGCATTATTTATAACAGAGGAAGATATAACTAATTCCCTAAAGTCTGCGCTGGTAGAAGACACGTGAACCATCACGTCCAGAGATCTAGCGTTATGGCCGCCGTGAGGATTAAATCTATGGAGAGTGGCTATTGGATTCGGCTTATGGAGCCGTTTACAGGTGTTGATGTGTCTCCCGTGATCTAGAAACGGCCACGCAAATCTCCACGTGATGAGAAACAGAGTTCTGTCACCGTGGGACTCTACGGTTGACCACCACTTGGCCACCTTTGACCACAGCCTTCTTAGGTGAATTCGGCTGAGCCAATAGGACACGATCCATGTCCACGTCATCTCTAACTTGCCCATGTGGCTCAATTTTCCTGAAGATACCTGCAACATAGACTTTAACAAAATGGCTGCGGAAAGTTGCAGCAGCTGCGGAAAGTGACAAGATTCCGCAGCTAAATGAGCAAAAATCTAAATCAAACAACAGACACAAAACATAGTTAAAAACCATTTTAGATGCTCTTTTACAATTAATATGCAATGATATTGATGACTTAGAAGGTCTAGGTGAATGAAAAAGGTCTAGAAAGGTGTATAAGAAAGATGCAGATTTGAGACTCAACATACCCCCACTGTGAAGGTGTTGCATGTCCTCATGCAACCAAAATTTGGATAATCCTTCTTCAATTCATATGCCTTGACACTTCAGCCAGTACATCTAGTCCTCTCCTCCTCTTCCTTGGTGCTGCTAACATCCTGGGCTTCTTCATCAAACATCTGAATTTGATATTAACTAATGCTCTACTTAACTTCTGGCATTTCTTCTTCAATTTCCTGTTCTTTTTCTGCCATAGTCCCAGATGTAGCATGGTATTGTCATGAATGATCTTGTCCAATTTGATTTTTTCCTTTAATGCCTCATTTTCATTTTTAATGTGTTTATTTAAAACCTCCAACTCAAAGACTTCTTGTTTCAATGATTGGACTATATCTTCTTTTGCTGTGTGAGGCTGAGTGGATGAAGTGCTGGGACCCGTGGCTGATTTTTCTAAAGATTCTATATAATCATACACTTCTTGCTACTTTGGGTCTATCTTAGGTGTCGTTTTTATTGGGCTGTCCCCAAAATGCCGTGGAGGAGAATTGGCTTCAAAATTTGGCTGAAAAGGGCTCATGTCAACGTCTGGCTGAGAATGAGATGGACTATGTTCAATATCTGACTGAGAATGAAATGAACTATGTTCAATGTCTGACTTAGAATGAGATTGACTATGGCCAGATGGAGTTTTTTCAGATGTTTCTTCTCCCAAATCAATAAAATGGGGTCCTTTCGTTTGTGGTTTCCTCAATTTCCCTTTAAGTTTGGAACTTCTTCTTACACGTTGTGGACTACTGTATTTTTGCTTTTGTTTTCCTTTCCCTCTCTTTTTGGCCATAGATGACTGTTTCTGAAGGTGAACTAGTCTCTCTGATAACACTTGATGATCTTCTTCTGAAGAAGGAGTTTGATGCATAGCCTCAATGCCTTTTCTCTCTTTTGATTTTATTGGCTTTTTACCCTTGGTTTCTTCCTTCCTTCTTTTTGACAGTCTCTCTTCTCTACTAGTTCTTTCAACTGTAGTAGTAGGAGTACTTTGAGTTTCATCATTTGTTCTCTTTCTCCTACTCCTTCTTGATGTACTGCCTTCAGGAATTTCTTGAGGTTCTTCAAAGAAATTTCTAATCAAAAATTGTTCCCAAGTGTCCTTTTTCTCTTTTAACTGTTTTTCAATCAAAATTTTCACAAGACCATGGTGATATAAATGTGGTTCTACGTCCCCTAAATGCTTCTGGACGGTCACAGACATCTTCTTCAAACTATTTAATAAAAAGTATGGCATATTGAGGGTCTGGTTGTCTAGAAAATTCATCAGCAATCGGGTATGATACATATACATGGATCCAAAACGGCCCTCACAGGTGATAAATTTTTGGATAACTAGCAGCAAAGTAGCCCACTCTTCTTTCAAAGCATGAACAGGAATTCCCCTTTTAAAAATAGTTACATCCATACCTGGGTTACGTAGGATTACTCTCCAGGCTTCATCACTAATACTCTTGTTCTTGAACCAGCGTTCACCTTCTTGAGGAAGTTCTGTGGCAGCTACTATGGATGCCTCATTCACCGTAAACTTAAGGTCCCCAATTTCTACCTCCAGGCCATTGAAAGACCTTGCAAAAGCTTTTGTCACCTCTTTATGGTAGCCTCTAAACTTTTGGATAAACCGAAGCCACTTTGCCTTTTTCAATATATCCCTGACTTGCAGGTATCCTTCCATGAATTTAGGTCCTTCTGGTTGTGTTCTCAACAACTGACCCATCCTTCTTTCTGCTCTTTAAAACTTGTCTGCGTGAGGAGGGTTCAACGGAGGTAAGACGGCTAAATGAGCGGAAATGAGCACGATGACTGTAGGCAGATATCAGAGAATGGGTATACAGACTGTAGCGTAATAGAGAACAAATGGGGTGAAGCGGAACAGAGAAGGGTTACGTGAGCACGGTAGAAATGCGGCTGTGAGATCAATAGAACAATAGGAGGAGTAGAACGCATCCGGCAATATTTAAATTTGGGTGGCTGCAGAGTAAATGTAAGCACGTTTATAAAACGGCTACGGATTTTATGCGGCTGAAAGAAGCCGTAGTCAAATCAACCACGTTTCATCATCACAGGTGGAGTATCGGAGTATGAGTGAAGATCGGAGGCTTGATTATGGGACCATTTGAAAATGAATGCAAGGATTGTGGGAGGATCATATAGAGATCGTGGAATGGTTACGGAGTTTTTCAACACAATCATTGCATATAATGGAGCTATGGTTTATAACTATGTAAAAATGTGCTTAAATGCCATTTGAAATAAATTTTTACTCATACCTTGGAATTCTTGCCATTTTTCCTTGGTCTTCAATTAGTTGCTTCTCATTGATGTCTTGAATGCCCCATGTCTTCATAATATGTCTTCATACCTGCATTTGATTTCATGATTATGGAAATACATCTGACTGTACATTCTTTTGAAAAACAGAGTGGTAGCTGCAGAATCTGCTTCCGGCTGCGGAAACTGGTGTCAGCTGCGGAAACAGGTGTCAGCTGTGGAAACTGACACAGCTATTATTTGGGTGAATGGAAATAGACGGATGATAACTGACTGAATGAAAATGGTCATGAAAGAAAATTTTATTGGTGAAATGAAATGAAATAGATGAAATGAAGTGAAATGGAATGAAGTGGAATGGAATGGAGTGGGTGGTCACAAAACTTGTGAAATGAAAGAGAGATTTTTTTTTTTTTTGGAAAATATAGGGTGTCAGGTGTTCCTGATTTTCACCCTATATTTTCTGTATAAGACTGCCAATCAGTGATTGGTTTTCAGGCTTATACAATTTTATTTTATTTTTATTTTTTTTTAACTGAAAAGAACAAAAGCTAGGCTGGTGGAGAAGAAGAATTCTTCTGTACCAGCCTGATTGCAGAATTTTCTTGAAACATTTTGACAAATTCTTCTTTTGAGAGTGGCTTATGATAAACTTTCAATCTGTGGCCATTCACAATAAGAGGAGTTTGAAACTCATCAATGGTCTTGATTCTTACCGCTCCATTGCTAAAGATCTTGTCAATCTCATATGGCCCAAGCCAATGAGTATGAAATTTTCCTTGAAAATATTTAAACTTGGAATCAAATAACAATGCCCAATCTCCTTCTTGAAACTTCTTCTCTTTGATGTACTTGTCATGCCATTTAGCTCTTTGATATTGAACTAGATCAGTTCTTAGAATTGCCTCTTGTATGATCTCATCTAGCTCATTCAATTGCTCCATTCTATGCTTTTGGGCTTCTGATAAGTCCATCCCCAACTGAACTGCTATCTTGAAGGTCTTGACTTGGAACTCAATGGGGAGCGGGACTTCTTTCCCATAAACAAGTTCATAGGGAGAATGTCCTGTTGTATTTCTCCATGTAGTTCTGTAGGCCCACAAGGCTTCAGGAAGCCTTTCTGCCCAATCTCTTCTATGTAGATGAACATTTTTGGTGATGATACTTTCAAGAACTTTATTTGTGGACTCCACTTGACCATTTTCTTGCGGATGGTAAGGAGTAGATCTTCTGTGCTTGATTTTGTATTCTTCCATCAACTTCTCCACCAATTTGGATGTGAATTGGCTCCCCTGATCTGTCACAATTTCTCTTGGAACACCAAAGCGAGTAAAAATATCCTCATAAAGAAAATGAACAACTGAATTTTCAGTAGCAGATACTAATGCTTTAGCTTCTAACCATTTAGTAACATAATCAGTACAAACCAATATATACTTCTTTTGCTTAGATGGTGGATTAATAGGTCCAATGAAATCTAAAGCCCATTTTTCAAAGGGTTCAATGAGTACTTGTGGTTGCAATGGCATTTCATTTGAAAGGGTAGGTTTCCCTACTCTTTGGCAGCTGTCACACCTTTTGACATATTGTTTTGCATCTTTGAAGAGGGAAGGCCAATAATATCTTAAAGAGAGGATTTTATAGGCCGTCCTTTTGTCTGCAAAGTGTCCGCCGCATGGTTCATCATGACATGCCTTAAGAATATCAGGCATTTCATCTTCCCTGACACATCTTCTGATCACACTATCTGGCCCTGTTTTAAACAATTCGTTAGAAATCCATGAATATTTTGAACTCTCATGAATAATTTTTCGTTTTTCACTTGGAAATAAATGTGAAGGCAGTTTCCCTGTAACCAAATAGTTAGCAATATCTGCATACCAAGGAGTCTTAATAGTTACTGCAAACAAGTATTCATCAGGAAACTTATCCTCTACGGGAGAATCTTCTTTAGTATTCTGAATCCTAGACAAGAAATCAGCTACTGTATTTTGTTTTCCTGGTCTATCCAACACAGTAATATTGAATTCTTGCAAAATTAAGAGCCATCTTGTCACTCTGCCATTAGTAACAGGTTTGTTCATTAGATATCTAATTGCAGAATGGTCAGTATGAATAAAAGTTTCATAGCCTGTTATATAATGTCTAAACTT